>CM077090.1:35551412-36031623 GCA_039513925.1 Platanthera zijinensis
GGGATCTAAGAAACTTGTCGTTCAGTTCACTATGTGTGAAGACACGACTGTAGTTTCTGAGTCCGTTGACTATCTTGAAGAATTTTTTGAAGCTGTCTTCAACAGTATCACTTGATGCTTGCTTGAAGGCTTCATACTCTTGATTTAATAGAGATCTGTGATCGTCTTGCACTTCTTCTGCACCTTCCATAAGTACAACCAGGCAGTCCCACATCTCTTTAGCAGATTTGCAGTGGAATAAGTTCTGAAGCATTGAGTCGTCTACTGTACTTGCTATTATTTTCTTTGCTTTCTTGTCTAGGGAGACAAAGGAAATCTCATCCTTAGTGAGATTTATTATCTTCTTAGGAATCATAATCGTTGGATCTATCGTTGAAGCCTGAGTAGGATTGTGTGGTCCTCCCACGATATGAAAAATTCACGGATCAGTTGCTTCCATGAAGAACCGAACTCTTTCTTTCCATATGGGAAAGTTTTCCTTGGTGCACACCGGCAGCTTCATGGATGACATATCTTTGTCTCTGTCCATGGAGACTGTGAGGAATCTCTTTACGCTAGATCATGGATCTTGATCAAGGTGTTAACCTTATCGACCAAAACACCCCTCTGATACCAATTGAAAGTATCTAGCCTCTACCTAAATCAACTAGAGGCGGGTTAATAGTTTATGTTTGCGTTTTTTTGCGGAATAAAAATTATCTTAAATAGCAAGCACACAAACGCAGAGATTTTATGGTGATTCCCCGAGTTGGGTACGTCCATTGTCCTGTCTTGCCTATTTCCCACGAAGGGAAGATTTGGCTACTTCACCAAACTTAGATTTCGTCAAATCTTACACCTCGGAGTTGCAACTCCTACGCCTTGAAGATGACGCTCATACAACTCGGAACAAACTCTCCTACAACTCGATCCGTAAACCGGATCTACAACCTCGATTCACAATCAGATATACTCTCTCAATCCACAAATGGATCTAAAAATCTTGGAGAAAAATCTCCTACAATATTTAAAATGATATTACAAAATAACACATTATTACAAGTCTTGATCCGACGTTCTTGAAAGGATGAACTTGAATCTTGGAGTACTCAGAAACTTGAAATCTTGGATTTTGAATCTTTAGCCTTGGATCTTCAACCAACTTGGAATGGAGTAGAATAGATCTTGAGAGAAGACACGATTCAGTCGAAAAAGTCGACGAGGAAAAAGATCTTGCGAAGTCGTGGTCAAATGGAAGAATTTCGCGAATCACGTATGCGGCGGCCGACGGGATCTGTTTCGGGAAGATCTTGAAATTCGAATAAGCAATTAGATTTTTGGATTTGAATTGATTTTGAAATCACCCTAGGTATATATAGAGAGAGATTTGAAAACAAACGGCTATAAAATGTTTCCAAAAATGAACCCTAGAAAAACACTGTACATGGCCGATGATTTCAAACCAAAGGAAAAATCAGAAAATCAACAAGTCATTTTCGGCGAGTTTCGTCGAGTATCCAGTATGATACTCGCTGAATATGATGGAGATATACACCGAACATGCTTTGGACAGAATTATAGAAAGTTTGAAAATTTGCTTGAAACAATTCGGCGAGTATCGCCTCGGATACTCATTTAATTCGGCGAATATCGCCAGTGATACTCGGTGAATTCAACGAGTATCACCTGTGATACTCGACAAATTTTATTTGGAGGATTTTTGGATTTCCAGAGAATTTTCTTTAAGTATATATGACAAATTCGACAGGTATCGACAATTATACACGACGAATTTGGCGAGTATCAAGGGGATACTCGACGAATTCGATGTGTATGACTCACCATATTCGTCGAATTTTACATAGGTAAAATTCTTCATTTCTGAATCCTGGACTTTGGCCTTCCTTGATCCTTTTTCTGTACTTAGGATAGAAGTACACCCCAATAGTGAGATTACATGTGAGTCAATACATCGGCCTACACAATGAAGGATTACATTGTATAGTCTTGTGTTTTCTTAACCACTATAACCTGATATTTGTGTGTACTTAGCAAAGTAAACCTGCAAGTACATAACTAAAATGCAATACCAAATACGAACTCAATTCATCTTAGCTTGACTGGACCTAGGGGTGGAAATAGGCCAGGCCAGGCCAGGCCTTATGGAAAATAGGCCTGGCCTACATTAGTCTTTTTGGGCCTGAGCCTGGCGTACTAGCCTGATGTAGGCCAAAATATAGGCCTGACCTGGCTTATTTTGCAACACTGGTAGGTCTGGCCCTTAGGCCTACTTAGGCTTACTTAATAATTCATTTTTAATATACTATTAGTAATTAGGGATATTTAAGTTTATATAATAAATTTATTTTATTTATTATTTAAAAATAATGTTGGTCATCCTGCAAGCTAACATGCCAGACTTTAATAATAAAGGCATGGGCCTGTTTTAAAAACAGGCCCAATTATAGGCCTATATTTATGGTAAGTAGAAAATAGTCTAGGCCAGGCCAGGCCGATGGCAGGCCAGGTTGCAGGCCCGTGATAGGCCGTCTGGCCTATTTCCACCCCTAAGTCTGGACCCTTCTTCAAATCATATTTATTGTGGATACAATATCGTAAGCAAAACCTACAAAAAAGATAAGTAAAAAAATAAACAGATAAACATACGATGTCTCCCACAAGCGCTTTTTTTACCGTGTTTCCTGGTAAAGCTCTAGGTTGGCACTCCGACAGCATCTTTGAAATATGTACAATTTGAGTTTCCAGATTTTTAATTGATCCGGTCAGATTCTGGATATTGGACTCATTTATAACGACGTATTTTGTAAAGATGTCTTCTATCGAGGCGGGTCGTAATGGTTATGATGTTGATGGTGGTTGTGGTGCAAATCCAATTAGATTTGCATTAGGCAGACACTGAGCATTATTGTGGTTGCTCCATGATAAATTTGGACAGTTCCTAAACCCTGGATTATAATAATAATTATTATTATTATTATTATTTGGGTTATAGGAAGGAGATTGATGTGGATTCCCCATATAACAACGCGCTCTTCTATTATATTATTATTAGAATTCCAAGTAGGGGTAGTGGAGGAAGTCGACATCTCCACTACTTTCATAGTTAGATATTCTACTTGTAGTGCTAAATTAGAAAAATCGTCGAGCTCGTAATGCCCAACGGGTTTATTAGGGCGTGACCTAGGCACGTTCCATTGGTAGGCATTCATGGTCATTTCCTCAAACAAAGCTTGAGCGGCCTCGCAGGTTTTATTATTTAGCATTCCCCCGGCGACAACATCAATCATTTGTCTGGTTTGGAAATTCAAACCATTATAGAATGTTTGCACTTGTAGCCAAGCCGGCAGTTCGTGATGTGGACACCTACATAAAAATCCTTTAAAGCGTTTCCAAGTCTCATAGAGAGACTCAGCCTTGCCCTGAACAAAGGAAGAAATATCCGCACGTAATTTAGCAGTTTTAGTAGGCGAAAAATATTTAGTTAAATTTTTTATTGTCATCTCAGCCCAAGTAGTGATGGATCCTCTAGGTAGAGAACCTAATCACTGCTTTGCTTTCGTTCGTAATGAAAATGGAAATAAGCGCAAACGAATGACATCATCAGTGATGCCATTTATTTTAAACGTATCGCATATTTCTAAGAAATTTGACATATGTGTATTTGGATCTTCATCTGGCAATCCATCAAATTGCACAGAGTTTTGAATCATTTGGATTATGCTAGGTTTTATTTCAAAATTAGTATTAGCAACTGTGGGACGAGAGATACTTGACCCGGTGTCGTCCAAGTTCGGCCTCGAATAATAAGACATAGTCCTTTGCGGGGCCGCGACTGGATTTTGTTTTGCCATAGCTTCAACGTTCGTGGTTCCGATAGACTCTTTCATATTTAATGTTTGGTCTTGGTCACCAGATCAAAGGCGCATGTAATAGGTGCGGTCGATTTCAGGATTTAAATCAAGATTATGTTCAATATGAGAGTTTTGTCGGGTCATGCACTGAAAAACTATTATATAAAACTTTTTTATTTCATTAATTTTTGTGGTTTTTTTATTATTATTTTAGAAAATAAAAAGACAAAAATAAAAGTGTTGTCAATAAAAAAATACAGTTTTTATAAAAACAAAGGTTTTGTAAATAACAAAGAATTTGTGGTTTGTTTATTTTTATAAAACAGTAGTTTTTAATAACAACTAGGATAAAAGTAATTGTAATTCTTTTTTATTTCAAATATCAACACAAAATGATTCCCGACAACGGCGCCAAATATTTGATAAGTAAAATATGCGAGATAGTTTTAATTTGAAGATTATGTTGGATTTGGAAATTTATCGTTTGTGTGTTCTATCTCTTTTTTACTTATATACTTCGCTTAAGGCAAACACACCTATCACGTAGTAGTATATTATTTTTTTAAATATCAAGATCATATTTTTCCATAGATCTGTGTCGAGTACTCTACTTTAAGAAAAAGAACTATTATTTTATCGAAAAGATTTAATGACTTTTAAAAGTAAAAATAAAAGAAAGACATATGTGTTTTGAAAATAGATGAGCTAGAGAGCCCTCGATTTTGACTTTACTTTGGGAAATACTTTTTAAATAATTAAAATCTTATCTCTTTATTAATTAAAATCTGTGACCTTGGAGATTCCTTAAATATGAGTGCACCCCTATCGAGGATACGTCCACATGTGATTACGTATTTTGACTGAACTTTCGTATCTAATCAAAAATACCTTTAATGCACGCTTTACGTGGTGAACCCCGCTATTGAACTCCTACTGCGATTCGAAGGTTCAACCCGGGAGGCATACGTTCATCTCTTTCGAGAGTAAGACGCAATTTCTTTTTACCTGAGAATGATCAATTCCTGTTAAATCTTAAGTTTTTAATTTAGAAAAATAGGGTTTTTAAAATGTAGAATTAATAGTGTTCCCAAATCGCATCCCAATCGAGTGCTAAAAAATTCTTAGTTTCTCACCAGGATGGGGGTGATAGTAGAAAATTAAAAGACATATAAAGGTATAGAAATAATATCCGTCATAACCATCTTAATTAAGCGCAAAAAAGTTCTAAGCCTCTCATCCGGGATGGGGTTGTAGTAAAAAAAAGAATGAAAAGTACTTATGTACACACCCTTTCTCAACAGAAATAAAAGCTAAGTTAAAAAACAAGAAGAGATGAAAAATTACTAAAAGCTGAAATTTATTACTTAAAAGTTACACACTAGGAAACCCAAACTATGGTTACGAAAATAAAACTCAAAAGCTACTCCTAACTACTATGTATAACTATGTGGAACTCTACCAGTTCTACATAAACCTATGCCTTGACCCACCTTTTATAGCCAAAAAATTTGAAGTACATGCCCCCCTTAGGCGTGTCGCCTGGGCATGACGCTGATGTGGTGTCTGTGGATAGAATTTCGACTGATTTCTAAATTGGGTTAAAAGTACACGGGCATGACATATTGGTCACGGGTGTATAATATGGGCGTGTCTGCATGGAATGGTAGCTTGGTTTGTTCGGGGCGTGACAATTGGAATTCTTCTTGGTCACGACTGACGTCACGGGTGTGACAGCTGACACACGGGCGTATAGGTAAGGTGTGACTTGAGCTTGCTGGATTCAGGACTTCGGCTCAGCGTGACAACTGGCGTCTTACTTGGTCACATGTGATGTCATGGGCGTGATAGGTAGAACAAAGGCGTGTTCCAGGGTTTGATTTCATTTCGCTGGCCAGAATCTCCCGAAACGCTGGAATTGTTGGCTTTAAAGTTACACGCCCTAGGTCACGGGCGTGACTTAGGAATTTTTCCCGAAATGCCTATTTTGTTTAGAAATACCTATAGGGCACAAAAACAGATTAAGTTAGAACTGAAAAATAAAAAGAAACAATTTATTTAGGTATTTATACAATATATTTACATTTTTTATTAAAACAAAACAAAAAATACACTATATATATATATATATATTGCTACTCATCATCCCCTATACTAAGGCGGTTGATGTCGCGATGTGCCAGCAGGTGGGGGATGTCGAGCAACTTAATAAAGAGAACGCTCAACTAATTTCACAGTGGGAGGAGGTCGAGGCCATGCGTGTTGCTGCGGTGGCCAAGTGCATAACTTCTCACAACTTTGAGGTGGAGCGGTCTCGGTTTGTAGAGGAGGCGTATTCTGAGATTATTATGACTGAGGTTGATCCACTCATAGAGGATGAGCGCGAAGCCATGTACTTTTTTTTCGGCAAGGGTTTCGAGTAGTCGGAGGTTTCTAGAGCACGATGCCCTGGGCATGGAGGATGCCTCAAACGATGATGTTGATGCTGTCGTGGAGGAATGATCCTTGAGACTTATTCTTCCCATGTTTATTTTGATTTGCCTTTTTTGTGTGTTGTAGGTAAACTTTTGCAACGTTGACTGCTTTGCTTTTTATGATGATGTAGCCCATATGCCACCTTTTATTTTAGTAGAGACCATTTTTTGCTTTCGAATCTGTTCTTCTTTAGTGTGCGTATTCTTTCTGGAAGAGTAGTGCTTTGCTTGAGCATTTTTTTTACTCGCGCTTCCGGGAGTGCTATAGTTTGTTGAGGGTTTAGAGACGATGTTCTCTGCTTGCTCGTGCATTGAGCGCAGCTAGTGGAGAACCTTTGTTTGCGCTTTTTGGAGAATCGAGGTTTGTCCATGTGGAGGAGGTGATGAACCTTTGTTCATTCATGCCTCAGAAGAACCGGAGTTCATCCAAGCTGATGTGTCAAATAAACTTTGTTTATTCACATCTCAGGAGGATCATGGTCTGTCTAGGTTGAAGTGGCAAAAACCTTTGTTCATTCGCGTCTTAGGAGGACCGGGGTTTTTCGGGGTCGAGGTGGAGATTAACCTTTATTTGTCCGTGCCTTAAGAGGGTTGAGGTCTGTCTGGGTGGAGGTAGCGAGGAAATTTTGTTCGTTCGCGCCTCAAGAGAATCGAGGTTCATCAAAGGGAAGGTGTAGATGAACCTTTGTCCATCTTACCTGAGAGGTGTAGACAGACCTTTGTCCATTTCGCCTAAAGTGCAGAAGGGATTTTGCCGATCTCACATGAGGTTCAAAAAGGCTTTCACCTATCTTTTCTAGGAGGTGAAAAAAGGCTTTCACCAATCTCACCTGTGAGGTGTAGAAAGGCTTTAACCAATCTCACCTAGAAGGTGCAGACGGGCTTTCGTCAATCTCACCTTGCAATGGCCCATTTATCGTGGATGAAAAAATAGATGTTGCATTGTTGAAAAGAAAGGTACAGGTGCTCGCGAATCTACCTTTATCGCTTATTCTTCAAGACAAAAATTGGTAAAGTAGTAGATTGTAGGGGCGTGCCAGCTTAGGTCTCGCTCAGACTTTCATGTCCCCAACCCTGATCGAGGTACACCTGCTGAAGGTAGCAGGTCATAACACCTACTAATTGCCTTGTGTGATATCTATTTCTCCTGAGGTGATGAACTTTAGCGCCAGGTGCGGGATGAATCCTTGAAGAGTGTTTGGAGCGGAAGCCTAAAAATCGTGTTGTATGCTAAGCTGGAGTCGACTAATATGAATTAGATATCTCGGGTTGATTTCCTTGGGAACTCCCCCTGAGTAATAAGGATAGTGATAATTCCCTGCATGGGCATAGGCACATTGTCGAAGTCATATAGCGGTCTGGTTGCTGGCTCGATCCACTATTGAGGGACCTTTATGTTAAGCAGTGTAAATTCGAACTAGATATCCATCGAGATCCTACTATAAATCATTATCCGCCTGACCCCGAAGTAGGGATCGTAGATTCCTATGCTAATTATGAGGGGATCTTGGTGTGGTGTACGCAGACCTCTCAAGTCTTCATCCCCGATGTTGATGGTGGTATCCACTTATATCCTCGGGTCTTCTGGGCTCTTATCGTGCTGAGTAACATAGAGGATCTTGAAGGGCGAGCCAGTATGGTTTCGACCTCCCTGATAATTTGCATACCCCCGTGCAAGCCTTGGAAAGGTAGGTGTTGTGCCCATCCCGGTTGGTGTGGTGGGGGCTGATTGGGCACATTATTTTGCAAGTATCTTCCCAAATACCCTTGTCGGATGAGGTGCTCTATCTCCTCCTTTAGTAGGGTGAAGTACTCTTTGTTGTACCCGTTCTCATGGTGAAATTTGCAGTACTGTGTCTGGTCTCCTCAATTTGGGGGCAACAACTTTGGGTGTCGGAGCATGCTGGAGTCTTGGATGGCCATGAGTACCTGCCCCCAAGCGGTATTTAGTGCGGTGAATTTGTAACACCCCAAAAAGGAGTAGTAGTCATTGGAGGCTACCGCGTGATAATAGGTCTATCACTGGTAGTAGCTTAGTGAACTAAAAGACCAAGTGCTCAGATTGTGTACCGCCTAGCGATAGGAAGCTATCGCGCTATGGTAGCAACTCAATGCTTTCGAAGATTCATTGAGAGTGCTAATGCCAGGCGATAGGCATTACCGCGCTGTGCTAGCCGCTCGACGAATGTCGAAAGGATTATCGTCAAGCGCTAAAGAGGAATTACAGGGCGATAACTCTAGATAGAGGTGTCGGCTGGTCAATGCATTTACCTCCTGTATTACCGCGCGACAATAGCTTTTGTATAAATGATCGACTTGAGATTTTATTCTCATCTTCTCTTATACTTTTTCTACTTTACTTCTGGAGAGGGAAGAGGAGGAACATCCAGGAAATCTTGTGGAGATCGCTCCAATGTGTGCTTGTGATTGGAATCGTGAGTCGATGCTAGATCTGTGGAGAGGAAGTTGTTGTGATCGTTTTCATCAGGATCAAAGATCACGGTCATGGCTCCGAAGAAAACTACAATGGTAACGATCTTCCTTCTTGAACAAGTGAAATCCTTCTTTTGGCATATGCATGGGATCCGCAACCAAAAGGTGGAGAATCAAGGGAATTCCTTTGGGTTGATTCATAAAATCCCTAGTGAGTCTTGCATATAGATCCAGAAATGTGTAGTATGGAATAAAAATATTGTGTGAAGCCCATCTAAACAGGTTGGTCTGGATTGGTGATGCTTATTTTACGTGTCGGAGAAGACTTCGAGTATAACGAGTAATATACGGGGTCTGCGAGGTACTGGAATTACATTCCAGGAAAATACCCGAGAACTTCCGCAGTTTTAAGACCAGGTGGATACCGTCGGGCTACAATGAGTATCAACAATGACGATAGCTCTTAGTGAGCTACTTGTGTTGTGTGCTATGAAAATACAAGTGTTTCTAATACTACAGGATTATGCAGGGTTTGTGTTGAGTTTGGGCACAGAAAGAGAGCTTTTGTTAGCCCCGCTAAGCGATCGTGATGAACGCTGATATTAACTCCCTTTTCTTTTATTATGAAGCCTGTATTAGGGAGACTGTGAGGCTAATCTGTGAGCTGCGAGCTCTTAAAGGCCATTGATCCGAACGGGCAAGAGGAATCTGACCCGCATCAGTCTAGACATTAAATTTATGATTTAATCAATGGGCAATGGCTGAACTGTCTCCGCGTTATGGTTGTCTAACTTGAGTGCCTAAGTTATTGGCATTCATTTCGATCACATAATGAGAGTCTTGGGTTGTACGCCATCAAGAATAAAGTCTCCGGTCGTGGGTCATGGAGCATTAATGCTCAAACTTATCGTTATGTCTGGGAACTCTGAACGGTGGTAGGACCCTGGTTTTCCGGTATACAGATAATGTACCCTGAGTGCACGGAGCGTCGGGCCGTGCGGCCGACATTTGTGATATATTGAACTGTGCGGGAGTACATGTTTTGTGATATGTCTGCTTGTAAAAATACTATACCTGCAGGGAAGGAATTCCACTGCCCCGGGAAAAGGGTAGGGTCGTTATAAACTAGTCAGCTGAATGTTGACCGTTGCCTTGTTTGCCACCCTCGTTGTGGATTGTCTGTGTGCAGGTGTTGGAGAGCCGAGCGGGAAATAGTGGGCTGAAGCCCTTACTGCTATACTTGCCCTCGAAGGCCGAATGGAAAAGTTTTATTGTTTTCATGTGTGGTCGGCCTGCGCGACGATGTTTGTAATCCATATTTGTGAAGTTTAACTGTGTTGGAACACCCTATTACTAATTTGGGTAAGGATCACTATGTTTGTCTTAGGAAACCAGTTTGACCTAGTTGTATAGTTTTAAAGGTCAACATTAGAATGTGTCTAGGGCTTAGAATTTAGGTTTGAGCTGCCCTCAGGACCATTCAAGGAATCAGACTTCAAGCTGAGGCAAAGACAATTATCGTCGAGCTTAGGTCGACGGAACGTCGAACTCCGTTCGACGCTCTATGAGCTCAACTTTGCTAAAGTCGTCGAGCTTCGGTCGACGTTCTTCGAGCTCAGGTCGACGATCTCTCCTCAGTTTATTCTTCAGATCGCTGAGCTCTGGTCGACGTTCTTCGAGCTCAGGTCGACGATCTCTCCTCAGTTTATTCTTCAGATCGCTGAGCTCTGGTCGACGTTCTTCGAGCTCAGGTCGACGATCTCTCCTCAGCCTATTCTCCAGGTCGCTGAGCTTAGTTCGACGATCTTCGAGCTCAGTTTGACGTTTTCTGTCTGTTGATCTTATTCCATCTCTGAGCTCAGATCGACAATCGTAGAGCTCAGATCGACGATCTTCTGAGAGATCGACGTTTTTACGGATTCAAATTCTGTCAGTCTTTGGAATGTTTTTGAATTCTCTCAGCATTCATTTCAAGACATCTGCCAGCCGTTTTTCTTTATTCTGGAGCAAGTTTCAAGGAATTCTTTTTGGAATGTTATATGGGACTTTCCTCTAGAAGACAAGACTTTTATAGAAGACATTTATGACTGCCAACGGCTATCTTTGACAAGGAATTTTTCAGAGAATAAGATCCTCCTTTTTGTCTTCAGTCAACAAGATAGAACATATAGCACAACAACAAAAAATTAACAGTGACAGACAACAAGTGATCATTTTTCTGAAGAATTAGTAGAACAATCCTTTTGGCTTACTGAAAAGTGATCATAGCTTCAACATCAAGAACTCCAGACACCAAATATTTCAGCATCTGCTGGAATCATCTTCTGCTGGAGATCTGAAGCTTCTGAAGACCTATCACCCTGAAGTAAAGCTCTCACTCCTGAACCATTCTACATCTCAGGGGGAGCTTTGACATCATCAACAATCCACTAGTCTTCTCTCATTTGATTTGAGAACAGAGAAGACAACTTCACCTCTTTACTTTTTCTTTTCCTGCTGTAAAAGGGTTATCAAAACTCCCTTCAAAAGTTCCGAGTTTGGTTCTGAGATCCTTGTCAAAACTCAGTGGTGGCAAGACACCTAATCAAAAAATCTAGTTTGGTTTTTGAGCACCTTATCAAAAGCTCATTGGTGTCAGGACACCTGATCAACTCATCCTGAGTGGATTCCTACCAAGGGTGGTAGAAGAGTGGATGTACCCAGGATTTTGGGGAACCACTATAGTTCCTTGTGCCTTCTGGTTGCTTGAGTATTTTCTTTATTGTGTGCTGTGATTCTTCTTTTTGCTGTTTTAGTTTTGATTTATCTAGTAAGACACCTTACACCTATACAAAAATTAAATCTTAATTATTTTATTTGTTTAAATTGTAAAGCTATTTTAAAAATACTCTTTTCAGCCCCCCCCCCTCTAGAGTTTAGATAGATCTTTATCTCACTTTCAATTGGTATCAGAGCCAGGTTGGTTGCTCATACAGGTTAACACCTGAACCAAAAGATCCTTGATAAGATCAATCTCTTAAGAGGGTTATTTTCACTATATCTATCTATTTATATAGACATGGCACAGAACAAAGATTATGCAAGCACCAGACCTCCAGTGTGCAACCTTTCCAAGTTTGCACTCTGGAAGGAAAGGATTAAACTTTATATGAATTCTATTGATGAGGATATATTTAATTCTGTTTTGACAGTGTGCCCAACACCTCCAGAGACCACAAGTACAAGTACTATTCCACCTCCCTCAGGAACAGATGCAGACATAAAGAAATGGAAAACTGCAGATGCAAAGGCCATGAACATCTTAGCTCAGACAATGTCTGAGGAGATATTTCATAAGGTAGCTGACTGCAACTCAGCCAAAGGAATTTGGGACAAGCTCTCTGAAATTGTCTCTGGATCTGCTAATGAAAGGAAAGACAGGAGATCCCATCTGATAAGCCAATATGAGAACTTCAAAAAGGGAGAAGCTGAATCAGTGGCTGACATGTACAATAGACTAAGTCTGATTGTCAATGAGTTAAAGACTTTGGATAAAGAAATCTCATTGACTGAGCTGAATGACAAAATCTTAATGTGCTTCCCCAGCACTTGGGATTCAAGAATCTGGCCAATCAAAGATGCCAGAAGTCTAAATGAGATTACCACTGAAGCTCTCCTGGGCAAGCTCAAATCCTATGAGCTGCTCATTAAAAATAGAGAAGAAGAACAAAAGACTACTTCTCCAGTCACAAGGAAAGAAAAGACCATAGCCTTCAAAGCTGCAGAAGAGGAGCCTGAAGATAAAGCTACAGGAAATGATGATCTCCTAAGTCTACTGGCCAAAATATTCTACAAGATGTCCAGAAAAGACTTCAGAAAGAGATCATACAAGGGTCATGATAAACCAAGGTATGATAAATCAAATAACAATAAAGAAATTATATGTTTTGGTTACAAGAAGCCAGGCCATATTGTGCCTGACTGTCCAGAAAATAAGAATAAGGACAAGAAAGATAGAAGAGAAAGAAGAAAGGAAAAAGACTTCAGAAAGAACAGCTCAGACAAACCCTCCTTCAGCAAGAACAAACATACAAGGAAGGGATTTGTTGCTGAGACATGGAGTGAAACTGAAGAGGACTCTGAAGCCTCATCCAGCTCCAGTGATGATGAGGATGATGCTGATGAAAAGGAATTCTTCATGATGGCTATCAATGCCTCTCAAACAGACTCAGAAGCAGAAGAGTCAGAATCAGATTCAGAAGCTCAACTAGAAGAAGATCAGGTAATCAATTCATTTGATTTCAGTTCTGAGGATTTTAAACATGAGTTTAAAGTACTATGCCTAGATCTGTTGGAGTCTGAGAAGGAAATCACTTCCCTCAGAAAACAACTATCTGAGTATAACACTATAAAATCAGAGAACCTCAAACTCTCTGAAGAGTTAGAATGCTATAAAGAGGAGATAGCTTCACTAAAAAGTGAACTATCCAAGGCCAAGCAATTTGAAGAATCCCTTAATGGGAGAAGTATCAAATTAATGGACATCACAAGCACAGTGAACTCAAGATTTAATAGTACACTGGGCTTGGGTGCCTCATCTAGCCAACCCAGAGTATTAACAACCCCAATCAAATTTATTTCTGATAAAGGAAAGGGTGTTGTAGAGGTAGCTAGGAAAAATTCAGATCTACCTAATAAAAAGAAAGCTCAACAGAAAACGTCGAGCAGAGGTCGACGATCGTCGAACAGAGGTCGACGATCTCAGGCTGAAACGTCGAACTCAGCTCAACGTTTCCTGAACTCTGAACTCCCTCACAGTCGATCTTCGAACAGAGCTCGACGATTTTACCCAAGATCGTCGAACCCAGCTCGACGATCGTCGAACGAAGTTCAGAGCTTTGAACCTTCTTTTAGAGGCAAATCTCAATTCAATCCTAGAAGTGCTTCATCCCAATGCTTTAATCCTTATACTGAATGGATAGTACCTCCTAGGAGATACAATCCTGAAGGTTATAAGGATCAACCTGGGATGTCTTTTATTTCTGAATTTAAGGGTTATCAACCTAGGCCCAAGGTTAACTGGGTCAAAAACATATAAGCTGATTATGTGCAGGTGAAGACCTATCCAACATCAAACCAGCTATGGTATCAGGATAGTGGGTGCTCAAAGCACATGACAGGGAATAAGGACAACTTCACATCCTTTAAAGCCAATCTTGGACCCAAAGTAATTTTTGGTGATTCAAACTTTGGAACTACAAAAGGATATGGTGCAGTCCAAATTAGGACAGTCACCTTCAAGAAGGTAGCCTATGTTGAAGGACTCAAGCACAACCTGATAAGCATTAGTCAGCTGTGTGATGAAGGATATCAAGTGACTTTCAACAAAGAAATATGCAAGGTCAAGTCAGAAGACAACACAACTGTATTGAGAGGTAACAGGAAAGGTAATATTTACTTAGTAGACTTTCATTCATCTAAGGTAGATATTTGCCTGTTTAATTCCATATCTAGACCTAATATTCTATGGCATAAGAGACTAGGACATGTTAACCTTAGAACCATTGCTAGGCTATCCAAGGACAACCTTGTCAGAGGACTGCCTTCTGGCCCCTACAAGAAGGAAGGACTCTGCAAGGCTTGTCAATTAGGCAAGCAAACTAAAAGTAGTTTTAAATCAATTAATAAGAGTGATTCACCTAGAATTTTGTATCTGTTACACATGGATCTTTTTGGACCCATTACAGTACAAAGCTTAGGAGGGAAGTCCTATACTTTAGTAGTTGTAGATGACTTCTCAAGATTTACATGGGTATTCTTTCTGAGGAAGAAGTCTAATAACTTTAAGTGTTTGACAGATTTTCTCAAATGCATTCAAATTGAGTTCAACACTCACATTGCCCTGATCAGAAGTGATCATGGGACAGAGTTTGATTCTCTTCTCATGCAAGAGTTCTGTCAAAGTGAAGGGATCAGGCATACTTTCTCAGCTCCTAGAACTCCTCAACAAAATGGGGTAGCTGAAAGGAAAAATAGAACACTCATTGAATCTGCAACTACATTATTGGCAGATGCTCACCTACCTTTATCCTTTTGGGCTGAGGTAGTGAACACCTCCAACTATGTGTTGAATAGAAGCCTGATACATAAAATAAAGGGTAAGACTCCCTATGAATTGCTCAAAGGGAAGAAACCTAAAATAGGCTATTTTAAAGTTTTTGGTTGCACTTGTTTTATCCATAATAATGACAAGAAATATCTAGCAAAATTCCAAGCTAAAGCTGATGAAGGAGTGTTTCTGGGATGCTCCATGAGCAGTAAAGCTTATAGGGTGTATAATAAAACTACTCAAAAAATAGAAGAATCTGTCCATATTACTTTTGATGAAGCTAACATGTCTTTCAAGGAGAAGAATGCTTCTACCATAGAACATTTGCAGGTGCACTCTCTAGTTGAAGACATGAACAGATTACAAGTTACACAAAAGGATAACAGTAGTGAAGATGAAGAAGCTGCTCACCATCAGGAAGAAAATCTTCTTGAAGAACCAGTTGTTGTTCCACAAGAGGACATAACAACACAGGTTGGTGAACCATCAACACCCCCTGTTGATCTAATAACAACAAGAGATCATCCAATTTCTCAAGTAATTGGAGATATCTCAGCTGGTGTGCAAACTAGAAATCAGGTCAACCAGAACCTGATGCACACTTGCTTCCTCTCTCAAATTGAACCTCAAACCATTCAAGATGCAGAACAAGATCCACACTGGATTATTGCAATACAAGAGGAGTTGCATCAATTTGAAAGAAATAAAGTTTGGGAACTAGTGCCTAAGCCAAAAGATCATCCCATTATTGGAACCAAATGGGTGTTCAGAAATAAGCTGGATGATCAAGGAATCATTGTAAGGAATAAAGCAAGGCTAGTTGCTCAAGGGTACTCTCAGGAAGAAGGGATAGACTATGACCAGACCTTTGCATCTGTTGCAAGATTAGAAGCCATAAGAATCTTTCTGGCTTATGCTGCTCACAAGGGATTCAAAGTCTATCAAATGGATATCAAGAGTGCTTTTCTCAATGGGGAGATTAAAGAAGAAGTCTATGTCAGACAACCTCTAGGTTTTATCTCTCTAACCCATCCTGATTATGTTTTTAAACTACACAAAGCATTATATGGTCTCAAGCAAGATCCTAGAGCATGGTATGAGACCCTAGCATGTTTTCTGCTGAAAAATGATTTTATTAGGGGGAGAGTAGACCAAACTCTTTTTATTAGAACCCATAAGTCCCATACCCTACTAGTATAAATCTATGTAGATGATATTATATTTGGTTCTACTGATTCAAACTTGTGCAAAAAGTTTTCCAAGCTTATGCACTCTAAATTTGAAATGAGTAGCATGGGTGAGCTATCCTTCTTCTTAGGATTGCAAGTCAAACAACATGCTGAAGGCATATTTATTTCTCAAACCAAGTATGCAAAAGAGCTGGTTAAGAAATTTGGTATGTCTGATGCATCATGTATGAAAACACCCATGCCTACCAATGCTGTACTGGATGCAGATGAACATGGGAAACCTGTTGATCAGACAACATATAGAGTAATGATTGGCTCTCTATTGTACCTTACAGCAAGTAGGCCTAACATATTGTTTGCTACATGTATATGTGCTAGATTTCAAGTTAGCCCTAGAGAGTCACACTTAACCTTAGTTAAGAGGATTCTTAGGTATGTTAAAAGCTGTACAAATCTAGGACTCTGGTATCCAAAAGACTCAGCATTTGACTTAACTGGATTCTCAGATGCTGATTATGCTGGATACAGAATAGACAGGAAAAGCACCAGTGGAACTTGTCAGTTCCTTGGTGATAGACTTGTCTCTTAGTATTATAAGAAACAAACATCTGTGTCAACCTCAACTGCTGAAGCTGAATATATGGCTGCAGGCAGTTGTTGTTCACAAATATTGTGGATACAAAACCAACTCCAAGACTATGGTTACAACTTAGAGAAGTCAAAAATATTTTGTGACAACACCAGTGCTATTTCCATTGCACAAAATCCAGTCCTCCATAGTAGGACAAAACACATAGAGATTAGGCATCATTTTCTAAGGGATAATGTAGAGAAGAACAAAATTGAACTTCAATATATCCCTACTGATTTGCAAAGGGGAGATATTTTGACCAAGCCTCTGGATGAAAAGAAACACAATTTCTTCCTAAATCAGTTAGGCATGTTAGATGGAGGAAGCCTAAACTAAATTACAAGATTTTGAAAAGCTAAAAACAGACCAAGATTAGGCAAAAAAAATCATCTCCTTTTGTCTGTAGGATAGTTTCTGTCTCTGAACTGAGCTCGACGTTTTTCCCAGAAATCGTCGAACGGAGTTCGACGTTTTCACTGAACGTCGACCTAAGTTCAGAGCTTGCCAGATAGTTGTATACTATCTCTTTCAGGTCTTTGATCGTCGACCTGAGCTCGATGCTCTCTAGATCGTCGAACTGAGATCTACGATGTTGAAGACCTTTCAGCTTCCCTCAGGAGTCCTGATCGTCGATCTGAGGTCGACGATCCTTCCTTTTTCGCGTCGAACCCTAATATAAAATCATTATTCGGCCGCCGCTCGTCGTTTATGCCTTCATACTCTCTGCAATTTTTTTTCCCTCCAAACCTTCTACACATGGTCGTGTTTGTTCAATCTTTGCAGGTACAGATGGCTCTGACTGTTGCTGCCCTTTCAAAAATGAAATTTGACACAGGATTCGACATCGACATGAACTCTTTCGATGGAAGCGACCAGAGATTCAAGGACATTTTAAATCTGCTTCGAGAACAATAGTTAGTTCAGATAATGTCCATCAGGATGAAGATCGCCGCAGACGAGATAAAGGAATGGTGTTTTTCTGCCTCAACTGAGAATGAGAATTCTGTAGTCGGCTCTATCAAATGGACTCAGGTACCATTGTCCCCCGCCCTACTAACAAAAGTGTTCAACCTCAGCACTGGAAATGACTCTATTGAATTATCTGAAGAAGAGTCTGATGCAATGCTAGATAGAATGGGTCACTCTGCTGAGAACCCTAAAAAATTGCTGAAAAAGAATTTGTCGATTGAATATCAATTTCTGGCTGATGTTGTGGGAAAGGTGCTTCTGGCAAAGCACTCAGCCCATGACACCATTTCCAGACATCAGTTCTGTCTAATGGGAGCTGTGGTTGACAAGAAACATCTGGACTGGGGGTCCATCTTCTTCAATTTGATCAAAAAGAAGCTGAGCAAAAGCTGTGTAAGCTTTGGGAGGATCTTGGGGGTTTACATGCACTCCAGGTGTCCTGAGCTGCTGACCTCAAGTGGGATGCACATCAATGCATCCAAGAGACTTACCTGTGCCCTCTTCAACAGGAGGGACAGGCAGATTATTAACCCCAACAGGGCTGCTGCATCAACTCCTGCTTCAGGCACAAGGACTGCCTTAGTCACTCCTCCTCAGGTCTCTGCCCTTGCAGTAGTTTTGCCTGCTTCTTCTCCTCCTCCAGCTGTCTCTACCCCAGCCATCTCATCCTCACCACCAATCACCACCATAGCCATCTCATTCCCCATCACAATCTCATCACTAATCTCACCTCCTCCAGCATCTACCTCAGAGCAATTCCATCCCTTATACTACTATCCTCCTGCCACCACTTCATCATATTCTCTCTTAGATGACTCCTTCATGGATGATCCTCCTTCAACTCCTCCTGAGCTTCCCTCTACTTCCTCATTCCAACAAATTCTTCAAGACATCCTCTTTCAACCATCTTTTTCCCCTACCATCTCATCCTTCCCCAACCAAATTACATCAATCTCAACACTTCCTACCCCTAGACCATCCATTCCTTCACCTCCTACCTCCACATTCTCCATTCCATCAGCTCCAGTCAACATCATTCCAGCAACTTTCTCTCCTACCTCTACTCAAGCCCCTCTTGAGCATGTAGATCTCTCAGCCCTGGCAGACAGGTTATATGAGCTGCTAGCTCCCAAGCTAACCTCATTACTGGATACCACCCTGGCTCCACTCCTGACACATGTTCAGGAGCTGTCTACCAAGCTCTCCTCCTTCATCTCCTCTCAGGCAATTACTTCTTCTGGGTGCCTTGATCCAGCTGCCACTGAATCCAAGCAGGGGGAGATGCCTTATGAAGCAGTTCCTGCTCCAACATTTGCAGTGGATCTCCAGAAATTGCTTTCAGTTTTTGACCTTGCTTTCTTCAGTTCTCTGCCAGTTGAACAAGTTGAAGATTTGACTAAGGCCATTGTGCCTATCTCTGTTTGTGATCCCAGCCTAATTGCCTCATATGTAAATTCTTTCAAGGTTGTGGATGTGGCTGCTTCCATCTCTGCTGCTATTGCTGTTTCTATAAGTGTATCAGAAGATATTGACATGGTTTCTGTTATTGAGGTTACTGCTGCTCAAGAACTTGCTACTTATCTGGAAGAACCTGCTGCTGTTTCTGCTCCAACTCCTGATGCTGCTTCTGCTCAAATTTCTGATGTTGCTGCTCCTACCCTGACTCCAGATCAGTTGAAATTACAAGAGAAATATATTAAGAGCATTGATGATTTATATGATAGACCCCAAAGCTTAGAAAGTGATCAGTTTCACACTGAATCTGATGACTCTTCTGGTACCATTGCCAAGAAAAGGAAGGCCAGAAGCAAGGCCATGATGAAAGTTCCTCCTGCTCAAGCCAAAGATGCAAATGATATTCCATATTATATTTTGCATGATTGCCCAATCTCTGAGCCATGGATGCAATTCTCTAAAAATCAATTGAAAGCTATGAAGAGAAGAAGAAAACTGGCTAGATATGAAAAAGTATCCTCTAAATTTCCTCCTCCTCCTCCTCCAGATTCAGGATCTGGTGGAGGCTCAGCTCTTCCATCCTCTGCTTCAAAGCAAAGCTCTTCCCAACCTTCTCAGGAACATCAACCAAGAGAACAATTTCAAAGAGGATATCAATCTAAGAGATATCAGTCTAGAGGAAGGCAAAGAGATTACAGAACATATTCTAGACAACAAAGGGAAGGACAAGGTCATATTGAATCTACTTCAGGACCTTTCCCTTATAGGCTAAAAGATACAGTTGTCTCCAGGACTCCTCATACTGATTTTGAGTCTATCAATAGGTATGAACCTCCTGTTCCATTTGAGGATCCTGAGAACAACCCTTTGTCATGAACTGCCAGAATGAAAGAGCTTGCTGCTCTAGATCAAATAAAAAAGGCCAGAGAGCAAGGCAAAGACATTTCAAACATTACAACCCTATCAGATCAAAGAAAGAAAGAACTAGAGAGATATGCTTCAAGGAAATTCTTTAATCCAGAAGATTATATGAAGCTGCATCCTGAGGCTATAGTTCCAAGGCCTAGATCTCAGACTTCCTTAGGTGCAGAAGATGAAAGAAGATCAAAGAAAGAAGCCCTCAATCCTAACAGGGAAATTTTGTTTAAAAGGGGAACTGAGAAGAAGTGATTTGTGTAAGCTGAACAAACATCCACCTCTGAATATTTGCTGATATTTTATCTGTGATCTGCAATGCTGCTATGACATTTTCTTGCTTTGATTGGTTTAGCTCTTGTTTTGTCTGTATGCTTATATATTTCCTATTTTTGTCTGTAAATAGTAATCCTAACCCAAATAGGGGGAGATTGTTGGAACACCCTATTACTAATTTGGGTAAGGATCACTATGTTTGTCTTAGGAAACCAGTTTGACCTAGTTGTATAGTTTTAAAGGTCAACATTAGAATGTGTCTAGGGCTTAGAATTTAGGTTTGAGCTGCCCCCAGGACCATTCAAGGAATCAGACTTCAAGCTGAGGCAAAGACAATTATCGTCGAGCTTAGGTCGACGGAACGTCGAACTCCGTTCGACGCTCTCTGAGCTCAACTTTGTTAAAGTCATCGAGCTTCAGTCGACGTTCTTCGAGCTCAGGTCGACGATCTCTCCTCAGTTTATTCTTCAGATCGCTGAGCTCTGGTCGACGTTCTTCGAGCTCAGGTCGACGATCTCTCCTCAATTTATTCTTCAGATCGCTGAGCTCTGGTCGACGTTCTTCGAGCTCAGGTCGACGATCTCTCCTCAGCCTATTCTCCAGGTCGCTGAGCTCAGTTCGATGATCTTCGAGCTCAGTTCGACGTTTTCTGTCTATTGATCTTATTCCATCTCTAAGCTCAGATCGACGATCGTAGAGCTCAGATCGACAATCTTCTGAGAGATCGACGTTTTTACGGATTCAAATTCTGTCAGTCTTTGGAATGTTTTTGAATTCTCTCAGCATTCATTTCAAGACATCTGCCAGCCGTTTTTCTTTATTCTGGAGCAAGTTTCAAGGAATTCTTTTTGGAATGTTATATGAGACTTTCCTCTAGAAGACAAAACTTTTATAGAAGACATTTATGACTGCCAACGGCTATCTTTGACAAGGAATTTTTCAGAGAATAAGATCCTCCTTTTTGTCTTCAGTCAACAAAATAGAATATATAGCACAACAACAAAAAATTAACAGTGACAGACAACAAGTGATCATTTTTCTGAAGAATTAGTAGAACAATCCTTTTGGCTTACTGAAAAGTGATCATAGCTTCAACATCAAGAACTCCAGACACCAAATATTTCAGCATCTGCTGGAATCATCTTCTGCTGGATATCTGAAGCTTCTAAAGACCTATCACCCTGAAGCAAAGCTCTCACTCCTGAACCATTCTACATCTCAGGGGGAGCTTTGACATCATCAACAATCCACTAGTCTTCTCTCATTTGATTTGAGAACAAAGAAGACAACTTCACCTCTTTACTTTTTCTTTTCCTACTGTAAAAGGGTTATCAAAACTCCCTTCAAAAGTTCTGAGTTTGGTTCTGAGAGCCTTGTCAAAACTCAGTGGTGGCAAGACACCTGATCAAAAAATCTAGTTTGGTTTTTGAGCACCTTATCAAAAGCTCATTGGTGTCAGGACACCTGATCAACTCATCCTGAGTGGATTCCTACCAAAGGTGGTAGAAGAGTGGATGTACCCAGGTTTTTGGGGAACCACTATAGTTCCTTGTGTCTTCTTGTTGCTTGAGTATTTTCTTTATTGTGTGCTGTGATTCTTCTTTTTGCTGTCTTAGTTTTGATTTATCTAGTAAGACACCTTACACCTATACATAAATTAAATCTTAATTGTTTTATTTGTTTAAATTGTAAAGCTATTTTAAAAATACTCTATTCACCCCCCCTCTAGAGTTTAGATATATCTTTATCTCACTTTCAAACTGTAAGGCCTTAAGGCCAAATGCTTTTGTGTATTTCTGTATACATTCTTGTGATATATATATATATATATATATATATATATATATATGTGTGTGTGTGTGTGTGTGTGTGTGGTTGTTTATATATAGTGGACATTCATGTTTGATGAGTTCAATAATAACCCCTAAAGCTTCTGCTAGAATACTCTGAGGTAGGATGCGTGTACTGGTTTTGATATTCATAAGTAACATCACTAAATGTCTGTGGAATATGGCGTGGGGCCCCAGCCAAACCCTCTTTTATATTTCTTATGACGGACGGAGGTGTAAAAATTTGGTATCCATCTCTCTTGGTATTCCTCTTGGAAATTCATAGTCGAATTTTTTGAGGGGTGGCGAGCATGTGTATGTACGAACCATTATAGCATAAATGAACACAAGAATGTCCATATAGGAATGAAAATACACCTGTTCGAGGAACCTGCCCATTCCTACTCGCCATTTTTGCTTTTGCAAAGTCTCTAAATTGTGTCTTATATGCTTATAGGTGACTCGAAGTGGTGCGGGGCAGTATGAGCCCTAACGTTCTGTTGAAAGTGAGTCACCAACTGAGATGCCCACACCTCCTCCTTCTACGGAGACTGTGTATTTAGTTACTGAGGCATTGTTTGAAAAGATACACACATGGCCGGATGGGCAGGCACAACCTACAATGGTACTAGAACAGGTTAGTGTGAGGCTAGAACCTGTGGAGGCTGTGGTAGATGTACGAGCAGCGGAACGATAACTAAAGCAGTTCATGAATTTAAGTCCTCATACGTTCGCGAGGGCAGGATCCTTAATGCAAGCAGAGAACTGGCTTGCCCGAGTCAAAAGAATTTTGATGGCATTATGAACTGAGGAGGAATAAAAAGTCACCTTAGCCACTTTCCTGTTGGAAGGAGTGGCTCCACTCTAGTGGAAAGAAATTGAAATACACTACTTAGCAGGCAGAAAACTAATAGAGGTCTCGATAGGGCAGTTTTTGAGACTGTTCTTGGCAAAGCATCTGCCATCAGCGCAATGCATAGCCATGGAAAATGAGTTCCAGCGTCTAACTCACGGAGAAAGTAGCGTTGATACCTACTTACATGAGTTTACAAGATTAGGACGCTATGCAGAATCTATTTTTGCGGAAGAAGAACGTAAAATCAATAGTTTCTACGAAGGGTTCCGAGATGAGCTTAGATTCCTTCTTTCGAGTTCAGTGAACCAAGGATTTCAATCATTGGTGGATACAGCCTATGCATTGGAGAATGTCATGAAGAGGGTGCTGGGTAAGAAGGACTTTGTTGTGACAAAGCCCGAGTTCAAAATGCCATACCCGGGAAAATATAGCTACCAAAAGAAATGGGGTAGAAAGTCCAAGTCTTATGGACAGACTCCCCCTACTTTTGCTACTAGAGCAACTTCTGGGAATAGCCCGCGTACTTGTTATACATGCAGCAATCCAGGACACTTTGCCCGTGAATGTCTATTTAATCCTCCAAAGGGTGATAATAAGTCAGGAGCAACTTATGCATAAAAAGGGAAAGGCAGTGGAGTCCATTGCATCCCACTATGCTCCAGCTCCACCAAGGGTGTACAACTTTAGCCAACAAAGGCCATAAAATAATGTGACGTCATCGTAGATTTGAGCTAAGATATTGTTTTACTGCTCTTTATAATTCATACCTTGTGTGTAGCTTGTGTATGATTTTGTTGTATTAGGCTTTTTCATGATTTGGGACTGTCCGACGAGAGCACTGTTCGATACGGGGGCTTTGCGTTCTTTTTTATCTTAGGACTTCGTGTCTTGGATTGAAGTGCCTACTTGCGTACCGACAGAGAGCCTATCGATATTATTGCCTAACGGATGCGTGATGCAGGCAAAATAAGTCTTGTTATATTTAGGTATGGATAGGAGGTCGGGATTTTGGATTGGAAGCATCTGTGCTCCCGATATCGGAGTTCGATGTAATCTTTGGTATGGACTAGATTTCGGAGCAGTGTGCCTTTATAGATTGTAACTCAAAAGAGATCACACTGGGACAGAATACCAAATGATAGACTAAATTTGTTGGTATGCGTGGATCAAGCAAGATAATGATATCAGCTCTCCAAGTTGTCAAAGTTGTTCGGAAGGGCGCAGAGTTGTTCTTTACGCGCATAAAGGTTGTTGAGCCAAAAGTCAATATGAGTGATGCTTCTATTGTATCAGAATATGCTGATGTTTTTCCTAAGGATCTTTCGGGGTTGCCGCCCCAGCGGGAGATTGACTTCTCTATTGAAGGTGCTAGGTGCAAAACCTATGGCCCGCTCACCATACCATGTAGCGCCAAAGGAAATGGCAGAACTAAAGGTTCAATCGCAAGAACTGCTAGAGCAAGGATATATACACCCAAGTATATCACCTTGGAGCGCTCCGGTCCTATTTGTGAAAAAGAAGGATGGAAGCTTGCGACTATGCATTGACTATCGAGAGTTGAATAAGCTAACGGAGAAGAACAAGTACCCGATTCCACGGATTGATGACTTGTTCGATCAGCTAGTGGGATAAACTATGTACTCTAAGTTGGACTAAGTATGACTATTATCAGTTAAGGATTCAGGAATACTACATTCCCAAGATAGTGTTTGGTACATGCTATGGTCATTATGAGTTCACTGTAATGCCGTTTGGGCTAACAAATGTGTTATCAGCATTCATGGACCTAATGTACCGAACATTTCGAGAGTACTTGGACTTATTTTCCATTGTCTTTATTAACAACATTTTAGTGTACTCTCAGTCTAAAGAGAACCATGCGAACCATTTACAAATGGTGTTGCACGCCCTGAGAAAGAATAAGTTGTATGTCATGTTCTCAAAGTGTGAGTTTTGGCTGTCGTCAGTGGCAATTCTTGGCCATGTGGTTAGTGGAGATGGCATTGCGATGGATCCTGCAAAGATAGTTGCGATACAGGAGTGGCCGGTTTTGTCTTCTGTTGCTGAAGTCAGGTGTTTCCTTGGACTTGCAGGCTACTATAAGCGGTTCGTAAAGAACTTCTCGCGGATAGCCTTGCCTCTCACCACACTAATGAGGAAAGGTCAAAAGTTTGTTTGGACGTCGGAGTGCGCACGAGCTTTTGAAGAGCTAAAGAGTCATTTTAACACGACGCCAATTTTGACATCGCCATGTGGTACAAATGGCTATGAGATTTATAGTGATGTATCAGGGAGTGTCTTAGGCTGCGTTTTTCTTCAGTTTTGTAAAGTGATAGCTTATGGATCATGCCATTTGAAAGTGCATGAACGGAACTATCCCGTCCACGACTTGGAGGTGGCGGAGTTGATATTTGCACTTAAACTGTGGCTTCCTTACTTATATGGCATGAAAGTTGACATCTTCATGGACCATAAGAACCTTAAGTATCTTTTGGATCAAAAGGATCTAAATATGCGACAACAGAGATGGATGGAGTTCCTTGGGGACTACACCTTCCAGATTCACTATACTCTCGTGAAGGGAAATGTGGTTACAGATTCCTTGAGTCATAGGACTCCGACAAGGGCAAGTTGGTTGCAGATGCATAATGAGTGTCTGATCCAGGAATTGGAGAACTTAGACATATCTTGTGTTGGCAAGTATGCCACTACAAATGCATGCCTAAACAGGATATAGGTTCAATATAACCTTGCAGATAGGGTTCAACGAGCAACAAAACTCAATAAGATTCTACAACGCTATACAATGAATGCGTCAAATGCCCAATTCTCCTTGGATGATGGACTTTAGCAAAAATATGGTAGTTTGTGCATCCCAAATATGGGTAAACTTCGTGAGGAATTGATGTAGGAAGCACATTTTACAAAGTACTCAATTCACCTAGGGAGCACGATAATGTATAAGGACATGAAAAAGGTGTTTTGGTGGGCAAGTTTGAAGAAGGACATAGCCCATTACATGGCAAAATGTAAAACATGCGCCTTAGTGAAGGCTGAATGGCAGAAACTTGGTTGTTTCCTGAAGTCGTTACCAATCCCGATATTAAAGTTCGACGACATTTCTATGGATTTTGTGCATGATTTGCTGAGATCTCAGAGTGGAAATGACGTCATGTGGGTGATCGTTGACCGATTAACTAAAGTGTCGCAATTCATACCAAATAGGAAGGACAATTCAACAGAAAAATTGGCCAAGCTGTATGTGGATAATATCGTACGATTGCACGGCGTGCCCCGTAGCATCGTCAATGATCGAGATGGGTGTTTTACTTCAGGTGATTGGAGGCTAATCCATCAACTATTGGATACCAAGTTACAGTTCAGTACGACCTTTCATCCACAAACGGATGGTCAGACTGAGAGGACCAACAGGACAATGGAGGATATACTTCGTATGTGCGCCCTAGATTTCTGGAAGAGGTGGGAAGATAACCTCTATATGGTTTAATTCACTTATAATAATAGCTATCAAGCTAGTATACAAATGGCGCCTTATGAAGCTTTGTATGGTAGAAAGTGTCGTACACCGTTAGCTTAGGCAGAATCAGGCGAAAATAAATTATATAAGCAGAAGGAAGTTGGAGAAGCTAATTCAACAATACGAACTATCTGAGAGAGACTACTGATAGCTCAGGATAGGCAGGCGAAGTACTATAATGCCAAACACCGAAACATGGAGTTTACGGTAGGCGATTAGGAATATTTAAAGATAAAACCATTCAAAGGCTTGTCCAGGATTCAGCGCTTGAAAAAGTTAAGTCCGAGTTATCTTGGTTCGTTCGAGGTGGTGGAGCGAGTTGGAGAAGCTGCCTATCGGCTAGCTCTTTCAGCAGAATTGAGTGGCTTACACGATATGTTCCACATATCGGTGCTTCAAAAAGTTGTGAAAGATCCAACTTACGTGGTTGAGGATGATCGAGTACCGGTCGATAGTAGGCTACCAACAAAAGTTAGGCCCATTTGAATCAAGTATACGACGATCAAGCAGCTACGAAACAAGACAATCGGAATGGTCAAGGTCTGGTGGGACAATTGTGGCTGTGAGGAGCTAACATGGGAGCGAGAGCAAACCATACGTATTGAATATCCCGAGTTGTTTGTGTAACGTTGTTATAACAACATTTTTATGAATAAAAATTTGTTTTGACATTTAAGTTGTTCTCTTTCTTATAACTGCATGTCAATTTCGGGATGAAATTTCTATAAGGAGTGGAGGATTGTAATACCCCCAAAAAGGAGTAGTGGCCATTTGAGGCTACCGCACGGTGATAGGCCTATCACAGGAAGTAGCTTAGTGATTTAAAGACCAAGTGCTTGGGTTATGTACTACTTGGAGATAGGAAGCTATCACGCCGCGGTAGCAACTCAACTCTTTCAACCACTAAACGCTTTCAAAGAATCGTCGAGAGAGCTAATGCCAAGCGATAGGCATTGCTGCACCACGCTAGCTGCTCGAAGAATGTCGAAAGGATTACCGCCAAGCACTAATGAGGTATCGCGGGGCGATAACTCTAGATAGCATAGCTGGTTGATCAAAGCGGTTACCGAATGTGTTACCGCGTGGCAATAGGAGTTACCGCGCGGCGGTAGCTTTTGTATAAAGGATGGACTTGAGATTTTATTTTCATCTTCTCTTATACTTTCTCTTCTTTACTTCTTGAGAGGGAAGAGGAGGAATGTCCAGTAACTCTTGTGGAGATCGATCCAAGGTGCGCTTGTGATTGGAATTGTGAGTCGATGCTAGATCCACAGAGAGGAAGTTGTGGCGATCAATTCCATTCGGATCAAAGATCACATTCATGGCTCTGAAGAGATCTACAAGGGTAACGATCTTCCTTCTTAGACAAGTGAAGTCCTTCTTTTGGCATATGCATGGAATCCCCCATGAAAAGATGGAGAATTGAGGGAATTCCTTTGGGTTGATTCATGAAATCCCCGGTGACTCTTGTATATAGATTTGGAAATGTGTAGTACGGAATAGGCATGTTATGTGAAGCCCATCTTGATAGGTTGGTCTAGATTGGTGATGTTTATTTTGCGTGTCAGAGAAGACTCTGAGTATAACGTGTAATATACAGGGTCTGTGGGGTACTGGAATTTCATTCTAGGAAAATACCCGAGAACTTCCACGGTTTTAAGACCAGGTGGATACTACTGGGCGACAGTGAGTATTGCCAATGGCGATAGCTCTTAGTGAGCTACTTGTGTTGTGTTCTTGAAAAGACCACTATTTCTGGCACTGTAGGATCTTGAAGGGTTTGGGTTGAGTTTGGGCACATAAAGAGAGCTTCTGTTGGTCCCGCTAAGAGATCGTGATGAACGCTGGCACTAACTCTCTTTTCTTTAATTGTGAAGCCTGTCTCTGGGAGATTGTGAGGCTAATCTGTGAGCTGAGATCTCTTAAAGGCCAGTGAGCCGAACTGACAAGGGGAAGCTGATACGCATTAGTCTAGACATTGAATTGATGATTTGAGCAACGGGCGATGGCTGAACTGTCTCTACGTTATGGTTGTCTAACTTGAGTTCTTAAGTTATTGGCATTTATTAGAATCACATAATGAGATTCTTGGGATGTACACCATCAAGACTAAAGTCTTCAGTCGTGCGTCATGGAGCATGAATGCTCAAACTTGCTATTATGTCTGGGACCTCTGAACGGTGGTGGGATCCGGGTTTTCTGGTACACCGATAATGTGCCCTGAGTGAATGGAGCGTCGGGCTGTGCGACCGATGTTTTTTATATTTTGATTTGTCCGGGAGTGCACGTTTTGTGATATATCTTCTTGTGAAAATACTATGACTGTAGGGAAGGAATACCACAGCCCCAGGAAAGGGGTAGGGTCGTTATAAATTGGTCAGTTGAATGCTGACCGTTGCCTTGTTTGCCGCCCTCGTGCTGGATTATCTCTGTGAAGGTTTTGGAGAGCCGAGCAAAAAATAGCTGTCTGAATCCCTTGCTGCTATGTTGGTCCTCAAAGGCCGAATGGAAAAGTTTTTCAATTTTCATGTGTGGCCGGCCGGTGCGCAAATGTTTGTAATCCACACTTGTGAAGTTTAACTATAAGGCCTTAAGGGCAAACACTTTTGTGTATTTCTGTATAGATTCATGTGATATATATATATATATGGTTGTTTATATATAATAAACATTTATGTTTGATGAGTTCAATAATATCCCCTAAATCTTCTGCTAGAATGCTCTAAGGTAGGAAGCATATACTTGTTTTGATATTCATAAGTAACGTCGCTGACTATCTTTGGAATATGGCATGGGGCCCCGATCAGACCCTCTATTATATTTCATGTGACAGACAGAGGTGTTATAGAATTCCTGGTGCAGATAGAGGCCTTGGTCCTTGCGAGATTTTCCACAATGGTCGTCATTCCTATTATGTGTTGGAGGCATGGGTTCTGTCTCCCTCTTCTCCTTCTAAGACCCTTCAAATTGCTGGTAGTGGGCTTCTATGACCTCATTGACTGTGATTTGTGCTATGACCCGGTGAATAAGGTCGATATAGCTGGGGATTGTTTCCCTCATCAGGGAAGAGTAGAATCCACATGGGCGGAGTCCTCCGAGGAAGACACCATGAAGGAGCTCTGGGTTAACTCCCAGGATCTATCGTGCTGTGGTGGTGAAGCGGTAGAAGAAATCCTTAAGTTACACTCCTTCATTCTGGAGGATGTTGGATAGGTATGAGGGATCTCTAACTACTCGTCGGTTAGCTATGAACAGGTTGATGAAGAAATGGGTGAGCTCTCAAAATTTGTCAATTGCCCCCTCTCACAAGGAGTGGAACCACGTGCATGCCTGCCCCTTCAGAGTTATGGGTAAGATATATCAATGAAGTTGATTAGATTCATTAAAGAGGAGCGTGATGGTTTCGAAGTTATTTATGTGCTCTAGGGGGTCCTCTACCCCATCAAAGGCCTCGAAGTGTGGCAACTTGAATTCATGAGGCATAGAGTGCACCAAGACTTGAGTGTCGAGTGGAGACACGTGGTGTAAGGGGCACCAGGCGTTTGTGGGGTGGTGAAGCTCGTAGGCGTATCCTTCCTCGATCATATCCCTGACCTTTTGGCGGGTGAGTCTGCGGTCGTCTCGCTGGGTGTCCACTTCTATTGATCGAGGGTCAAGGTGAGCATCAGCTTAGGGATCTGTCCTTCAGATGACATGCATCAATCTTGCTTTGTTAGAGATTTCCTCGATGGTGGGATCTTATGGCTGAGTCACGCCCTATCAAGGGACGTACTCTAGCGCTACCACTGATCATGCCTCACGCGCATTGCTAGGGATTGGAGGGTTGGACACTTCCATCCTCTGTAAGAGGGTCAGCATTTAAGTTTAGTGCTCCTCCATTATTCAGACGCGCTATTCTACCATATGGGTTGGAATGTCAATGAAGGTCGTTCCATTATGCAGCAAAGCATTTTCCGCGAGTGATTAATTGCGTCCATTTTAGGGCTCTTATCTGGGTTCATAACGTTAATAGTGTACGTGATCCTTCTTGCCATTACTTGTTATCAAGGAATGCTGAGACTTGTCAGAGCTTATGGAAACACTTTTCCAAAGATGACGCCAAACTGTTACAAGTTGCCCGGTCTTTCCCCGATCCAAATAAATATGACTGCCTTAGCTCATAATCGGACCGGGTATGCAAACAGTCAAAATGAACCACAACAAATGATAATAGGTGTTTTTACGTGGAAAACCCGGAATGGGTGAAAAACCACATGGCTGGAATTTGGCCAAGCCAAAATCTTCAAGCTTCTTAAAGTTTTACAGAGTTTGGTTTGATCTCAGAGGGCGACAGGTAGCTACTCCATTACAGGTATAAAAAATGAGGAAAAATGACTAAGTCCCGGGAGCCTCGATGGAAGTGCTCCAGCCTTGGAATGATGTTGAACTTGCGGAACCTGGGTGGGAGTGTTTTGGCTAGAAAATTCCCTATGTCCACGGAGCTTCTGGTGGGGGCACTCTCATTAATGCAGAGCATTGATGGGAGCGCTCTCGCGGAGGCGATTGACGATACTTGGAGCATGGTGAAGCCTTAACGCAAGAAGAAGAATGGAGAATTGGCTTAAGTCCACGATCTCGCTGGAAAACCTCATAGCTCTCTCTTGCCTCTAGAGTTGCTTGTCTTCAAATGAATGCATGAAGGCCTATTTATTATTTTTGGAGGGTCACAATGGTTATTGTGTCGAGTAGTGATTTGTTCTAGCGAATGACATCGCTCCGTTTCAATGACCAGGATCACCATTCTAGTAGAAATGATGTGAGTGCCCCCCAAGAAATCCGGGCGGCCCAGATAAGGTGCTTAGAGGCGGCATCGTAGGGGCCGGAGGAGGCTGTTGGAGATGGCGGGAGTTGTCGATAGCGGGGGCGACCACCACCAGTGCGGGCACGGGCGGGGTGCGACTGTACAGGTCGTCCACATAGTGCACGGCCCTGCGGGGGAGCAGTCTTACAGCCGTGTGCAGGCAGGCTATGGGGGGTGGTCGTGCGTGCGTTGGACCGTATACTTGCACACAGGCCATGCATTCCTGTACGGGTTTGACTCCTCTATAGGCTCTTGGGGCTCGTGGCTTTGATGCGTGCAATCAATCCGGTCGGGCTCCCAGATACTTGGTTCGAGTCTTTCTGGTTTAACTTAGAAATTTCAGTGGGGGGACCCCATCATTCTTGACGTCATGAACACATTGGAATTTAAAGAACATCTTCCTCTAGACTTTCACAGTGATTGTGTGTTGACAACAAGCTATTTGATAAACTGCCCTCCCTCTGTAATTTTGGGTGGCAAAATAATGTATGAGATGCGAGTTTTTGGTATTGTGCTTTTTTTTTGTTCATATGTGTTTTTTTGGTTTTTTGTGTTATGTACATATTAAGTTACTCAACACAAATAAATTTGCAAGTCGGAGTGGAAGGTTCATTTTCGTTGGTATCCCTATGAAAAAGGGGTGAAGGTTATATGATAGTGAAAAGGTGAATACTATGTTTCTGGAGATGTATGATTTGTCGAAGCAGAGTTTTCTCTTGCCAAACTTTCCACTTGCTCAACTGATAGTTTCCCTTACTGTAGCTGTAATGATGACATCTTGTTTGATTATTCTAGTAAGCATTCAAAATGGGTTGATGACTTACATCAAGATGTGCATGTTTCTCCTATACTGGAGGGTGGAAATGAGATCAGTTAAGTTCCCATCAAATTGAACACAACAATGTGGTGAAAAAGAGGAACAAGCAGTGAGGAAGTTGGGATGGGGGCGAGTAAATTGTATTCGAAAATCATCATCATGTTTAAAAAATTATGTGACTAATATTGCCAATGTATAGCCTCTTCTTCATGTTCGTCCGTTCAATCACTCTCCTCAGGCGTCCGTTACCCCCTCCCCCCCCCCCCCCGAATACACAACGTGAATTGTGATAATTTTTATCCACAACACCAAATTTTCATAACATCTATTACAAACGGTTATGACCATATGCAATTCTCCCAAACGATTAAATGCAAACATTGGAGGGAAGCCATGCCATAAGAAATTCAAGCTCTCAAGAAAAATACAACATGAATTTTCATTTGGTGAATCATTCACTTAGAAAGAAGACAGTTTGATCTAAATGGGTATGCAATACTAAATACAACATTGATGGGACAATTGAAAAAAAAAAGCACACTTGATCATCATGGGAAATCAACAAATTGAGGGACTGAATTACAATGAGCCATTTGCACTATTCATTAAATTAATAACTTAGATTTTTTTAGTGATCGCCACTGCCATGAATTGGGAATTGCACTAAATGGATGTACACATTTCTTTCCACCATGGTGATTTGATTTAAGATGTTTTAATGAAATGGTCCCCCTGGGTTGTCAACCCACAACTAATACACATTCAGCAAGTTCTTCGGTCACTCAAGTAATATAAAATGGGACAATTTTTCCAAGTATTGATCTTATGTGGAGCATGGTAATGTGGAGTACACTTTTAAGGAGGACTTGAGATTGAATTCCTCAAGGTCAGGCTTATGAAGGGGGTGAATAGAGATTAAATTTTTTTTCTTAAAATATAAAGAATAATTCACAAAATTTGCATATACATCAGTTATCAACCAAAAATAAGTGCAGATAAATAAAATCATAGCACAGTAATAAGATAACACAGATAAATGTCAAAATCACAAAAGACATAAAAAGTATAGTAGTTCCCCAAAATCTGGGTGCATCCACTCTTATACCCCCTTAGTTGGAATTCACTATCATTGTGTCTGAGTCTTTTGATCAGGAAACTCTTAGAACTAAACACTAGATCTTTTATAAGGAGATCTTGAACCAATACAATCTGAGTCTTTTCTCAAGGAGACTCTCAGAACCTCTTACTAATCCTTTGAAGAGGGATTGTCAAAACTATGTTCACAAACTGAGAATGATAATAAAATTAGAAATATTATTGAAGATCTGAGGATATAATGATCATCTTGATAAGTCCTCTCTATTGAATCCTGGGCACTGTATGACACTCAGTGAATCTTAAATCTGTAATCATATGAACCTTTGAATAAGATAATCTCAAAGATTATAAGCCCTTTATCATGATTTCTCTTTTATCTCCACCGAATCTAATGTAACAATTGATTTGCTCTTGAGAAAGAGAAGAACTGATTCTCTGTAAATTCAATAACAAAATGATCGATTGATTCAATAAAGAACTTCAATGATGATCTTTATATCTTTGTCTATTGAAAAACTATCATCCAAAAACATGAACTGATTAAATTTAAAATGATTGTTTTGTAATTAATCTATCTATGCATGTGTATCTTTATATAAATATAGCTGAGAAGCCATATCATCCAACGCCTACAAGAATCAATTATAATAACCAAACATTTCTGTTGGGTATTGTATCCACAAAAACCTAGATTTATGTGAAGTCACCCTTGAACTAAGATAAATTTAGTTTTTATTTGATGATATTCAGTAGTTGAGTACTTGTAGGTCATTATTACTAAGTGTAGACCAATGCCAGTTTACAATGAGTCACAAAACACAGGACCGTGCAATGTAATCCCTCATTGTGTGATCCATGGTGTTGAATCATGTGTAACCTCTCTATTGGGATTCACTTTATTTTCAAGTACTAAAGCAATGGAAGAAAGGAAGGGTTGTTGGTTTCAACCAAGAAGAAGAAAAAAAATTTCTTAAAAATTTCCTAAGTCTTTTTCTCGAGAAATGACATGTATTTCTCGAGAAGTCTAAGTAAATTTCTTGAGAAAGCATTGTTGTTCTCGAGGAACCATAAGACTTATCAGGAAATTGTCTGAAAATATTCTAATTCCTTCTCTCGAGAAATGCCCTATAGATTTCTCGAGAAGCCAAGTTAGTTCTCGAGAAAAGCAAAGTAGTTCTCGAGAAGGCCAAATCATTTCTCGAGAAAGCTAAGTCTTTTTCTTGAGAAATCAATTCCTTCACAAGAAATCAGTCTTTAAGTTCACAGAATTTCCGTCAAGTAAATTTCTCGAGAAGGTTAGACCATTTCTCGAGAAAGCAATTCTTTTCTCGTGAAAACATATTCTTCTTGAGAAATCTGTCTTCTGTTCAAAATTTGCGCTAAATACTTTTCTCGATAAGGCCAATCCATTTCTCGAGAAAGCAATTCTTTTCTCGAGAAATAATATCCTTCTCGAGAAATCTGTATCTTTTTTCAAAATAAATTTTTGCCAAGTCTTTTCTCGAGAAGCCATGCCTTTTTCTCGAGAAAGCTAGTCATTTCTCGAGAAACCCAATTCTTCTTGAGAAATGGACTTGCAAATTTTTATTTTCAAATCTGTGACAGGATTTCAAATTAACCTAAGTTAATAATGATTTATCCATTAGTGGATCTTTCCTTAATGACTCACCGTTTGAAGATGTTCTATAAATAGTCTTTTTATTGGAATCAAAAACCCTAATCATAATTACAGTAATCAGAATCACACTTCGCACTTTTTCCAAAAATCGAGAGAAGCCACCGACTCCATCGACATTCTACTCTGCCACACTCTGCCGATCCAGCGATTCAAGAAGAGAAATGATTCGGTAGATCCAAGATTCCAAGAATCTTCAACATCCATTTGATCATGTCAGGTCCAAGGTTTTTAGATCAAGTTTTCTTGAATTTCTTCCTTAACTTTCTTCACAGAACTTTTTAGTTTTCAAGAAGGAAGACCCTTGGAGATTTCAGATCTGGAAGAGTAAAACACTTTATTATTGTTATAGAAATTATTTTAACATTTTTAGGAGGTTTGTCTTCGAGTGTGTAGGAAGTTTGTTTTTACGAGTGTAGATCTGTTGGTAGATCGAGATTATAGATCCATGTGTGGATCGAGATTGTAGATCCATGTGTGGATCAAGTTTGTAGATCCGATTTGTGGATCGAGATTGTAGATCCGGTTGTGGATCGAGGTGTAGGATCATTGCTCCGAGTTGTAAGATTGTGATAATTTAATAAAGGTGAAGTAGTTGAATCTATCCCTTTGTAGTAGATAGGTGAGGCAGGATAGTGGATGTACCCAATATAGGGAACCACTATAAATCTCTGTGTTTGTGTGCTTGTTCTTTAAGATATTTTTTATTACGCAAACATCACATATTCACCCCCTCTAGGTGATTTAGGAAGATGCTAAATACTTTCAAATTCTTGAAGCAATTCTTATTTGATCCTAAAAATATTTCTCATTCAGAAGATTAATCGACATAGTGCCGAGTTAATATAGACTTAGCATTGAATTCTAACTTCATTTTGTCAATTAAGTTCTATTATCGACATTACATTGATTTCATATCAGAGTCTGTGTCGAATTAACATATTTAGTTTCTTTGACTTGTTCTTGAAGTAGCTTCGACTTTTAATCAAATTTGAGTCGACCTCTTGTCGAAGTTTTATCAAATTCTAATCGAAGTTGCGTCGACTTCTAGTTGAAGTTGCGTTCACGCATGTTAGCATTTCATAACTTTTCTCCTAAATCTAGCATACCTTCCTCATGTCCATTATACCAACGACATTCTAGGACTTCTATGACCGTATTATCCTCACTATACATCATAGGTAATAAACCTAAGATGTAAAATCACTTAAAGTAATTTGTTAAGGTAAATCATAAGGGTTTTTCCAACAATATCCACCTATTTAACTTAACAAATGTTACAAGATTTCAAAAGTGATTTTATAAATATAAAGCAGTAAAATTACAAAAACATGACTTTTATGAACATATACTGATCACAGATAAAAAATTTATAAAGGACGTACATAAGACGAAAGTGAATATATAGCATTTCATAAAGATGTCTTAAAATGCCAACATAGTTTTCAAAAGTTATACCTTCAGAATATATTTGCATAAACATCTTTTGACTGATTGTCAACAAATTGTGTTAGAAGATTCAAAGACAAACAACTCAAGTAGGAAACCATATAGTTTGTCTACCAGCTTATCCTTTCTCAATTCTGCATATTGCTTTAGACTTTTGTATCTCCAATAATCAGGTTTGTCTTTAAGAAATTTCTGAACAGAAATTAACCTTTCCCAATCTTTCTGAGTACAGTGATATACCTCATTCAAATTTATCTTTTTTTCACCAGCTCACCAATATTTCTCATAATTTCTTCCATTTCACCCGTCAAATCACCACCCTGTTACCTTTGATATACTTTGATGCAACATCAAGATTTTGCTCCATTGATCTTCTGTCAGTTGGATATTTTGGTGATGGAATAGGAGGAATATTACATATTCCCCTGCCCATATAAAGTACATCTAAATCTTCTAAGGGAATTGGGATGATTTGTGGCTTAAAGAATGAAGCAGTACTACATCTTCCTATAAAGGTTTTAATGACTTCTTCAATAGGGTGAATAGTAGATATAACAAATTTCTTTCTTTTCTTTGAAGACTATAATTGCTCTGCAGATTTCTTTCTTTTCACTGAAGACTGTAATTATTTTCCTTTTGGAGTGTATTTGACTTTTACTACTCTTTTAGAAAATATTGGAGTATCTTCTTCCAGTTCATTAACACTGATCTTCCTTGATTGAGCACGTACCTCCCCCTGAGTTTGTGTAGGCTTCTATTCCGTGTTAACAAAAATTGATTCTTTGACCTCGCTTGGCTTGATCAAGGCTCTTGTTCAAACTCTGCAAATTCATTCTCATTTCTAGCAATTTAAAGTGGATCTGGTCCATACAATGATGATGTACCTTCATTTTAAGTCTTCTTTCTCATCCTGACTCTCCCCTTTCTCGACCTCATAAGCAAGACAGGTTAAGAATGATCTGGTAATGTTGGAAGAAGAATTTTTGCTTGCAGAAACTTCACTAAAGCAGTAATCAAATATAGCTGAGAATGTATATCATCCACTGTGATTTGTATCTAAGTAACATACTCTTTAAGCATAGAGGATAAGGTAGAAGTGAATAATTCTTACTACTTAATTGATAGTAGTTGAAGAGATAACTTAGTGTAGATCTATTATATTAACATCAATAGTTGTTGAGTGTAATGTTAAGTCAATCTGAGTTTCTTAATCAACTTATTCTGGCAGTAATAAAGATTCCTTTGGAATTGATGGAATTGACACATCATTATTAAATGGAAGAGTAACATTTTTTAGAGAAGATGAATATATCAACTCCTTTTGAGATTTGGGTTTAACAATTTGTCAAGTACATTTTAAGAAGAGGGCAATTGATAATTTCCTTCCTGGATGTATTCGTATTTCCTTTAATACACACAGATATTGAAAATTGTACAACAGAACTTGACTCATTATAACCATGTAAGCATTTTTCTTCTGATTATACATATATGTAATAAGTCTTATCAACATTTCTCCCCAGTTGATATTCTTCCCTAACACTAGAATTCCCATCAAATTTAGTTGAACCTTAGGTATTGCATCATGTGTTGAGGTTTTACAAACCAATACTTTCCCAATAATGTCTGATAGTTCTATTTAATTTAGATCACTAACCTTATCCTTTCAAAAGTTCATTTTTCTTAATACCTCTTTTATCACTTCTTCCGATAGTTTAATAAAATCAAACCTAGATGAGAGATCAAATGTCTTCTGTATCATTTTTGCTGTTATATGTACCTTTTGTGTAGCAATGGTTCCAATTAATGATCTATTATCCTTGAACTGAACATTTTAAACAAACTCAGAAAGCTCTATATCAAATAATCTGTATCATGTTGGGATAAGTTTATTGAGTCCATAATGGATGAATAATTTGAGAATTCTTTGAAACTTCTCAGCTGTTGTACTGAATGATTCCAGATCAACACTAAATCTCGAATTTGTCTTTGGCGCCATTATATTTCCTTCAAGTGTTCTTGCAAAACAAGAGAAAATGTGAAAAAATAGAGAGCCAGCAAAATGAAGAGTTTTGAATGAAATATGTATTATATAAACATAGACGAAATGTTGATAGATTAGGGAATTAATAATTTAGCGCGCCTTTATATTATCGACGTTACGTCGAGTTATATTCGACGCATTAAGACTTTAGTCATAGTTGATGCAAGCATTGATATTTATATCAATGGTGCATCAATAAGATTTTGAACTCTTCTATTCAACATTACGTCAAATACATACTTAAATTTTAAGTCTTTTGTTTGTTTTTCCTAGCAATAAATCCAATAATTAATGTATGTTTCTATCATTCATATAAAAAGATTTTCAACAGTTTCTATAGACTAAGACCTGATTGGAACCTAGATTATCTTAGATACATTGTACATTCTACCATTAAAAGGAGTAATAAAGGTATATGAAGGTTTATTAAAGATCCCTTTAGATGAAAATAGATAAGTTAATCAATCCAATAATTTTTGGTGTCATGACCTTTTCTTAAACAATTTGTACACATATTCTCATAGTTATGATAATCATAAATAATGTTTGTGTCAAACCTATTGGAGTTGTGTTTTTGAAGTTTTCTTTGATATAATCTAAATCTAACCTTTTTTAATTGTGTTTTTGATAAATTAGATTTATGTTTAGATGACTCATATTTCTAGTGAGCAAGATTTGTGTTTTTCAAAGGTTGAATTTCCTGGGATTTCTTTTTCATAATTCTCTTATTGATTTCTAATGATGTTTCCATGTTAAACTTAGTATTTTTTATTAAATCAATTTCTCTTCTATTCATAGGTTGACTATGTTTGCTTTTAACCAAAATTATTGATTTTGAAAGTGAAGGGATAAATACTACTCTAGAGGGGGGGTGAATAGAGTTATCAAATTTTGAACTAGACAAAACTTAATGGTCTACCCAACTCCCTTGGAGTGAAGTGCGGAATGAAAAGATTATAGATATAGAATTAACCCTATAGCCTAACACAAGTGATGTGCACAAACACAAGCTAACTGTAATTACAGTTAAGGCTTGGAGAACCTAATCAGCAACTAGCAATCCTAGTTATATCTATTCACAGCCACAGTGCAGGAATTAAACAAGGGAATCCAGACGTCACAAGGAAATTTATAGTGGTTCCCCAAACAACTTGGGTACGTCCACTCTTCTACCCACACGGTAGGAATCCACTCAGGTTTTTGATCAGGTGCCCTGCCACCAACAGGATCTGCTTCAGGTAGATCCAGAAACCCTTTAGACTTTTGATCAGGTGTCTAAAAACCAAGCACAGGTTTTTGATCAGGTGCCCTGCCACCAAGGGATACTTTTGAAGGGAGTAATAACCCTGTACAGGAGGGGGAAGAAGGTTAAGATGTCTTCTCTATTTTACAAGGATTAGAGAAGCACAAAGACTTGCACTGAGCTAGAGAACTCTTAAAGAATCAAGGCTCCCCCTGGCTCAAAGATGTCCAGGTGAAGTCTTGCTTCAGTGCAGAAAACTCTTCAGAAAGCTCTGAAGGAAAAACTACAAAAAGATAATAAATAATAAAATTAAAGATCTTCAAGCAGCTATCTTCTTCTTCTTCTTCTTCAAAAGGACTCTGAGTTTGAACTTCCTGGAAGCAGGAGAACTCAGGTTGAAGATGAGTAGAAGAGCTTAACACTTCTCAGTTAGATGGAAATTGCTGAGAGCAGAAAACTTGATCTTGATGAAGGCTTGAATGCTTAAGTGAACAACTGGGTAACTAGTTAGCTCTCTTTTTGAATCCTTCTTCAAAGGATCCTTTTTATATCAGCAACAAGCAATGGCTCTCTTTAATTTGAATTACTTGTCTTCTTCTGAAACTTGAGACCTGGGCTGTAAATATCAAGAAGACAAAACAATCTCTGCAGCAGAAACATTCTATAAAAGGAATAAACCTTTTTCTAGGAAGCTGCAGGAAGCAATCTGATAATAAAGTACTAAATAAAGTCATATCAGAAACAAACTCTTTATAGCAAAAAGAAGACTTTTCAGTCTAACGGCTATAAAGGGCTGACAACAGATAAAGTAAAATATAATGTCAGCTAATAAGACAAACAACTTTATCTAAAAAGATTTGACTCAGGCAAAAGGGATGGAGCAAATATTGCCTTGTAATTTTATCATAAAACAACTAAAACAACGTGCCAGAAAATGTATTGATTAATTAAATATAATAAATAAATACAAAATATAAAGGCAGACAGAAAGCGTCGAACGACCCTCGGAGATCGTCGACCGACGCACGGAGATCGTCGAACTATCGGGAAGATAGTCGAACGATCCAGATAGTCGACCTATCGAAGAAGATAGTCGAACTACCCCGACAGATAGTCGACCTATCAGAGCAGATAGTCGAACTATCAGATAGTCGATCTATCTGGACAGATAGTCGAACTATCAAGCGCAAATAGATAGTCGACCTATCAAGCAGATAGTCGACCTACCTCAGAAAACAGATAGTCGACCTATCAACAGATAGTCGACCTATCAACAGATAGTCGACCTATCAAAGCGGAACAGATAGTCGACCTATCAACAGATAGTCGACCTATCAACAGATAGTCGACCTATCAACAGATAGTCGACCTATCAACAGATAGTCGAACTATCAACGCAGACAGAGCGTCGACCAACTGATAGACGATCGTCGATCAGCCGATAGACGATAGTCGAGCGGCGTTCGACTATAGTCGAACGAAAAACTTACTTAACCAAATTCTTCATCTGGAAAAGTGAGGACTCTACAGCTAGACCACTAACCAATGACCATAGATAATTCTTGGGTCAAGGAACTAAAAAGGCAAGACTAAACTCAAATCAAACTAGGGTACCAACAATCTCCCCCTATTTGAGTTAAGTTTCTCACAAACAAAAATACAGCTAGTTAAAGAGCAATAAAATTAATACAGGAAATAGTTAACAATTAACTAGCAGTCATCAAACAGATAGATAATAGACAAATATAACACAGCAGTCAATCAAACTATTAAGAGTCTACAGAATCTGGCAAAGGTTTAGAGGAACTAGGAACAAAAGAAATTTTCCTTAGAGGGTCATCAGCTTCTTTCTTTGACAGCTTCAAGTCCTGCACACCAATGATCTTCAATTCTGCAGCCCTAGGAACAACTGCTTCAGGGTGCTTTTCCATATATTTTGAGGGGTCAAATACATCAGGATTAACCTGGAACTTTTCAAACTCTTTCTTTCTGAAAGCAGACATGGTGGTTAAACCAGTAGTATCTTTTCCTTCTGCTTTTGCTTTTCTTATTTGAGCTGCTCCAACTAGTTCGTGAAAACGAGCCATCCTATAGTTAGGATCAAGCTCAGGACTTTCATAAACAGACTCAGGAGGAGCAGCATCAGATTCTTTATCTTGATTATCTAGATAAGACATGGAAGCAGACTTAGCAAAAGGTTCTTGCTAGAATTTTAAAACAAAATAAACTACTTACCTTTTGAAACAGCTTTCTCAGACTGTACTGGTATTAGAGATGGAACTCTTTTCTTTGGAGAAGGAGGAGGGGAAAAAGTTGGTCTTTGAAACACAACCTCCTTCACTTGTCTTTGAGAACCAGAATACGATCTGCCTTGCGAACTTTGATAGCTTTTCCTTGGTTGAGGTTGAAAAGATGCAGATTTTTCAGAAGAGGTAGAAGGATTCGCAGAGAGGTTGCCAGAGGCTCCTGCACTGGGAGGTGGAGGAGGACCTCTGGGTGTCCATCTGGAAGCCGGAGAGTCATATCTCTTAGTTCTCTTTCTCTCTTTCTGCTGGTTCTTGGAGAACCACATCCAATGCTGAAATTCTTTCGATTTGGGGTCAATTCCTTTAAGAATGTAGTATGGAGTATCATTAACTCGGCTGGGAGGAGGAGGAGCAATTGCTTTCCTTTTCTTTTGAGCAGCTTTCTTTTTCTTTGAATTTTCAGACATATCAGAATCATCTTCATCATCAGAGTGAGATGATGGAGGATTATCATAAGGATCATAGGCTTCAGAAACAGCCTTTTCTTTTAACTTCAGATCAGATTTCTCTCTTTCCTCTTCTATGGCATCCTGAGCCAGAAGGAAGTCTAAATCAAGACCTGGGGAATCATCCCAAATAGTTGACTTTTCAACTTGCAACTCTTTTTCTTTCTCTTTTAAAGAATCTTGTACTCTTTGATTCCAGGCAGCTCTTGCTTTTTCTTCTTGATTTTCAGATACATCTTCCATGTCATCTAAAAATGAATCCAATTCTGGATCTACTTGATTAACAGGAACAACTGGATCAGCTTCAGAAACAACTGCTATAATCTGAGCAGCTAAATCTTCTTTAATATAATCTGTAGAGATTATGAACACAGATCTGCTAAATAAGCAAAAATCATTCCTTCCAGGAATTCACAAGCTAGCAAATTAATTGACTCGTCAATAAAGCGGATGAAAGAATTACCTTCATACTTGACCAACTCCCAAGACTCATCTAGGTAGGATGTAATAATCCCTTCTAGGAAATTTGCAACCACGGGAATGGTGAGATCTTCTAGGCAAACTTTCACAGCAAATTCAGATAGCGTAATAGCATCAGATATTTCCCTTTCCGATAACACAGAGGCTGATTCTTTTTCAGTTGGAGCAGACACTATTTGAACTGTCATCACAGTATCTGTTACTGCTGGAAGGGAGGCAGGAGGCTCTAAGGTATCTTCACAGAACATCTCCCCCTGCCTGATTTCAGTGGAAACTGAAACCAGGCCCCTTGAGGAAGAGGGCTCAGCAGATTTGGAAAGTGATTTGATGGTAGCGGTTAAGGAATCAATGGAGGAAGCAAGTGGAGCGATTGCCTCTTCAATCATGATTTTGATTGAAGGGGTAATCAACTCCAGAATGCCGGAAATGAATGCTGGGGTGATCTCAAAAGATGATGGAAGTGTAGTGGATGGAGCTGCAGCAGAGATGGTTGTAGTGCTGGGATGAAGAATGGTGTGGACTAGAGATTGAATTGGAGATGGAGCTGGAGAGTTAACAGGAGTGTTAACTGGAGAATGAATGGGAGACTGAGGAGGTGTTGGAATCCTCTCAGGTCCTAACAAATCAAAACTAGGAGCAGATATCCTAGCCTGATGAGAAGGAAGAGGAGATGCTGGAGGGGAAGGAAGAACAACCGTGGTTGTTTCTCTAACAGGAGAAGGGGAAAGTCGTACTTCAGCTGAAGTTGATGGAACTTCAACTAAGGCAGACTGCATAGCAAAAGAAGAGGGAAGAGAAAAAGCTGAGCCAGCTTCTACAGGGTGAGGAGCGACCGAATCAGTCCTGGTGCTCTCTGATGTCGCTGGAGCAACCCCTGTGAGAGCGGGTTTCACAAAGGTTCTCTTCCACTTGGAGAACAGGTTTGGGTCCATCTTCTTGCTTGCATTTATGGTTGTTGCAACGGAGACCAGCAGCTGAGGATACTTTTCTTTCAGGAAAATTCCAATGACCCTTCCGAGGGTAACTTCCTTCTTACCATTCTTTTTCCTTATCAAATCAAACATCACTCCTGCCCAATCAATCTTTTTCCGATTAACAATTGCACACATCAGTGCAAATTGTTGCCTTGTTATATTGTCATGAGCAGAGTGCTTATCGAGGAGCACTTTTCCGACCAACTCAGCAAGAAACTTAATCTTGAAAGGGAAATTTACCTTGAGCAGCTTCGTGGGAATGCCCTCTGCATGTCCCAGCTCAACTAACATTCTTCCAAATTCTTGAGCATCTTGCTCATAATCTTCTTCACCATTAACTAATGCAAAAACATCAGTCAGAACGGCCGGAGTTAAAATTACCTCTTCTCCTCCGATGGTGCCAGTCATCAAATCGTCGGTGGAGGACGACGTGAAAGCCCATTCCTTGATCTCGGGTATATTTAACTTAATCCTTGATGACATTAATCTCTCTAGTCCTTGATCCCGGCACAACTGAAGAACTTCCACGATCCCTGCTTCGCAGCTACTGAAGGCGTCAAAATCAACGCTGAAGCCTGCATCGAACTTCACAACTGCTAGTACTGCTGGAGAGACCGCCATGGAATTGCTGGAGCAAGCGCGAGAAGGTCGGAGAAGACGAAGGAGACGAAGTGGTAGAAAATCGCAAGCGGGAAGACAGAATGCGAAAAGTCACGCTCTGTCGACGATAAAGCAAAAGATCTTTTAACCTAGATTGACTATCGGCTTTATATTAGACCGGAGATAGTCGATCAGTTAAAAAGATACTAGACCCGATGGTCGAACGGTCGTTCGACGATCGGTCCAGAAGCAGAGTAGTCGGACCATCGTTCGACTATTTCTGGCTTCTCAAACAACAAGCTGTCGTCATCCAGAGATCGACGATAAGCTCGACTTGTTCGACTATGGTCGAACGTCGGTCGACGATCTTCAATCAGACAAACTTTCATCAACCATAGGTCGATGATGGGCTTGACCCGATCGACTATCTTCGAACGTCATTCGACTATCTTCAAACAAGTTTCAACATTGGCAGATATAGTCACACTTAGTCTCGTCCATTGATCATGCCTAGTTGAACTAAAAAGAACATATGCTTCTGTTCATCTAAGGGCTTGGTGAATATATCACCTCTCTGAAACTCAGTGGATATGAACTCAAGACAAATCTTGTTCTTTTCCACACAATCTCTCAGGAAATGGTGCCGAATCTCAATGTTCTTCGTTCTAGAGTGGTGCACTGGATTTTGTGCAATTGAGATAGCACTGGTACTATCACACATGATTTTGGTGTTCTTGTGTGAGTAACCATAATCCACAAGCTGGTTTTGAATCCACAGGATCTGTGAACAACAATTGGCAGCTGCTATATATTCAGCCTCTGCAGTTGAGGTTGAGACAGAAGCCTGCTTCTTACAGAACCAAGAGACCAATCTCTCTCCCAGGAACTGGCAAGTTCCTGAGGTGCTCTTCCTGTCAACTCTGCAACCAGCATAATCAGAATCAGAATATCCAATTAATTCAAACTCTGACTCAGCTGGGTACCAAAGTCCTAGATTTGGGCATCCCTTCAGGTATCTCAGGATTCTCTTTAGAAGAATCAGATGAGATTCCTTGGGGTTGACCTGGAATCTAGCACAAAGGCATGTAGCAAACATTATATCTGGCCTACTTGCAGTTAGATACAATAGGGAACCAACAATGGCCCTATAATTCTTTTGATCAACTGGCTTGTCGTGATTATCAGAATCAATAACTACATTAGTAGCCATGGGTGTAGGCATTGCTGAAGCATCAGCCATCCCAAATTTCTTTACCAATTCCTTGGCATATTTGGATTGGGAGATGAAGATACCATCAGCATCTTGCTTAACTTGGAGACCAAGAAAGTAAGACAGCACACCCATACTACTCATCTCAAACTTGGAATGCATTAAGTTAGAAAACTTTTTGCACAGTTTGGGATCAGTGGAGCCAAAAATAATATCATCTACATACACCTGAACAAACAGGATTGTGTCCTTGTGATGCTTGATGAAAAGTGTTCTATCAACTACTCCCCTAGTAAAGTTGTGCTCTAACAGGAAACTAGCTAAGGTCTCATACCAGGCTCTAGGAGCTTGCTTTAGTCCATAAAGAGCTTTCTGCAACTTAAACACATGAGAAGGCTGAGTTGAAGAAACAAACCCTGGTGGTTGTTCAACAAACACCTCTTCCTTAAGCTCACCATTTAGGAATGCACTTTTGACATCCATTTGGAACACCTTAAACTTCATGAAGGCTGCATAGGCCAAGAAGATCCTTATTGCTTCTAGCCTTGCAACAGGAGCAAAGGTTTGGTCATAGTCTATACCTTCCTCCTGTCTGTAGCCTTGAGCTACAAGCCTAGCTTTATTCCTTACTATAATTCCATTTGCATCCAACTTGTTTCTATACACCCACTTGGTGCCTATGATCAGTTGGCCTTTAGGTCTTGGAACCAAAGTCCAAACTTTACATCTCTCAAACTGATTGAGTTCCTCTTGCATTGCAATGATCCAGTGGGGATCTAGCTCTGCATCTTTAAAGGTGAGGGGCTCAACCTGTGAGAGGAAACAAGCGTGCATCACATCCTGTCTTAATTGATGTCTTGTTTGCACACCAGCTGATATGTCTCCAATCACTTGAGATGTCGGGTGATCTCTAAGTGTGACAATATCAGCAGGTGGGATGTGATCTTCAGCAACAGTTGGGATTAATTCCTCAGGAGGAATTTGATCTACTGTTGGTGGTACAACAACAGCTTCAGCAATGTCTTCATCACTGTCTGATTCAGTGATCTGAAGAGTTGATAGTTGAAGAATTTCTTGAGGGGCATCAGGTACCTGCAATGAACTAGAGGAAGGAGAATTTTCCTTCTCCTTGTAAAACATCTGAGACTCATCAAAAGATACATGCACAGATTCTTCAATTTTACAGGTTGATTTGTTATAAACCCTATAAGCTTTGCTTACTTGGGAATATCCAAGCAGGATTCCCATTGAAGCTTTTGCTTCAAATTTTCTAATATATTCTTTATTATTATTATGAATATAAACAATACAACCAAATACTCTAAAATAATTAATTTTAGGTTTCTTTCCCTTAAGCAACTCATAAGGAGTTTTACACTTAAGCTTGTGTATCAAACTTCTATTTAAGACATAATTGGCTGTACTAACAGCTTCTGCCCAATAGGAGAGAGGCATGTTAGCATCTGCCAACAATGTACTAGCAGCTTCAATGAGTGTTCTATTCTTCCTTTCAACTACCCCATTTTGTTGGGGAGTTCTAGGAGCTGAGAAACTATGTTTGATACCTTCTCTCTCACAGAATTCTTGCATGAGAAGAGAGTCAAACTCAGTACCATGATCACTTCTGATCAAGGCCACATGAGTAGAGTACTCAGTCTGCACACATAGTAGAAAGTCTGTAAGGGCTTTGAAGTTATCAGACTTAGTTCTCAAAAAGAAAACCCAACTGAACCTAGAGAAGTCATCTACAATTACTAAGGTGTAATACTTCCCTCCTAAACTCTGTACATTTATTGGGCCAAAAAGGTCCAAATGTAATAGATACAGGATTCTAGGAGAATCACTTTTATTTACAGATTTAAAAGAATTTTTGGTTTGCTTGCCTAGCTGACAAGCCTTGCATAGGCTCTCCTTCTTGTAGGGGCAAGAAGGTAAACCTCTAACAAGGTTGTGTTTGGATAACCTAGATATATTTTTAAGGTTAACATGACTAAGCCTCTTATGCCACAAAGAATTATTATTAAGTGTTACTTCATTAAACAGGCAGATTTCAGAATGAGATGAATTGAAATCTACTAAATAAATATTACCTATTCTAATGCCTACTAAAACAATATTATTATCTAAAGTAATATTACAAGAGAAGTTAGAAAATGAAACCTGGTAGCCAGCATCACATAGCTGGCTGACTGAGATCAAATTGTGCTTTAGTCCTGTCACATATGCAACTCTCTTGAAAGTAACATCTCCAATTATCATCCTGCCATAGCCTTCTGTCTGACCACAGCTGGAATCTCCAAAGATAACCTTTGGGCCGAGCTTAGCTTTAAATTTTGACAGATGATTTTTATTTCCTGTCATATGCTTGGAGCATCCACTATCCAAATACCACTTATTTTGAGTGATTGGATAGGCCTTCACCTGCAAGACATTTATTTAGACAGTGTGGACCCAGGTAACCTTGGGTCCCTTGTTTTTCACATAAGAAAAACTGGAAATATATGAAAATGCAGGCTGAGGGTGATAACCTAGTGGGTGAGATCTCCTAGGTGGGATTCTCTATGCAGATGATGGGTCAACAAACCTAGGGTTTCTATTTTCATTTAGGTTTCTATGGTACTGATTATGATTTTGAAAATCATATTGAAAACGTCGATCGACATTCGACGATGGGTGCTCAGATCGTCGACCTTCGTTCGACCATTGAGCTTCCGATCATCGAGCGGCGTTCGACGCTCTTTGCATTTCTTTAAAAAATTTCTTTCTCTTTTCTCTCTTAGCTTTATTTAAGGTTTTATTAACTAGATTTACTTGCTCAGTATTCTTCATTCCACTAGCTGAAATGAAGTTCACTGGAGTTTAAAGATTGTTTTTAAGAAGAACTGGGGGTTCACTGGAAGAAGCTCCTAAGCCTAGTTTGTTATTAGCTGACCTAGTGTTAGTCATGCTGGTAATCTCTAACAACTTAAGGCTTCTACCATTAAGTGATTCTTCTAACCTCTTAGACTTAGCTAATTCCATTTTGAGAAATTTAATTTCTTCACTACAAGTAGTGAGATCTTCCTTTAACCTAATGTTTTCTGTAGCAATTACTTCTGAGTCAGCTAACTTATTTCTAAGTTCTTTTATCTCCTTTTCTGAGCTAATCAAATCTAAGCATAAGGATTTAAAATCTAATTTAAATTCATCTGAAGTGAAGTCATAAGAAGAGAGTACCTCATCTTCTGTTGGCATCTCTTCATCTGAATCTGAACTCTCTGCAGCTGAGTGGTTGCTGCAGGCATCTATTGCCATGAGGCAAACTTCTTTTGCCTTCTTCTCTTCCTCATCCTCACTGGAGCTTGAGGAGGAAGATTCTTCATCAGAATCACTCCAGGTTTCAGCAATGAAACCTCTCTCCTTTTTCTTGTTCTTGTAGGAAGATGGCTTGGAGTGCTTCCTGTGTTGTTCTTTTTCTTTCCTCTTGTCTTTGTTTTTCTCCTCTGGACACTCTAGCAAGATGTGTCCAGGCTTCCTGCATCCATAACAAATAATTTCTTTAGCAGGAGAACGATCATACCTTGGTTTGTCTTCATAGCGTGAAGACTTCTTTCTGAACTCCTTTCTCCCTATCTTGAGAAACCTCTTGGAAAACAATGCCATTAGTTCCTCATTTGATTGGCTGCCTTCAGAAGCATCAGCAGCCTTAAGAGCTAGAGATTGCTCTTTTCTTGTTGGAGTAGGGGTCTTTGCTTTAGCTTCTGCTTCCCTTGTCTTCAGCACTTGCTCAAAAGACTTGAGCTTGCCGAGAAGAGCTTCGGTGGAGATCTCATTTGTACTTCTGGCTTCCTTGATGGGCCAGATCCTTAGATCCCATGTGCTAGGGAAGCACATAAGAATCTTATCATTGACCTCTGTCAATGATATGTCCTTGTCCAGGGTCCTCAGCTCATTGATGATTGAGCTGAGCCTGGTGTACATGGCTTCAACTGATTCAGCATCAGTTTTCTTGAAGTTCTCATACTGTGAGATCAGGTTGGACCTTCTGTCCTTCCTTTCATCAGCTGAACCAGCTACAATCTGGTTCAGTGTATCCCACATGGCTTTTGCTGAGGAGCAGTCAGCAACCTTCTGGAATACCTCATCAGACATTGTCTGAGCCAGAATGTTCATCGCCTTGGCATCTGCAATCTTTGCCTTCTTGTACTCATCGTTGTAATCTGGAGGAGGCACTGCACTCATATCAGATGATGAGGCAGTAGCAGCAGCAGGTGCTCTTGGGGGTCCTGACAAAATAGAAGCAAAGATGCTTTCATCAATAGAATTCATATATAATTTTATCCTTGCCTTCCAGATGCCAAACTTAGCTAAGTTGCATGCTGGAGGTCTGGTGCTAGAATAATCCTTGGACTGGGCCATGATTGTGAATATCTATAAGCTTTGGTATCTATCAGGATCTTGTGACTTAGGTGTTAGCCTATTCAGTCAGTCAACCTCCCTCTAATACCAATTGAAAGTGAAGGGATAGATACTACTCTAGAGGGGGGTGAATAGAGTTATCAAATTTTGCACTAGATAAAACTTAATGGTCTACCCAACTCCCTTGGAGTGAAGTGCGGAATGAAAAGATTATAGATATAGAATTAACCCTATAGCCTAACACAAGTGATGTGCACAAACACAAGCTAACTGTAATTACAGTTAAGGCTTGGAGAACTTAATCAGCAACTAGCAATCCTAGTTATATCTATTCACAGCCACAGTACAGGAATTAAACAAGGGAATCCAGACGACACAAGGAAATTTATAGTGGTTCCCCAAACAACTTGGGTACGTCCGCTCTTCTACCCACACGGTAGGAATCCACTCAGGTTTTTGATCAGGTGCCCTGCCACCAACAGGATCTGCTTCAGGTAGATCCAGAAACCCTTTAGACTTTTGATCAGGTGTCTAAAAACCAAGCACAGGTTTTTGATCAGGTGCCCTGCCACCAAGGGATACTTTTGAAGGGAGTAATAACCCTGTACAGGAGGGGGAAGAAGGTTAAGATGTCTTCTCTATTTTACAAGGATTAGAGAAGCACAAAGACTTGCACTGAGCTAGAGAACTCTTAAAGAATCAAGGCTCCCCCTGGCTCAAAGATGTCCAGGTGAAGTCTTGCTTCAGTGCAGAAAACTCTTCAGAAAGCTCTGAAGGAAAAACTACAAAAAGATAATAAATAATAAAATTAAAGATCTTCAAGCAGCTATCTTCTTCTTCTTCTTCTTCAAAAGGACTCTGAGTTTGAACTTCCTGGAAGCAGGAGAACTCAGGTTGAAGATGAGTAGAAGAGCTTAACACTTCTCAGTTAGATGGAAATTGCTGAGAGCAGAAAACTTGATCTTGATGAAGGCTTGAATGCTTAAGTGAACAACTGGGTAACTAGTTAGCTCTCTTTTTGAATCCTTCTTCAAAGGATCCTTTTTATATCAGCAACAAGCAACGGCTCTCTTTAATTTGAATTACTTGTCTTCTTCTGAAACTTGAGACCTGGGCTGTAAATATCAAGAAGACAAAACAATCTCTGCAGCAGAAACATTCTATAAAAGGAATAAACCTTTTTCTAGGAAGCTGCAGGAAGCAATCTGATAATAAAGTACTAAATAAAGTCATATCAGAAACAAACTCTTTATAGCAAAAAGAAGACTTTTCAGTCTAACGGCTATAAAGGGCTGACAGCAGATAAAGTAAAATATAATGTCAGCTAATAAGACAAACAACTTTATCTAAAAAGATTTGACTCAGGCAAAAGGGATGGAGCAAATATTGCCTGGTAATTTTATCATAAAACAACTAAAACAATGTGCCAGAAAATGTATTGATTAATTAAATATAATAAATAAATACAAAATATAAAGGCAGACAGAAAGCGTCGAACGACCCTCGGAGATCGTCGACCGACGCACGGAGATCGTCGAACTATCGGGCAGATAGTCGAACGATCTAGATAGTCGACCTATCGAAGAAGATAGTCGAACTACCCCGGCAGATAGTCGACCTATCAGAGCAGATAGTCGAACTATCAGATAGTCGATCTATCTGGACAGATAGTTGAACTATCAAGCGCAAACAGATAGTCGACCTATCAAGCAGATAGTCGACCTACCTCAGAAAATAGATAGTCGACCTATCAACAGATAGTCGACCTATCAACAGATAGTCGACCTATCAACAGATAGTCGACCTATCAAAGCGGAACAGATAGTCGACCTATCAACAGATAGTCGACCTATCAACAGATAGTCGACCTATCAACAGATAGTCGACCTATCAACAGATAGTCGAACTATCAACGCAGACAGAGCGTCGACCAACTGATAGACGATCGTCGATCAGCCGATAGACGATAGTCGAGCGGCGTTCGACTATAGTCGAACGAAAAACTTACTTAACCAAATTCTTCATCTGAAAAAGTGAGGACTCTACAGCTAGACCACTAACCAATGACCATAGATAATTCTTGGGTCAAGGAACTAAAAAGGCAAGACTAAACTCAAATCAAACTAGGGTACCAACAGATTTATTGTACATTGAATCATTTGATACTTCATTAACATTAATAGGTTTGTTACCTAAATCTAGATAATTTACTTTTCTTTGTGTGATTTTTATTAATTTGATTTTTTTTATTCATATCTCCAAAAATGTTATCTGAACCTTTTATCTTAGCTATCCTAGCTTTTATTTTACTATTCTTTATAATTATATTTGATCTTTATTTCTCAAATTTTTTTAGTTTAACCCTGTAGTTACAATTTTAATAATAATGACCTTTACATCTAAATTTATGTAATTCTTTTCTTAAGTGTTTAACTTGTTCAGATTCAAACTGATCTTCGCAAAACTTTTAAAAATCTAATTTAGATTTTCTGAAGTAAAATCGATACTATAAAAATAATCGGGTACCTCATTTGTGTCATGGTTTGATTCTATCTCTAGAGCCATGAGACATGCTTTTTCAGTAGAAGTATCTTCTTCATTATCTGATGAAGAACTGGATACATAACTTGTATCACTCCAGGTTTCAGCAATAAAACATTTCCTCTTTTCTTATCCTATATCTTCAGGTATTTCTTTTTTTGATCCATAGTACTTGATCTTTCCTTTTGTTGATTTGGATATTCAGGTGTTGTATCCAAACTTTCCGCATGAAAAACAAATTATATCCTTATTAGGAGTCTTATCAAACTTTGGTTTGCTCAAATTTATATCTCTATGCCTAGAGCTTTCTAACTTTATCCATCTTCTAAATCTTCTTGTAAGAAGAATAAACATCTCATGTTCTGAAATAGATGATTCATCTACAGTAACCTTTAAAGAAATAGATTTTTCTTTTGGAGTAATGATAATTTCCCTCGCTTCTGTCTCAGCTCTACTTCTCAAAAGTTGTTCATATAACTTCAATTTTCCTAGTAATGCATTTGTTGTAATTTCTCTATGACACCTTACTTCTTTAATTGCCCATATCTTTGAATCTCATGTACTTGGGAAACACATAAGTAACTTATCATTTATCTCAGTAAAAGATGTGTCTTTATCGGACTCTTTTAGCTAATTTATGATCATACTAAATCTGTCATGCATTTCAGCTACTAACCCATCGTATTTCTTTTAAAAAATTTCATATTGAGAGATTAAGAGTGATCTTTTATCTTTTCTTTCATCCACACTTCCATATACAATTCTTGAAAGTGATTCCAATATTTCTTTTGTTGATTGACATTCTGCAACCTTTTAAAATACATCATCTAACATAGTTGAGACTAATATGTTCATAGCTTTTGCATCCAAATATTTTATTCTCTTTTTCATATCTATCCATTCACTTCTTGGTATAAGTTCTACAGTTGTATTTCCCTCTACATCCTACTTATATGACATTGGAGGTCCTGTCAAAATTGATTTCAATATACCTTCATCAATAGAGTTCATATATAATCTAATGTTCGTTTTCCAGAGTGTAAACTTTTCAAGATTACAAACTGGTGGCCTAGTAGATGCAAATCCTTTGAATGTATTTGAAGAAATTTTTGAAAAAATATATGAAAATATAATGAGGCAACTGAAATGATCATTTGATCAAGATGTTAACCTTTTATTGAATAATCTCCTCTAGATTAACCTATTAATGATCAACCTCTCTCTAATACCAATTAAAATGGGAGAATAGCTATTAAATACCTCAGAGTTTTCTCTAGAGGGGGGTGGTGAATGGTGAATAAAATTTTATTTCAAATACTAAAATTATTTCACAGAATTTGCATATACATAAGTTATCAACCAAAAATAAGTGCAGATAAATAAAATCACATCACAAAAACAAGATAACACAGATAAATGTCAAAATAACAGAAGACATAAAAATTAAAGTGGTTTCCTAAAATCTAAGTACATCCACTCTTCTACCCCCTTGATAGGAATTCACTATCATAGTGCATGAGTCATTTGATCAGGAGACTCTTAGAACCAAATACCAAAATCTTTTGATAAGGAGATCTTGAACCAAAATAATCTGAGTCTTTTCATAAGGAGACTCTTAGAACCTCTTATTAGATCCTTTGAAGAGAGATTCTCAAAACTCTATACGCAAAATGAGAATGATAATAAAATCGGAAAAATTATTGAAAATCTGAGGATATAATGATCTTCTTGAAAAGTTCTTTCAATTGAATCCTGAAGACTGTATGAAACTTAGTGAATCTGTAATCTGATGAATCTTTAAAAAAAGATAATCTCAAAGATTATAAGCCCTTAATCCAGACTTCTCTTTTATATCCACTGAATCTGATGCAACAAATGATTTGCTCTTGATAATAAGAAGAATTGATTCTCTACAGATTAAGTAACAAAATGATCAATTGATTCAAGGAAAAACTTCGATGATGATCTTTCTATCTTTCTCTATCAAAAAACAATCCTCCAAAACACGATCTGATTAAAGTTAAATTGATCATTTTGTATTTAATCAATCTGTTCATGTGTATCTCTGTATATATATAGCTGAGAAGTCATGTCATCCAACGTCTACAAGATTAATCGATTTGATCCTTAAAGAAATTCTGGTTTGATCAATAATTCTTGTTCAGAAGATTAATTGATGTAACATTGAGTTTATATAGACATAGCATTGAATTCTAACTTTATTCTGTCAATTAAGTTTTGTTATTGATGTTGCGTCGATTTTATATCAAAGTATCTACGACTTTTCATATTTAGTTCCTCTGACTTGTTATTGAAGTAGCGTCGACATTTAATCAAAGTTGCGTCGACCTCTTGTCGAAGTTGCGTCGAATTCTAGTTGAAGTTGTGTTGAATTCTAGTTGAAGTTATGATGACTTCTTGTTGACACATGTTAGCATTTCATAACTTTCCTCTTTAATCTAGTGTGTCTTTCTCATGTACTTTATACCAAGGACATCTTGGGACTTCTAAGACCATATTACCCTCACTATATATCATGGATAATAAACCTAGCATGTAAATTCACTTGAAATTTGTTATGGTAAATCATAAAGGTTTTTCCCAACAACTCTTAAAGATAATGAACTATATTTTAATATTTAATGTAATTGATGGTGAAAACCTAAGGGCTGGATGGGAAAAGAACAATGTGCATGGGTATACCATACATCCTCCAACCCTTATAGTGGAGGGTAGAGAGCCCTCATCGGGTATACTATATGTCAATATGACAAATCTTACATATTCGAACCCCTATAGTGTCGAGAAAAGATCTCTCATCAAACATATCTTCCGTTATATGACATACCTTACATCCTTCAATCCTTATAGTGGTGGAAAGAGAAACTTCATCAGGGATATATACCTTATGAATTTATGATACACGAGGAGAGAACCAGCTTGTACATGGATATACCTCACGAGCATCTCAACTTTTCTACAGTGAATAAGTTAGAATAACTTAGATTGATGGATGTATGTGTCCATATGTTCCCTCTGTTATGTTAATGTAATGCTTGGTTCATATGATAATATTATAGGGGTTTCATTCAATCTCCAAACACACCTAACTATCATACATGATGCTTATTAGGCCCACAATTATTTATTTTGCTCAACCAAGAAAGTGCTTGGTAAAAAACGTCTAAGTTGTATACCTAAATCACCTAGAGGGGTGAGTAGGTGAGATGTGCTACTTTTGCGGAATCAAAATCTTGAACAAACTAAGCACAAGAAATAAGCAAGCATCATAGAAGACACCAAGATTTATAGTGGTTCCCCAACCTTGGGTACGTCCACTTTTCACTCACCGATTTAGTAAAGCACTAGACTCGGCTACTCCACTATTCTCAGATCAAACCATCCTACTACTCGGAACAACGTTCCTACAATCTCAATCCAAAACGGATCTAAACTCAAAAGAATAAAACTTCCTATAACTTGGAGAATAAATCTCCTACAAGATTAAAATAAAGTTTTACAATACAAACAGTAAATATTTTCTCAGATCTGGAATAATCTCTGCCTAGGTCTTCTCCTTTGAAGTTGCGGCTTTATCAGAGTTGTTAAAGAAGACGAGGCTTGATCCTAGATCTATAATATTTGGACTCACAAAATCAACGAGATGATGTTGAGAAGAAAGTAATCTTGATCTGCAAGTCAACTGATCTGAATCTTCTTCTTGATTGAAAGCCTTGGCGATAAGAACAATGAATAGAGGCGGCTGCTTTCAATTCTCAATTCAGAAGAACTTAGGTTAATTCTTCCACGCACTTGTTGTTGGGGTTAGTTAAAATGACAAGACCTTTTATAGGATCTCCCTAACGGTAATAATCTTCATTAATGATGGCCACGTGGACCAATCATATCACAGCATACGAAAATTAGATCTGAAAAGGACTTAGCGAATTTTCTGAAAAACTAGACTTCATTTCTCGAGTGAAGTTGAACAACTCGAGTGGTGAAATTGTTACTCGAGTGGATCGCAATGACTACTCGAGAAGATGTTCATCAGAAAAATTCCGAGACAGATCTTATTATTACTCGAGTGGAATATGATTACTCGAGTACTGGAAATGCTACTCGAGAAGTAGAAGTAAACTTCTCGAGAAAAAGACTTAGAGAAAATTTCTGAATGTTGAATTTGATCACTTGAGAACTAAAAGACAATTACTCGAGTATAGAGGAACTACTCGAGTACTAAGACTTGGATTACACGAGTGGTCTGGAATTTTCTCGAGAACTACTCGAGTACTTAGCTGAACTACTCGAGAACTGGACTTTGAAAAGTTCTGAGAGATAATTTATGTCACTCGAGATGAACTATCAACTACTCGAGTACAAGATAAACTACTCGAGTATTATACTTAGAAAATTTTCTGAGATAAAAAAATCTGAACACTCGAGAGATAAACAAAGTCGACTCTAGTACTAGACTTGGTTACTCGAGAGCTAGAATAATGTTACTCGAGAACTAGTTACTGTACTCGAGTACTGGGCATGACTACTCGAGTGCTTCTAATTCTTCTACTCGAGTACTATCAATCCTCTCGAGTAAAAGACTTAGAAAAATTCTACTTTTTAGAGAACTTTGCTTCTTCATTCCAAACATAACCAACTCTTCATCCATTAGTTCAAGTGCTTGAAGATGAAGTGTATCCCAATAGAGAGGCTATACGTGAGTCAACACCTTGGATCACACAATGAGGAATTACGTTGTATGGTCCTATGTTTGATGTCACACTGGTGACTGACATTGGTCAACACTTGGCAATAAAACCTGCAAACATATAACTAAAATAGGAGATAAAATACAACCTAATTCATCTTAGTTCAAGGTTGACTTCATATAAATCTGGGTTATTATGGATGCAATACCAAACAATCTCCCCCTATTTGTAGAAGTCAGAACCCTTTAAACTAAGGTAAATGATACCAAAATAGAAAGAACTAGGTATGAAAAGGAAGAGCAAAATAAATCTCATGAAATGAAGAGATAATCAGATAATCATCAAAACTAAAGATTATATATTTAGAATTATTTCTAGATTTCATTTCTACAAAAATACAATCCTCATTCTCAAATACTTATATCCTTTCTTAGCTCTGATGTTGTTGTTGTTATTGTTGTTGTTGCCTGTACTTCTTCTCTTGTTGTCTCCTATGGTAGCTGAAAGGCTTGGGGTAGTACTTAGGAGGTTTAGGAGGAGCATTGGGATTGTTCCTCCCATACTCTCTATCATAGATTCTTCTCTTATTTAAAGACTTCTCATATAATTCCCATTCTGAGTAGCTGTAATGAAGATTTCTGCTTTCATTATAGTCCATAACAAGCTTCAGAGTGTCAAGTATCAATGATTTAGAAGTTGGACTACAAATCTCAGCAAATTCCTGGGTTTTCCTTTTCATTGCCTCAGGATTAGGAATTGATATACTAGCAGAGGGTCCTTCTCTATACTTCCTTCTCTTGGGAATCTAGATTTCTGGTACGTCCCGAGGAATGTCATCTTCCCATATTTGAGAGTATGAAGCTGGAGGGGGATCTTGAGTTTCAGGCCTAGGAGAGAAAGTAGGCATCTGAGCAGGCATAGGAGCAGGCACCTAAGCAGGAATCTGAGGAGGCTGGCCTTCAGCTAGAGGATTTTGATGATGAGGAATAACATTAAGATCAGCCTGGAAATCTGGGAAGATTTGATTATGCATCCATACAGTAGTATCATAAGTATAAAACTTCATGGATTGAATCTGTGCAAGCACATCATTATTTATTCCAGTCATTTTCTCTTATAAAAGGGTCTTGACAGTGGTATCATACTTTTCAACTTGTTCTTTTACTATATCCTCCCCCTTTCTGATTTCTACACATAATTTCTCTATAGTATTATCTCTGAACATGCCCACTTCTTCATAGACCTTCATGACATGCTCTTGGGCTTTCTTTTCTAGCTGAATCTGATTATTGGAAAGAGTAACTCCTTGTTCCATTACCTATCCAACACTGGTAATGGTGTGATCTAGGGCTTTGCAATCTATCTTGAAAAGGTGCTTTAGTTGATCTATATTGTGTTGTATCTCAGCAAATCCTCTACTCATTTTTTTCTCTAGAGCAGTGACCTTATCTTGAACTGCTTTCAGAGAATTATCAAAGTACTTCCTTTGTTTAATTAGCATCTGTTCAATCTTAGTAAGAATATCTGAGGGGGATGGTGTAGCAGAAGTAGTAGCATTAGCAGTTGGAGGAGTAATAGAGGCTGGAGGAGGAGGTGCAAACCATGGAATAATTTCTTCAACAATTACTGAGCTCTGGGTTCTGGTAGTGTGAATCAGCACATCTCCTTCCTCATGAGTGAAGGTGGGAAGGAAGAAGTACAATTTTCTCAAAGGAGCTTCAGCAGGCTCTGGAGATTGTTCATCCTTATCTGACAGTAGAATTTTCTCTGGTTGGTCTTGCTAAACAGCTGGAGAGTAACCAGTGGGTGACTTTAGGGAATGCACATGGGATAAAGATGGTGTTGGTGATGGAGATGATGATAGTACTAGTGTGTCTTCCTTGACTGGCTTTTCAGCAGTTTCTTTCTGGAGTGGAAGCAGAGGCTCATCTGACCTGAGTTCCTCAATCATTTTGTCTATATCTATAGATGTTGAGAGTATAATTTCTTGTACCTGAGAATCTGATAGAATGTCCTCTAAAGTGGATGGAGGGATAAAGGGTCTGGTGGTGGAGTAGAAATTATGTGTTGCTGTTCTGAATGAGCAGGAGGAGAGGGTACCTTGTCTTGCTGAACAGAGGAGGTAGGCTCCCCCTCAATTGTTACACCAGATGTGCCAGTAACATTATGGAGAGAGTGAGATGGAGGCCTTTCCTCAAAAGCAGAAGTCTCTTTAGAAGCAAGTTGCTCATGAGCTCTAGCAGCCTGGACTGGGTTTTGAAGCTTCAGCTCCCATCTCTGGATGGAGGATATGGAGACTTTCTTCATGTGATGGATAATACTTCCTTTGGACAGATCAAATATCTGAGGATTAATCTCATGTAACATCAAGGAGATTATCCATGCATAACTTGGTGCTTTGATGCTTTCCCTTATCTTTTCCAAAATCATCATCCCAAATTGGAATTTCTTCCTGGCAATGATGGCTGTCATCATGTAGAACAAGTCATTAGAAATAAAACTTATTGAGGTAGATTTGAACAGAATAATCTTTCCTAGAATGTCTACTAGAAGTTTTCCTTCAGCATTTAGGTCTGGTCGACGAATGCTGCTGTAATGCACTTATAGGCTACAGAAATTACAAGCCCTGGCATAATCTTCATGATCTACTTCATCCTCTTCATCAACTACAGGAATTTTTAGAAGTTGTGAAACAAAATTCGTGTTCAGTTTTATCTTAATGCTCTTGACCTTCGACTTCAAGACCTTTGAAAGGAGGGAGTTATTCAGATCTACTCTAGAGGGGGGGGGGGTGAATATAGTATATATAAAAAATATTTTGGCTGTTTTAAACTAAAATTTCAGAGTTAAAGAATAAGTGATACCAATAATAAAATATATAAAAGAAAACTAGAGAGCTATTCTAAATATCACAGCAAATAGTAAGAATAATAAGAGGAAGAGCAACCAGATGACACAAGAAATTATAGTGGTTTCCCAAATCTGGGTACATCCGCTCTTCTACCACCCTGGTAGGAATCACTCTCAGGTTTTTTCTCAGGTGACTGCCACAAAGTAATATCTATTTCTAGGGAGATATTGCAACCCTTCTGGCTTTTGATCAGGTACCGAAAAACCACTTGAAGTCTTTTGATCAGGAGACCTCGCAACCAGGAATTACTTTTGAAAGGAGTAAGAACCCTGTACACAGAGGGGAAGAGAAAGAGTTGAGTTGTTTTCTCTTTTCTCAAGCAAATGAGAGAAGACTTGAGAGTGATCCTGATGGAGTCAAGGCTTGTCCTGATGATCTTGATTGGTTCAGAAATCCAAAGCCTTGTACAAGGTGTAGGTCTTGAATTCTAGGAAGCTGAGACTAATTGAAGATGAATATCTCTACAGGCTTCATGGATGAGCACTTGTGTGGACAACTGAAAGTTATTCTTCTTTTTCTTGCTGTCTTGTGTTCTCTATCAAAATCTATCTATCAGTCATTATTGAATAATCATCTCTATCCCTTTTATTCTCTGAGTATATTTCCTCTTAATAATTCCAAACTGAATTTGAAATGACACACATTGATTGACTGCAGGAATCACGGGAACTTGTGCAACAACTATAAGAGAATTAACTCATTTCCCTAACTGTCCCGAGAATGGCTGTATAATAACTCTGTGAATACAAGTAATTAATGCTTGCCAAGGAACGACTATATTCAGAGAATATTTGCATTAATCACTCAGAGTCATATAAGCAAAATAATAATCAGTCAATAAGGAAAACAATAACTGCAGGGAATAAAATGTTGATCTGACAGTAATCATCGATCTGGTCCTGTGATCGTCGAAATCAATCATCATCTATCGTCGAGCTGAGCCCTGTGATCGTTGACCTGAAATCCTGCTTTCTAAACTGGGCTTCAAGATTGTCGAACAACTTTTCACTTAGAAAAATTTCTTCCTGGTTCAGTCTCTGCTGTATTCTAAGTCTCTGATGTCTTGGTCTTATCTCACTTAGATGTTGACCTAACTGATACCTAAGACACTAGACTAGACCCTAGCAATACAATGTGGGTCTGACTTAGCCTAGATTAGTGAACCTAGCCCAAATCCAAATTAGAGATCCAACAACCTTGCCATTACTTCTCACCGTGATATTCTTGAAGAACTCTTCAACTTCAGGGAAAAGAATTTTACAGGGTTGCTGTAAGACGAAAGTTAACCCTGCAGTGTTGAGTAAAATCAACAAATTCTTGAACTCGTCAGACAGTTCTGCTATCCCTGTGACGACTAACTCACTGCCAGAACCAATCTTAGACGGCAGCGCCATGAATCTTCAGAAAATGGTGAACTGTAGACGGAAGAACGACGGCTACAACAGCTTGCTCTGTGTCAACGACGGTAGGTGAAGAGGCTTTCGAGAGAAAGAGGATTTGTACTCGAGTAGGTTTGTGAAATCCAAGATTTTCTATTTATATAACCCTAGTAATGATGATTAAGAGTCTAATTACACTAAATCATACCTTAGATAATGGTGGAAAGAACGTGGGTTGCGAAAATAAAAAAGTTGAAGTAATTTGAAATTTGTCGGGTCAATTCTTGAGTGGATGTTCGGTACTCGAGAGAAGGAATTATTGTACTCGATAGGTAGTATGTTAGTACTCGAGTGATGTATCTACTTCTCGAGATGAAGTTCACTACTCGAGTGATGGCACTTGAGTAATTTCACCTAGTTCTCGAGAAGTAAGACAAGTACTCGAGTTACTATATTCTAGTTCTCAAGTATTTATTCCATGTCTCGAGAATTGAAATCCACTTAGAGAAATTTCTAACCTTTTTGACTTATCCTCGATTTTTGACCTTTGAAAAGACTCCACCTCGTCTATCCTTCTTTGTTGAGCATACCAAGCTCAGTTTATAGAAATTGAACTTGGTCTCATCCAACAGCTTCGTGAGGATATCTGCAACTTGCCTATCTGTTGGAACATACTGCAAATCAATGTCCCCTTGCTCCACATGCTCCCAAATGAAGTGATATCTCAGCTCGATGTGCTTTGTTCGGATGTGCGAGACTGGTTTGTTGGCTATTTCTATTGCGCTGGAGGAGTCGCAAAATAACGGAATGTCTTTAACCTTCATGTTGTAGTCTTCCAGCTGATTATTTAGCCAAAGCAACTGTGCACAACAACTGGCGACAGAAATGTATTCTGACTCGGCCGTTGAGATTGCGACACAGTTTTGCTTTTTGCTACACCATGAAATAAGTCTCTTTCCTAGGAATTGGCAAGTTCCGGAAGTGCTCTTTCTATCATACTTGCTACCTGTAAAATCAGCATCTGAAAAGCCAATTAGCTCATTGTCATTACTTCTTGGGCACCATATTCCAATATTAACTGTACCTTTAAGGTATCGCAAAATCCGCTTTGCAGCAGCATAGTGAGATTCCTTACAGTTCACTTGGAATTTAGCACAGACACATGTAGAGAACATTATGTCTAGTCTACTGGCTGTAAGGTAGAGTAAGGATCCAATTATGCTTTTGAACTTGATTTCATCAAAAGGTTTCCCTTTCTCATCCTTGTCTAGAGACATAGCTGAACCCATTGGAGTACTCATAGAGGTTGCATTCTCTATTCCAAATTTCTTAACCAACTCCTTGGCGAACTTGGTCTGCGAGATGAAAATTCCATCTTCAGATTGCTTCACCTGAAGTCCTAAGAAATACTTCAGCTCACCCATACTGCTCATTTCAAACTTCCCTTGCATAAGTTTAGAGAACTTCTTACAGAGATTGTCGTCTGCATAGCAAAAAATAATATCATCAACATTGATTTGCACTAGCAAAATCTTGCCTTTAATTTCCCGAAAGAAATAATACTGTATCTATCTTTCCCCTTGTGAACTTGTTCTCAATAAGAAAGGTAGACAATGTCTCATACCAAGCTCGAGGAGCTTGTTTCAAGCCATATAAAGCTTTATATAAAAGATAAATGTAATCAGGAAAGTTAGAATCAACAAAACCTGAGGGTTGTTCCACATACACTTCTTTCATTATGTCACCATTAAGGAAGACGGACTTTACGTTCATTTGATAAACGGTGAAGCTATTAAGTTCAACATATGCTAGGAACAATCTGATTACCTCCAGCCTAGCCACTAGAGCATACGTCTGGGCGAAGTCGATTCCTTCTTCTTGCCTATATCCTTTGGCGACGAGTCTGGCCTTGTTCTTTATGATTTTCCCAACCTCGTTCATCTTGTTCCTATAGACCCAATTCATCCCGATGACGTTCTTGCCTTTAGGTCTTAGAATAAGTTTCCATACTTTTCAACACTTGAACTGGTTCAATTCTTCTTCCATGGCCAAGATCCATGATGCATTCGAGTTGGCTTCCTCAAACTTCTTTGGTTCAACCTGTGAGTTGAAACTCAAATACAAATTCTCATTAGTAGTGCCTCTATAAGTTCTGACACCATCCTGGGGATCTCCAATGATTGATCCATTGGGTGATCCTTCAGATGTCCTAGCTCTAGAGTCCTCGCATCTTGAGCTTCTTCAACCATAGGAGTGACTTCATCAGCTTGAGTGATTTCTTTATCTTGATCATCAAGCTCTCCGAGAGGGGTGTGGTGATCTTGATACCCTTTTCTCCTTTTTCTTCCATCGACTCACTCAAGTTGAGTTCTTTTACCTTTGAACCTGCATCTTCAATAAACACACTAGAAGAGTTGCTTTGCAGCAAGCTCGTCTCATCAAATACAACATGTATAGATTCTTCTACCACTAGGGTTTTCTTATTAAATACCCTATATGCCTTTCTATGGCTACTATAACCTACAAAAATACCTTCAAAACTCTTTTTACTAAATTTAGTAGTATGATACTTACCATTGTTAAGAACGAAGCATTTATAACCAAAGATTCTAAAATATGAGACAGTCGGTTTTCTGCCCTTTAGAAGTTCTTAAGGCATCTTATCGTGGTTCTTGTTTATGAGTGCTCGATTTTGCACGTGGCATGCATTATTGACAACTTTAGCCAAGAAATACTCTGGTAGTGAGGCATCACTCAACATAATCCTACAGGCCTCAATGAGTGTTCTATTCCTTCTCTCAGCTACTCCATTTTGCTGTGGAGTACGAGGAGAGGAAAACTCATGAAAGATACCTAGGCTTTCACAAAATTCCGTCATGTCCCCAGACTTGAACTCAGTTCCATTGTCACTTCTGATTTTGACTACGGAACTGTTGTATTCGTTCTTGATCTTCCTAACAAAATTTGTAAAGACATCGAAGGTATTTGACTTGTGTTTCAGAAAGAACACCCACGCAAAGTGCGAGTAGTCATCAACGATAACCAACGTATAATCCTTACCTCCTAAACTTCTAACTTGCAGTTGACCTATTTGAGTCTTTGTCTATGATGCTTTTAAAAGTAGCCCTTGTTTGCTTGTCTTTCACACATGCATGACAAGATCTATCTTTAGCACACGTGACATTAGGGGCATCACGTACTAAGTTTAGAGAAAATAGTTTATTAATAGTTTTGAAATTAATATGTGTTAATCTCTTGTACCATTGGTCAACAAGAGATACATTATCTTTTGCCAAAAGACACACTAGTGTAGAGGAGTTTATACAAATAAAATTCAAACAAAATATAATTCTACTACGAGTACCTGATAATATCGTTTCCAAATTGTCAACAAACTTTATCAAACACTTATCTGAATGAAATTCAACTATTTATCCTTTATCGCATGTGTTGGGTATTGTATCCACAATTACCTGGATTTGAAGAAGCATCCTGTCAAGCTAAGATGAATTCACAATGTATTTGATTATATATTTTCAGGTTGAGCTTGCAGTTATTCCTCGCAAAGTACACACCAATGTCAGGGTGCAGTGGGTCAATATACACGGGTCTGTGCAACGTAATCCCTCGTTGAGCAGATCAGTGTGTTGGCTTACGTGTACTCTCTCTATTGGAGTGTACTTATTTTCAAGTATAGGGCTGAGATAGATCAAGAGCAGAAGAGGAGCAAGGATGGGTCAAAGACCAACTCATGGGAAGAAAGACGAAGAATCGTCTAAGTTAAATTCGACGAGAATCACTAAGTGATTCTCGCCGATTCGACGGGAATCACTAGTGATTCTCGCCGAATCATCGAGAATCACTCGCCGATTCCCGCCGACTGCATCCGGCTGACTCAACGCCTTCAACGCCTTCAAGAAATCTGCTAAGTCAGAATCGGCGAGAATCACCCGGCTGACTCAACGCCTTCAAGATTCTGCCAAGTCAGAATCGTTGAGAATGACTTTGCATTCTCGCCGATTCGGCGAGAATGGTTTTGATTCTCGCCGATTCACTCCAGATGGCAAGCCCTTCAGCTAAAATTCTTCTAAGGAGAATTCGACGGGAATCATAAGTGATTCTCGCCAATTCGTCGAGAATCACCAATGATTCTCGCCGAATTTTCCTTAGGCGAATTCCGTTGGCTCGCTGGACCGGACCAAGTGTTCAGGCGATGTTTGAACCAAAATTAGGGTTTCTTCTGGTGGGGCCCACAACGGTCATAAAGGAGTATTCTACAGTATATATACTTTCCTATTTTGACCTTAATTAGTAGCGAAGAAAACGAAAAAAAGGTCGGCCGTTGCGGACGTGACCTAGCAGATCGCGGATTTCCTTCCGCCGTCGTCGCCACTGGAAAGTTTGTCGCCGCCGCTGATCGGATTCTTCTTGATCTCTCAGCGATAGAAACTTAGCCAAGCAACGTGTCTCACGTTTCTATCTTGAGATCCTTTATCTCTTGGTTTGTTGAACAGGAATACTTTCCCCTTCCGAATCGATTGAGACGATCGATCCAAGTAAGATCGTTGGTAGACCTTGCTAGCTTTGTTATGAAGTTTGCATCTACAAAGCATTGCCGCCGCAATCCTTTACCGCCACCGATCTCGGGAAGATCCTCTCCAAGAGAGTGCTTAGGTCGTGGACTCTTCGACTTCTTCAAGAACGCTTCATCGAACGAAGAGGGACACCGAGCGCACCAAACGTAGTTTGTATTTTGTAGATTCTATTTTTACTTTTGTTATAAAGGAACTTTGGTTCCTCATTATAAGGGTTGGGTGAAACCCGTGGTGGAGGAGTAGTGACTCCTTCGGGTGGAAGGGTTTATTCCATAGTGTGAGGATTGGATTTCAATCCTGTTGGTGAAGTGACCGAGTCGTCCCTTGTTGGGAGATAGGTCGAAGGGGGAGAGTGGACGTACCCAAATCGGGGAACCACTATAATTTCTGGTGTGCTTTTCTGTGCTGTGTTTGTTTTTTGTGCAGGTTAGTTTTTAATTCCGCAAAAGACTGCAAATCACCTACCCCACCTAGGTGATGCTAGTTGACACTAGAGTGACTTTCAAGTGGTATCAAAGGGAGGTTACACATCAAAAAGGTTAACACCTTGAGTATAATCCTGCCTTTAGTGTCAACAACAAGATCAGATTCAAGCATGGAGTTGTATTCTGAAGTCTCTCCCCTAAGACTCACTGCATACACAAAGGAGTATTATCCCATCTGGAAGATGAGAGTGTCGTTTCATTTGGAGGCCATCGACCCTCGAGCGTCACTCATCTTGGAAGAGGGTCCCTTCATTCCCATGAAGGCTTCCGGCTCAGGAAAGGATCTCCAAATCCCCAAGAGTCCCAAAGAGATGTCTGAGACCGAGCTCTCTCTGTTCAACCTGGACAAGGTGATTCATCAGATCATCACTGATGTCTGGTCTGGACCATCTCGCTTTAGATTGGACAAGTGTAAGACTGCAAAGTCAATGTGGCAAACCATCTCATCCCTCATAGAGGGATCAAAGACAGCACAAACCAGTTGCCAGCAAGAGGATGAAGCATACATGGGGGTCTTCATTTCTAAAGATGAAGGTCATGACCAATCTCTCACTATCAGGGCTCCTGTGTCCATGTCTGAGACTGAAGAAGAAGTTGAGGAAGGCAGTTTTGATGAAGCTAACACAACAGTCACTGCCAATCTGAACGCTAACTCTGAACAGCAAAGTCAGGAGCAGGTAACCTCTTCATCATGCTCTTCTCCTCTTAAAGTTCCTGAAGACAGGAATAGTTCAGAGGGTTGTCTTTCTAGTGATGCAAGGGATATGGATAGCTTCAATCAAAAGATTGAAAATCTTGATTCCCTTGAGAGTGCCCTTCAGAAGAGCAACTTACTTGTTGAGAAACAAGCTAAGGAGATTGCTCAGCTAAGGATCTTGATGAATCTCCAATTGGAATCCATCAAGGTAAAGGACTCTAAGATCTCGGATCTAAAGAGTCATCTAGAGACCGAGAAGAGGATAGTTTTTAACTTTTCCAAGATAGATGCTATCAAGAGAAAAGCAGAAAATGGGTGGATCTCTCAAATCATTAATTCATGGAGAAATGGGGAAACTGGACCCCCCACCCCGAGTAGGAAGGGCACACATCATGCTTTCAGGTATGACAACAGGAACATCCATGGTCACTGCAAAAATGATCGGCCCTCAGGTGGAAATGACCATATGGCAAGAGCTGTCATGGCTACCCATGAGAGAATACCCAAGGCTCATCCTGAACCCTTTGTATTCTCGGCCTCAGCCCAACCTCGTCATGAATCTGCAGGAACCAGCTCTCACTGCATTGATTACCACCCTAGTACACATGAAAGGGGGGTTAGGAAACATGTAGTAAGTACCCATGAGGCCCCTAGAAGTGTGCTGACTGAAAGGAAGGCACCACCTCCCAAGCCTCATGACACTCACCACATGCTCTCTATCCACCCTCCCACGTGTCACGGTGGAAAAGGCAAATTTGTGAGCAGAACCTGCCCTGTCCCGTTTAGACCTAAGATTACGACTACCTCAGTCAGTAGATCAGGTCAGATACGGCGATACAACATTCATGAGTGTTAGTGTTGTGGCAAGGTGGGTCACTTTGCCGTAGATTGTTGGCACAATCCCTCTGTGCCAAGGGCAAGGGTATGTCCACTTCCTCTGGGCAGAGTTAGCCTTCCTGTCGGATTCCTGTAGGAAGGCATTCGAGATTTTATGCTAACAAGAACCTAGGACCCAATACTTATTGGGTTCCTAAGGTAAGATAATATTTTTTTTTGCAGGATAGTCTAGGTTCCCGTAGATATAACGGGAACTAGACATGAGATGTTCCAAGAATGACATGGAACAAGTATTTGGGATAAGAGCAGTGCTAACTACAATGGCCTACTCAAATTGGACACCTGGTGTACCTCAAGTAGAAGATCTGAATGATCAATTTTATGATCCCAGGTACACGCGCTCAGTTTCAATACTTGAGTCATATTATATTGATGTTTACATATATATACTCATATATCCACACGAATTTGTCAATTCGTACTCTAAAAGTAAATGTTTATATATATATACACATATACGTTCACACACCTGATTAAAGGATGAAATTGTTACAATTTGAAGAATTCCGTGCAGTTACATATTTATATATTTGATGATGAATCTCAATGGGTGTAACAAAATTCTACACTTTTTCACCTAGAATTACTCTGTAATTATGTCTAGGGTTAAAATACCGTTCAACTCTATCGAGGTTTCGGGATCAAGAAATAAAATGGGCGCAAAGGCTTGAAATTAACATGCCACGGTTGAGATGTATAGAAAGTCCCGTGGACTTCCCCGGTTCGGTATATATATAAATAGCATAAATCCCCGTTTGACTCTTCATATCCCCAATCTCGCGAGCGTCCTGACGAATCCCCTAGAGCATCCCGTCGACTTTCCAGACTCCTCGCGTATTCCCGTCGATCGTGCGAAAGCTCGTCCCGTGCTTCGATCGCCTAGTGGTCTTCATCTCTCCTCCGGGCTTCCGTCGACAAAATCCAAAGAACGCAAGGATCGTGCCGTGCTCCAGTCGGCTCCATGCTTCCGGCGTCTTCCCGTTGTGTTTCCCTCTCCGTCGACTTTCATTCCTTCTTCCCGTCAGGTGCTCCCGTCGGTTCCGTGCCTTACAGTCGCCATCGTCCCGCCAAAAGCCATTCTCACCGCTCGACGCTAGGGTAATGTTCCCTCATCCTTGAAATTTCTTGACTAGTGTAGCTACTATACTAGAAGTTCTGATGGGGTTTAGACACTTGAACTCTTCCTATTTAGGTTTGCAATGGCTACTAGAACCACAGTAGGGCTCCTCACCGGGAGTGAACTGGTTCGGACAGGCTTCTCTCATGACTCCGATGAGTTCAGAAATATAATCCTCATGCTTGAAGAGGCAGGACTTACCTTCATCCTGGAGCATCTGTGCAAGATCCTGGATAAGGAAGTGCTGGAATTCTTTGCAACAGCAAAACTACGGCATGAAGATACAATGATTAAGAGTAAGATTGTCGGGATACAGATCAAGATAACTGCAGGAAAACTTTCAAGATATTTGCAGCTCACCAGTTCTGATCGAGAGGACTATCTGGAGGAAGAGGATCGAGCCCGGACTCTTCTATTCTGTGGACTTGCTCGAGGAACAAAGTCGATCAAGAGAAAGGACATGAATGAGGAAGGGAAGCTCCTGTCGGATATCGTGGGGAAAGTCCTGATCTGCAAACCAGGCTCCCACGATCACATCTCTGCTGATATGTTCAAGATCATGGTGGCTATTGTGTGTCAAAAAAGATACAACTGGGGGGCTATGCTATTTGAGAAAATTAAGGATACTCTACGAACCCCAAGTTTTGGAAGGATCATCAGCCTATATCTCAACCAGCTGGATGGAGACAGGTTCGATATGAGTAAGGGAGTTCCTCTACATTACCTGAAGAAAATGGATTCAAGTGTTTTTGATAGATGGGAAAGAAGGATTGGTCAAGCAGCTGTTGCTGAAGAATATGATGAAACCCTGGCTGAGGCCCATGGGGATGAGGAAAATAGAACTCTAGAAGATCCCGTGGCTGAACCCAGTGACGTTCCTGATCTGCTGCCTGCAGGAACCGAGGGGGAGTCTCTACCCATTACTACTGGAACTCACAGGATAGATATCTCAGTCTCTGTTCCTGCTGATGTTGTCTCTGACATCTCTCAGATAACAAAAGATGCAGTTGATACCCTAGATGAGGAGGAAGATGAGGAAGCCCTGGATAATGATGCAATTAGCAATGATGATATGGAAGATGAGGGTGCTGAAGAAGTGGATGATGTGGTTGAAGATGAAACAACCTTGAGGGAGAGGGTGGAGATTGTGGAGACACGGGATGAAGTTGAAGTTCCATCTGTGGAACGGGCTCCAGTGGTAGTTCATGAGAAATCTGGTGTAACAATGGAGGGGGAGTCCTCTCAGCAAAAGATGATTAGCATTCCTGAGAAAACTACAGAGGCTGCCCTTATCCCCCCATTGGAGACAGTACATGTATCAAGCTCCCCAGTGATTATGCTGAAGAAGAAGACCAAGGCATGCCTCAGGGTTATGCACTACAACCATATCTAGCAAATCACACCGTGAACATCATACAAGGTATAGTGGATGAAATCAAAGTTTCTTTTGAGCAAGCATAAAACAAAGTGATAAAAAGGATTAAGAAATCTGAGGATCTAATGCTGAAGAATGTTGTGGAAATTAATCACAAGCTGGATCTGATGGAAAAGAAGTTTGAGGATAAGTATATAGAGGTCGGCACGGCTGTCACTCTTCTCATGCAAGGACTCAAGAAGAACACGGACAACCTGGCAGTGGTCAATCAGAATGCACATGTTGTGGTTGGCAACATACAGAAATTCGATGCCAACATGGTGATTCTAAACGCAAATCAACAATCCCTGCTGACTGAGTTTACAAAGACTGTGAAGCACATCGATGAGTCAATGAACACTTATGCAAACTCAATTGCCCTCGAAGCCAAAATGGGGAAGGAAGAATATAAAGCTAAGATGGCAAGGCTACAACAGATTATCATCGACAACTTCGAACAGTCAAATAAGTATGTTTTTAATAGCTGTCACTGGCTCGTTCAGCAGGCATCAGGTATTCAAATTCCAATTCTGGTTCCTTCTCCAGATGAGGTTACCACTACTACTGATGAGATTGCAAGTGTTGAGGAGGTTCCGCTTAGTGAAGCTGTTGCCAAGAAAGCTGCTAGGGCTGCTGCTAGAGCTGCATGCCTTGCCATGTTTGACCAGGAAGCCATAGCAAGAAGAAAAAGGAAACTCCAAGAAGGGACGTCCAAAGAAACTCCAACCGAAAAGAAAGTAAGATTGAAGGAGGATGAAGTGAGAAATGAAAGATGGAGTCCTGTTTCAAGAAGTATTATGTTGGATACTTTTATGCTACAGTAGAGGGGGGAAATCAATCGGAATGATGTATACAATCAGTATGAGTGGGAGTTGCATAAAGAATATGAAGCCAAACGAAGCATCTTTTTATGGACCAATACTTTGGAACACAAAGCTCCTCCCCCAGATACTATCCGAAGCCCAAGGAATATTTTGAGAGACAAAGCAAGAAATACTTGGCTCAACAAATGAAGGATGATCTAGCTAAGGAGAAATAGGCCTAGGACTTTGACTTGTCTTTTTCTTCATGTTTTCCTATCTCTTCATGTTTGCGTATGAACAATTCCCTTGGATATATATATATATATATATGATTTCATGATTGACTCAAGTATTGTTCTATATGCTTTTAATTCTCAGTGTCGTGTCTCTCTCAATTTGTTTTGTATATTACTCTGGTTGGTGAAATTCATCTTTGCTAGTAGGATTTTGGCTTCTTCAAATAGGGGGAGATTGTTGGGTATTGTATCCACAATTACCTGGATTTGAAGAAGCCTCCTGTCAAGCTAAGATGAATTCACAATATATTTGATGAAATATTTTCAAGTTGTGCTTGCAGTTATTCCTCGCTAAGTACACACCAATGTCAGGGTGCAGTGGGTCAATATACACGAGTCTGCGCAACGTTATCCCTCGTTGAGCAGATCAGTATGTTGGCTTACGTGTACTCTATCTATTGGAGTGTACTTATTTTCAAGTACAGGGCTGAGATAGATCAAGAGCAGAAGAGGAGCAAGGATGGGTCAAAGACCAACTCATGGGAAGAAAGACGAAGAATCGTCTAAGTTAAATTCGACGAGAATCACTAAGTGATTCTCGCCGATTCGACGGGAATCACTAGTGATTCTCGCCAAATTATCGAGAATCACTCGCCGATTCCCGCCGACTGCATCCGGCTGACTCAACGCCTTCAAGAAATCTGCTAAGTCAGAATCGGCGAGAATCACCCGGCTGACTCAACGCCTTCAAGATTCTGCCAAGTCAGAATCGTCGAGAATGACTTTGCATTCTCGCCGATTCGGCGAGAATGGTTTTGATTCTCGCCGATTCACTCCGGATGGCAAGCCCTTCAGCTAAAATTCTTCTAAGGAGAATTCGACGGGAATCATAAGTGATTCTCGCAGATTCGTCGAGAATCACCAATGATTCCCGCCGAATTTGCCTTAGGCGAATTCCATTGGCTCGCTGGACCGGACCAAGTGTTAAGGCGCTGTTTGAACCGAAATTAGGGTTTATTCTGGTGGGACCCACAACGGTCATAAATGAGTATTCTACAGTATATATACTCTCCTATTTTGACCTTAATTAGTAGATAAGAAAACGAAAAAAAAGGTTGGTCGTCGCGGGCATGACCTAGCAGATCGCGGATTTCCTTCCGTCGCCGTCGCCGCTCGAAAGTTTGTCGTCGCCACTGATCGGATTCTTCTTGATCTCTCGGCGATAAAACTTAGCCAAGCAACGTGTCTCGCGTTTCTATCTTTAGATCCTTTGTCTCTTGGTTTGTTGAACGGGAATAATTTCCCCTTCCGAATCGATTGAGACGATCAATCCAAGTAAGATCGTTGGTAGACCTTGCTAGCTTTGTTACGAAGTTTGGATCTACAAAGCATCGCCGCCGCAATCCTTTGCCGCCACCGATCTCGGGAAGATCCTCTCCAAGAGAGTGCTTAGGTCGTGGACTCCTCGACTTCTTCAAGAACGCTTCATCGAATGAAGAGGGACACCGAGCGCTCCAAACGTAGTTTGTATTTTGTACATTCTATTTTTACTTTTGTTGTAAAGGAACTTTGGTTCCTCATTGTAAGGGTTGGGTGAAACCCGTGGTGGAGGAGTAGTGACTCCTTCGGGTGGAAGAGTTTCTTCCATAGTGTGAGGATTAGATTTCAATCCTGTTGGTGAAGTGACCGAGTCGTCCCTTGTTGGGAGATAGGTCGAAGGGGGAGAGTGGACGTACCCAAATCGAGGAACCACTATAATTTCTGGTGTGCTTTTCTGTGCTGTGTTTGTTGTTTGTGTAGGTTAGTTTTTAATTCCGCAAAAGACTGCAAATCACCTACCCCCCCCCCCCCTCCCCCCTTAGGTGAAGCTAGTTTACACTAGAGTGACTTTCAGCATAGTTGACTTATGCTTATGAGATTGTGTTCCAATCCTTCAACATAAGCCACATCCGAAAAAGATACACTACTGTTAGTGATCATACCATAGCCTTTCATAATTTCTCGGTCAGAACCTCCAAAGATGACCTTGGTCCGTTCACGACTGGTGAGTAATTCTGAAGTAGGCTTCTTATCCCGGTCATGTGTCGAGAACATCCACAGTCTAAGTACCAGATTGGAGTTTTGGTGGTCTTTGGACATACCTGTAGGCAAAAATCAATATGCCTTAGGAACCCAAACTTGCTTGGGTCCTTGGTCTCTACTTAGCTTGCTCCCCCTACACGAGTTAACAATATGAGCGGTCTTTCTTATATTGTTAACCTGAGGGGTAACATGTCTTCTGGGATTAAACCAGCAATCGATGGCAAAGTGACTAATTCTGCCACAGCACCAACAGTCAAACCTATTATATCTTTGCCTGGCTTCCTCCTACTTGGCTTTTGGGGAGTTTGTTCTAGCAGGGGCCACATTCTTAGAAGTAGAATCTTCATGGTGAGGACAATCACATGACTTCTTCTCCTTCATAGGCCTTTCAACAATAGGCTTCACTTTTGGAGCCTTTCTAATGTTATGACCATGATTAAAAGGGCCATAGCTCTGAAGAGTGATCTCTTTATAAGGTGCCTTAAAGACACTTTCACCAAATCTTTGAGGACGAGTCCAGCCTTGGTACCTCGACTTAGGATCTACATACGTAGGCCTAGTGAAGTAACGATAGGAGGAGTCAAGATCAAACTTATTAGTAGGAAAAACAACTTTCTTAAATATAGTTTGATCTTGTGGAGCTTTCCCCTTTTCTTTGGCCAATGCCTTCTTGACTGCCTTATTTTTTTGTTGAGCCTAATTTCTCCTAAAGGATTTACAAGGAGCCTCAAAATGACCTAGGCCAGCGCCCTTGGTCTGAGCAGAGAACTCAGCAACAAGAGGAAGAACTATCTTGGGCTTAGAGAAACCTTCAATAAGTTTCTTTTCGGCTTCAAGTTGCTCTTCTAATCCTTTGATGATTTCTTCTTTCAGATCGAGGTGCTTGAGTGCCTTATTGTACACTTCAACTGCAGTACTCAAGTCTTCTCTATGTGAGTCCACCTTAATGTCTTCCTCTCTCAGAGAGTTTTTTTACGGCTTTTAGAGACTTAATTCCTTTAGCCTGAGTTTTCACGACCTTTAGATATTTGTCGTAGGCCTTGATTAACTCCTTGTGCTAGGCCATGAGTTCAGACTCATAGTTAGGGGAGCTATCCTCATGATCATGATCAGAGACATCAGAATTAGAGAGAGGAGTGTGAACTTTTACCTCCCCAGTGAACTGGGGCTCTTCTTCTTCATCAGTATGTGTCATGAGCCCAAAGTAGGCTGCCTCCTCTTCACTTGACTCCAATGAGTCGGTGTCACTGAGGGTTTTGCCCTTTTTGGCTACAAGGCTTCTTTCTGTTTTCTTCTTATGATAAGAAGATTCCTATTCTCTTTTGCCACCTCCTTCTTCTTATGGGGAAAATCAGCAATCACATGACCTGGCTTGTTACAACAATAACAAACTATGTCAGTAAAAATATGTTGGTTCAGTTTCGAGTTATACCTACCCTGGTTGCTAGAGCCCTTCTTTCGCCGATCACCATCATGTCGTGATCTTTTGTATGAGGCATCCTTTCCTCTCCATTTCTTTTTCCTGTTCAAGAACATCTTGAATTATCTTGAGAGTAGTGAGAATTGTCCTTCAGATAACTCTGAGCTTGAAGTTCTTGGATCAGATGTTTCTTCTTCACTTTCTTCTTGAGCAGGGGCAGGTGAAGTAGCTTTTGTTGAAGCCGAATTTGACCTCAATGAATGTTCAAAAACAAGGGTGTATCCAACACCTACTTCTCTCGAACCCTCAACTCTCGACTGGTTATGATGGACCTAGGACTGACCCAAAAAAGCCTCAGTAGAGAGGTCCCACCTTACACCCCGAAGATCTCTAAGAGCTTCCCCTCCAAAGCCAAAGCTGGGCTTGGAGCTCCTCAGAAAGCGCTTTTTATTTTGGGGAATAATGAAGACTTGCTTTCTAAGGAGCCCCTATGGGTCTTTTTATATCCTTTTGCTGACCTGAAGTTACCGAAATACCCCTATCCAGCCTGCCAATAGAGAAATCCCGTTGTTTGAAAAGTGTTAAATACAGCCCCTGGGGGTATAAGGGTAATTTTATCCAAGGGTAATTAAGTCATTTTACCCCAGGCTCAGGGCCCCACTTGGCGAGAACCCTATGCCGAGAACCCCTGAACCTTCCCGCCTGCACTTCCTGCTGTCGGTGAGAACCCCTCAGGCAAGAACCTTTCCGCCTGCACTTCCTGCGGCGTTGAGTGGACTCGGCGCCTTCTCGCCAACCTCCTCGGTCACCTCTGAACGCCTGCCTGTGGCTCGGCACTAGTGATCTCGCCATACCCTTAGGCGGGAGCTCTCGCCATGCCCTTAGGCGGGAGCTCTCCCCATGCCCATAGGCGGGAGCTCTTCTAAGTCGAGAGCTCTTCCTAGGCGAGAGCTCTTCTGGTCCATAAGGCCCCAAGCTAGCTTGAAGCTAGTCTAACTCTCACCACACTAGAACTGTTGATGCCTCCGGGTCCTACCCAGCGAATATGGGTTGTACACAATCCCTGCTCTTTTTGAGCTAGCTCTGCGCTCGAAAAGACATGTCCAAATCATAAATATTCGATGGGCACGTGTCACTTCCTGAAAAGAGAATCTATTGGTGGGCCCTGCCGCGGTTATATATACGCGCTGATAGACGGCCCCAAATATGCCCTTGACCATTATTGCACTCCTAATATTTCACGTGACCTCGCGATGCACTCCAAACAAGCTGGCAAGCCGCTCTCGCAGCGCCTTCAGGACCCCATAGAAGCGGCGCAGGCGCGAGCCCTCGCCAACAACGCCCTGGTGGCTCCTTGGCTGGCGAGAAAGACACCCGTCGTGGAGCCTCCACCGCCATCAAAAGAGAAGAAGAAGAAGAAGGCAAAGAAGGTCCATCGGGACCTCTCGCGAGAACACCGAGCCTCTCCCCCTCCATCCCCAAGCTGTGCGCCCGATCCTCTTCTACTGCAGAGGGTATGTCTCGCTGACTAACGGACTGCTGTACTTAAGAATTGGTCACTGAACCTTTCTTGGCAGGTGGTCCCGGAAGGTGGGGCTGGGCTCCCGTCGGTGCCCTCGGACCCATCGACATCTCGCCCACCTGAAGATCAGCCACAGGATCAAGAAGGGGCTCCTGCCGATGCTTCGAGACCTCCAGGTAACCCCCCTTTTCTCTTTTGCCCGTTTTTTGATCACTTTGACTCTTGGGCTAGACTCTCGCAGCGCCCGCTTCCGCCCGCCCGGGTATTACCTCATGGGGAACTTACGTAGGGGGTGCCCCCCATGATGATTCGGCAGCCAATCCCCACCCATCTGCAAGAGAGGCGCCTGTCGACCCCTCCGTGACGTCAGAGGGCGGCCACTCTGCGAGGGAGCGCGACCCTCCCCAGACTTCTCGCCTTCCACCAGCCGACGACTCTCGCCATGCTGCAGGTATGCCACATACCGCTACTGCTTTTATCCTGCTCTCGCACTGACTGCCAGATTGTCTTCTCAGGAAATTCGAACCTGCGATCGGGAGATGACGAGGATGAAGATGATGACGGAGATCGGGAGGAGGAGGACGGCGACAGCTCCCCCTTCCCCTCCTTTGACGAAATGGAAGGAATCCTGATTGGCTCCAAAAGCGTTAGAAGGCGGGGAAAAAGGGTCGCGGCCATCCTCTTCAAATTCATGCGGTGGGAGCGGGCCCAGTCCTACGTGGTGAGAGAGTTTCGCAGGTCGGTGGAGCAAAGGTTGGAGGCCCTAGAGCGAGATTACTTCCTAAGCGAGACGGAGCGGTCGGGCGGCCCTACTGCGGAATCTTCTCCTGGGAGGTGCCTTGCGCGGATATGAGACCAAGCTCGCCTGCTCAATCTAGGGTACACCGTTCTCTCCTCCTACTTCAACCCGTTGGCGCCTCCGAGGACCCGACAGTGAGAGCGAGGACGCTGGCGCTGGGAGCCTTATTGATTCCTGAAATCTCTCCCCTTCTTGCCTCTGGCCTTCCCTTCTCTCCATCTACCCTATCTTTTAATTTTATTTTGAATCTTGGACTGCCTGCAATCTTGTGAATTGGTTTCATTAGTTAACTGTTATTGTTACAGCTATTATCTTAGGTCTCGCCTAGCAAGAACATTCTTTGCTTCCTCTTCTGTCATGCCGTGTGATTCTAACAGCTAGCTTGCGCGAACTAGGGTTGTCGATCAGTCACTGTCAATTCGGGCGGGGAACCGAGGCGTCGTTGACCTACGGCGTGACAGTTGTACCCCCGCCGCCTTTTCTAGAAAAATCATCATTTATCACGGCTTCCTATAAATAGGTGGATCCACCCACCACATTTATTTCCCTGGTCCAGAACCTTCATTTTCCTTCTTTTCTATCGGCTCTATCGAGAACATCTTGCTTTCGCCTCCCTTCCCTTGATCCTCAGCTGGTCTCTCCCTATCGCCTCCTCTCTTGTGACTTCGCCTTCGAATATTTTAGACATAATGCCGGGCGAGAACGAGGGACACTCTAATTGCGCGGAAGCTTTCCGAAAGCACCAATTTTTGCCGTGCCGTCTGACCCTAGAGGAGTATCGACTGATTACCTCTCGATACATTCCTGCCAACTTCGCCGCGAGACACCCAGGCAATAATGACACGGTAAACACCGAGCGAGAGGGGGAGCCCGCGATCCCGCTCGAGAACTTCGAGGTGGGTTTCCGCCTCCCTCTTTGGCCGGAGATGCGCCTGGCCCTCCGCTACTACGGAGTCATTCCCGCGCAGCTAAACCCAAACTCGGTCGCCATCCTTGTAGCATTCATCTGCTACATGCAATCAGAGAGGATAGAGTTCAACCTTTCGATCTTCCGGAAGCTGTTTACCTTTCGCGCGAAGGGAGGAGTCATCTTCTTCTTCGGGCAGCTGCTCAAGACAACCGGTCTCGCCAACAAGCATCATCACTGGGGCGAGAAGTTTGTCTTCATCTCTAGTGACTTCGGGAACATTCCACTTACGCCGATCCAGTATGAGGATGCCGCCTACAAGCCGCCAGCCCTAGGGTCCCGCGAGAGTGCGCTCCTTAAATTCTTTGAAACCAAGGAGTTTGACATCCTCTTCCTCATGCGGGACGTCGACTCCCTTCCCCCCGTTCTTCCTGGCGAAGGTAAGATCTCGTTTTTTTCTTTCTTTTGTCCGGTATTTACACGTCCTAACTCAATTCTTAGTATTACCGTATTGCCTTTGTAGGAGAGCGGGAGATCCCTTGCTGTTAGCCCTTCCCCGAGACGCAAGCTGCCGAGAACCAGACCGCGAGAGATCCATTGGCTCTCGCGAAGTCTGCGACCCATGCTTACCGGGATGAGCCAGCTCCGCCTCCGCCATCTGGTGCCGAGAAGCAGAAACCCAGTGACTTTTCGTCCCAGCGGATGAAGAGGTTGAAACTGTTCGCTGCCGAGAAAGGGAAGTCTGCGGTTCCCTCGCCTGCCCGACCTCTCCCGCTAGGCCGGTCCTTCGTCGAGGTTTTAGCTGCAGTCATCGAGAAAAGGGACGTCGCCAGGAGAAGTGATGGGGCCCCTGCCGAGAACCCTTCGGCCGCGTTCGAGATGGGTGGAGAGGTGGGAGCTGAGCCAGTGGCTGTCGGGAACTCTGCCCAGCTCCTGCCCAAGCCTGTGCCGAAGGGGCATAGGAACTTTGTTTTAGGCGTGAAAAGCCTTGATGCGGAAGGAAACCCCCTGCTACAATGGGACTCGGAGGCCAACCGAATATCCCTCCCGACGCTGCTCCCAAGCTAGGAAGAGCGCGACGAGGTCACCGGCGAGTCCTTTGTGCTGGGCTATGGCCTCTACAGCCGGGAGTTAGCGGGCCTGTACGACCAACTGCCCACTCGCCTCCTCGCTTTCGACTCCATCCGGGCTCTAATGCGTGTGTTTGAGATTGTGCACATGTGTGCTCGCCGAAGCATCACCATCGATTGGAACTTACTTGACATGTATAAGGCGAGAGAGTAAGCGGTGGCTCGGGCGGTGGCCCTGAAGACTGAGCTAGAGGACGCCCGGCGGAGGAGGTAAGCGAGACCCTTTCTGACATTCGTTCTCGCAAATGAGATCCATACCCTCGTTCTCACTGCTGATCGTATGCTTTTATGTAGGACTCTCCACAGGTCATGGTGCTTCGTGCGCAGCTGGACGGGGTGGAGTGCGAGAATACTCAGCTAAAGGACCAAGTCAAGCGCTTGGAGATGACGGCAGCTGCGGTCCCACCCCCTCCCACGCTGGATGAGAGACTGAAGAGTCGGAGTTACTCTGAGTATGATAATTACAAGCTCTGGCAGATTAACGCCCAGGCGACTGCCAGACTGATGATCGAGATGCTGTGGGATGTTGGATGCCTGGACGAGGGTGGAGAGACCATGACCGCTCCCCAACTTGTTCCCTGACTCTTTGAGCCTATACCGAATCCCCCAGGCGAACCCGACTCTCCCCCCAGATGTCCTGAGATCCCCCATGGCTGCTGGCGAGACATCCGGGGAGAGCTCAGGTGAGAGCTCCCACAGAAGCTCAAGCGGGAGCTCAAGAGGGAGCTCGAGAGGATACAACGCTTCTCCCTGATGGGTTTCCTTTTCTTTTTTCTTTGTTGCTGTAATGAGCAAGACGCTCTGATTTTTGTAATAACATTTGAATGTATAAATAGTTAGTTTTTGTACCCCCCTCCTTTTTCTTTTTGTTGATAACGAATGCTGCTCAAGCAAGGTTTCGCCGAGGCCCCTGGCCCCTCCTCTAGGATAGTCTCACTTAGGGGTCAGTAGGTGGGAACCTGCCGAGAGCTAAGGGCTAACATATGTCATTCTCGCGTTCTACCGAGATATATTTATTGTTGGTGTCGTTCGTAGGCAATTTTAAGGGAGGTCCCCCCCTTATCTTGCGCGATCAATTGGGTCTCCTTGCGTAGACCCGCCGGGAACTTCATTTGGGGAGGTCTCCCAGCTGATACCTTCTGGCCGAGATCTTTTTAGGACTGCCTTCAGGGTGTGTCTTTTGTCTAGTCCATAAAATTCGTGTCGAAACATTTCTAAACACAAAACCTATCCCCCACAGGCGAGCCCTCAGATCTGTCAGCTAAATAAGAGCCTGCGCAGTGGGTCTACCTGGGGCCGAGCCGAGCTTGGAGTAGTATGAGAGTAACTAAGGATCAAGAAACAAGAACCAAGGACCAAGCCTCTCCCCCACAGGCGAGCCTTCAGACCTGCCAGCTAGATGAGAGCCTACGCAACGGGTCTACCTGGGGCCGAGCCGAGCTCGGGGTGTCGATGAAGATTTCATAACCAAACCTCTCCCCCATAGGCGATCCTTCGGACCTGCTGGCTAGATGAGAGCCTGCGCAGAGGGTCTATCTGGGGCAGAGCCGAGCTCGGGGTGTCGATGAAGATTTCATAACCAAACCTCTCCCTAACAGGCAAGCCTTCAAACCTACCAGGTAGATGAGAGCCTGCACAGCGGGTCTACCTGGGGTCGAGCCGAGCTCGGGGTGTTGATGAAGATCTCATAACCAAAACCTCTCCCCCACAAGCGAGCCTTCGGACCTGCCAGCTAGATGAAAGCCTACATAGCGGGTCTACCTGGGGCCAACCCGAGCTCGGGGTGTTGATGAAGATTTCATAACCAAACCTCTCCCCTGCAAGAGAGCCTTCAGACCTGCTAGCTACATGAGAGCCTACGCAACGGGTCTACCTGGGGCCGAGCCGAGCTCGGGGTGTTGATGAAGATTTCATAACCAAACCTCTCCCCCACAGGCGAGCCTTCAGACCTGCCAGCTAGATGAGAGCCTGCGCAGCGGGTCTACCTTTGGCTGAGCTGAGCTCAGGGTGTTGATGAAGATTTCATAACCAAACCTCTCCCCCACAGGCGAGCCTTCGAACCTGCTAGCTAGATGAGAGCCTGCGCAGCGGGTCTACCTGGGGCCGAGTCGAGCTCGGGATGTTGATGAAGATTTCATACCACACATTGTTCTTATCCTAATCTTTAAAATGAAAAGAGTTGACAACGGATCAAAGTATGGGATATATTATGATAATATTTGAAAACAAAAATACAATCACCTCCTCCCCCTCACGGGTAGAAGCGCTTTAGATCATCACTGCTCCAATTGTGTCTCAAGGTCCTCCCCTCCACATCCTGGAGGTAATAACTTCCCATTCTAAGGACCTCTTTTAATATGTAAGGCCCCTCCCAGTTTGGGTTCAGCATGCCCTTAGGGGCTGACCTTCCCGTCGCGTCAACCTTTTCAATACCAGATCTCCTTCGACGAACTGCCTGATCCTGACATGCTTGTCAAAGTACTTTGCCATACGCTGCTTGATCTCTTCTTTCCTGATGGTTGCAACATCTCGCGCTTCTTCCGTCATGTCTAGCGAGAGGCGCAACCCTTCCTAATTTTCCAACCTCCAAGCCTAATCTCCTCCCCCTGCGGTTGTGACCCGTGGGAACCGAACCTCGAATTCCACTGGCAGGACCGCCTCACACCTGTGAGAAAGCTTGAAGGGGGTCTCGCCCGTGGCCATGTTCAGGGTCGTCCTCAGCCCATAGAACCGAGGGGAGTTGCTCCACCCAATTTTCCCTCAAGTTTTCTACTTTTTTATTGAGTAAGTTCACAATGATTTTGTTTGCTGCTTCCACCTGGGCATTTCTCTGGGGGTGGTGGACAGAGGCAAACCTAAGATCTATCCCCAGTTGGGTGCAAAAGCTGATGAACTCTTCGCTGGCAAACTGAGGTCTATTATCTGTCACTATTGCTTGGGGTAGACCGTGCATGCATATGATCTCTCCCCAGACGAAGCTCCTTATAACTTGTGAGGTGACTTTGGTCTAGGCCTTAACCTGCAACCACATTGAGAAGTAATCGATCGTGACCAGAAGGAACCTCCCCTGCCCACTAGTTGGAGGGAAAGGCCCGACCAAGTCCATCCCCTAGATGGCGAACGGCCATGGCGACGAAATGCTCCTGAGCCTTTGAGCGGGCAAGAAATGGAGGGGACGTACAGCTGAAATTTTTGGCATCTCTTTGCAAACTCAGCAGCGGCTTTCCTCAAGGTTGGCCAAAAGTACCCCTGTCTTACCACCCTTGCTTCCAACGTCCTTCCTCCCGAGTGGATGCCACACTCGCCCGAGTGCACCTCCCCCAAGATCCTCGGGATCTCTTCTTTGGTCACACATCTTGCCAAGAGCCCTGACAACATCTTACGATGCAACCCCCCCCCCCCTTCCAACATCAGGTAGTGAGCCACTTTACGCCTGAAGCTTTTTGCATCCTTATTCTCCCCCGTCAGCTTGCCCGTGGTTAGGAAGGTTACCAACGGATCCATCCACAAGGGTCGCTGACCTACCTCCATCAACTCCCCTTCCTCGATCGCTGGTCGGAACAGTTCAGTCAGGGTCCCTCCTCCCCGAGTCCCAAACTTTGCCAATTGGTCGGCGGCCGCACTCTCCTCCCGGGGGACGCGCTGGATTAAGAATGATCGGAAACCTTCGATGATTGCCCTTACCTTGGATAGGTACTTTATGAGGGTAGGCTCCCGAGCTTCAAACTCTCCTCGAATCTGCGATGCTACTACCATCGAGTCTGTGAAGGCCTCCACGTCTCGGATCTCAAGCTCCTTTGCCAGACAAAGGTCGGATATCACGGCCTCATATTCTGCTTTGTTATTGGTTATCGGGATATGGTAGGCCACTGCCTGCTCTATGGAGACCCCCTGGGGGCTTATCAGCACCACTCCTCCCCCAAGAGAAAACTTTCCCGAGGCCCCATCAACCATCATCCTCCATGCCTCCTGCGGCTGCGGCTCCCCCCCCCCTTGACCTCAACTACATAGTCAGCTAGGAAATCCGCCACTGCTTGCGCCTTGATGGAGAGCCTCAACACAAAGGAGATGTCGAACTCGCTTAGTTCAATGGACCACTTGGCAAGTCTTCCTGAGTGCTCCACCTCTTCAAAGATCTTACGAAGAGGATGGTCGATCACCACCTTAATTGAGTGTGCTTGAAAGTACGGCCGAAGTTTTCTTGCCGAAATAACCAGAGCGTATGCTAGCTTTTCTAGGATGGGGTAACGGAGCTCCGCCTTCTTCAAAATCCGGCTCACGTAATAGATGGGCAACTGCTTCTTCCCCTCTTCCCTGACCAGAATAGAGCTCACGGCCTCCGCTCCTGTTCCTAGATACAGGGCCAGGTCCTCTCCTTCTTTTGAGCTTTGAAGTAGGGGAGCCTGGGAGGGCTGTCTCTTCATCCCTTGGAAGGCCTCTTCACATTCAGCGGTCCACTCGAACCTTTGGTTACCCCTCAACACCTTGAAGAATGAAGAACATGTGTCCCCTGATCTGGAGAGGAACCTGCTTATACCGGCTAACTTGCCTGTCAAGCGCTGGACCTCCTTGGCGTCACAAGGTGATTCCAAGTCTAGGATGGCCTTCACCTTGTCCGGGTTAGGATCCACCCCTGCCGGGGTCAAGAGATGCCCAAGGAACTTCCCGCGGCTGGCCCCGAAGACACACTTCAAGGGTTTCAGCCTCATCTTGAATCTCTGCAGGGTGGCAAAGGTCTCTTCTAGGTCCCGTAAGTGCGAGTTCACACACTTGCTTTTCACCATCAGGTCGTCGACATAGACCTCTAAGTTTCTCCCCCTTTGCCCCTTGAAGACTCGATTCATCATGCGTTGTAGGTAGCCCCTGCATTTTTTAACCCAAAGGGCATCATTTTATAGCTGAAGCACCCCTCCCTAGTGATGAAGGAGACGCCCTTGACATTGGGAGGGTACATCCGGATGTGGTGGTAACCTGAAAAAGCATCCAAAAAATTCATAACAGAAAAACCGACGGCTGAATAAACCAGCGCATCGATTCGAGGCAGGGGGTAGCAATCCTTAGGGCATGATTTATTTAATAAAGAGAAATTGATACACATTCGCCATTTTCCACCCCCTTTCTTAACCATTACCACATTGGAGATCCAGCCTGGATACTGAACCTCCAAGATGAAGCCTTCCTCTAGGAGCTTTCTGACCTCCTCGCGGATGGGATCCTCCAAGTTGGTGGCGATGGTCGTCATTTCTGGCATATGGGGCGAGTCCTGGGATCTAGGTTCTGACGATGGAAGGCCACATCCGCGTCAATGCCTGGCATGTTTGCCGTATTCCAAGCGAAGATGTCGACGTTGCTCTGGATGAAAGCTCTCACCCGCTCCAGGACCTCGAGAATTAAGCCCCCGCTGACTCGCACCCTCTGCACCTGCCATGCCCTGGTGAAGACCTCCATTTCCACCACTTCTTTGGCCGGCTCCAGTCGTGCCATCTCCCATCCGACCCTAGATTCTTCTTCTGGCTCAAACTCCTCCCTTCTTGCTTCAACCTCCGCTACCTCCTCCGGCTTCTCCTACTCAACTCCTAGTGTTTGCTCCTCCTCTAATTCCATCGCCCCTCCAGGCTCTCCTGCTGCTACTCGACTTCCACGCCCCTCCGGGCCTCTTGCTCAACTTCTCCCTACTCCTCCACGCTCTCCCTTATCGCCTCCCCTAGGCCCACCTCCTCTTCTATGACATCCTCTCCTTGCTCTGTTATCTCCCACTGCAGCTCTTCTGCCTCTGCCATCCAAGACACACTGTTGACCGCCGTTACGTAGCACTGCCTCGCCATCTTCGGGTCTCCCCTAATCCTGACCTCCACCCCTCCATTGTTAAACTTGAGACATTGATAAAACGAGGAGGGGACACAGTGAAAGGAGCTTATGAGGGTACGCCCAAAGATGGCGTTGTAGCTTCTTGGGGCGTCCACGATCACAAACCTACAGTTCTGCGACACGCCTCCCAAGTTCACGTGCAGCCCTACTCCCTCTTCAACTTCTTTCCTCTCACCCGAGAACCCAAACAGCGGTCCATCTAAGGCTAGGACCCTCTTCCCCTCAACCTTCATCTCATTGAAAGCCTTCTTAAAGATCACATTCACAGAACTCCCGTTATCCACCAGTATCCTGGAGACCGTAAAGTTCTCCACTGCTGTCTGAATCACGAGGGCATCGCAGAATGGATCCTCGAAGTTTGGCATGTCAGCCGATGAAAAGGTGATTTTTTCATCTGGGGGGGAGCAAGAGAGGTCGAGGCGACCCCTCTTCGGAACATGGTCTGAAGGCTACCCTTGCGAGTTGCCTCAATCTCCACTCCCCCATGGATCACCCCGATACCTCCTCGGGTTCCCACATCTGCTCTATCCACACACCTATCTTCCCCCTCCCCCTGCTGCACTTCTACGATCCTTATCGGCGGATCCTGCCTCCCTACTCCTCTAGCTTCCCTCATCTCTAAGAACTCCGGGCAGGTGGCCGTCGCGTGACCTTCCTCCTGGTGAAAGTCATAGAAGGGCAACGCCACCCTTCCCCCTCTTCCTTCTCCACCTACCCTTCTTCCGGCCCCTCGAATTCTTCTTCTTTTGAATCTTCCTCTACCAACCTCCATTTCTTCTTGCGGCTGCGGGAAGTGATCCCGCAGTCCCTGCCTCCACGCCTGCTGATCGAACCTCTTCGGCTCCCGAAGGTTATCCCTTCCCTGAAAACCTCCTCCTTGACCATGGGGGCGACCCTCATGAGGCCTCCAACCTAACCGGTTGTTTGGCTCCCGGACCCCCCAACCCTGGTGCTGTCCCTGCCTTCAGGGTTCTTCCCTTCTCCTTTCCTCCCTCGGCTCCCTCTGCTCCCTTTGCTCTCTCTGCTTTCCTGATGCTGGCTCCTTCACGTTGTCCTCTTCCAACCAGGCTAGCTTCCTAGCGAAAGCCGGATTGGCTCTTTCAAAATCGATCTCCTTTGCCGCCCTCTCTATAAGCTCTTCAAAGGAGAGGGGGCACTCTCTTCAGCTCCATGCTAAAGAATCCTGGTCTCAACCCCAGGGTAAAGGCGAGCATCAGCGCGTACCCTAGGACCTCCTGGAATAGGAGGATCTCTTCCTGAAACTGTTCAACGTAATGACCCAGCGTCTCGTCCTGCTTCTGCCTCACCGCAAACAGGCACTCCGCCTCTTTCTTCCGCTTCTTTGATGTTGAGAACCTTAACAAGAACCCACGTCACAGGTCCTCGAAGTTGTAGATCGAGCTTGCCGGTAGCTGATGAAACCAGTCCCGGGCCTTATCTTTTAACATGATGGCAAACAGCCGACACTTGAAGGCATCCGTCATCTGCGTTATCGAAACCACATCTTCAAACAACTTAACATGCTATATAGGGTCATCTTTTCCTGAGTAGTAGGACATATCGGGCTCGCGGAACCCTTCCGGCACTAGAGCCGAGATTATAAGCTCGCTAAAGGGACTCTCGCCTCCCGCCTTGCGAGAGGGAACGTCTCGCGGCCTCGGCTGGCTTGCCCGATCCGCGGTACCGAGCCCAAGGAAGAGATCTCGCACAACCGCCTCCCTCTCGCCAACTTCTGTCGGAACCTCCTTTCCGAGGCGCTGGCCTGGGAAGAGTTCTCGCGCGGCCACGTCCCTCTCGCCTACTTCTGTCGGGACCTCCTTCCCGGGGCGCTGCCCAGGGGCATTCTCACCCAAAAGAGGGGTCGCCTCCACCGCAACCTGATGAATCTCCCACTCACTCCTTTCCGAGAAGGCCAAGATGATGGTCTGTATGACCTCTCGCCTGAAGTCCTCCAACATCTTCATCATTGCCTCCTCCCCCGGGGTGGGGATACCCCCTGAGCCAGACGCTTCACCATCACCCCCAGTCATGAGTCTAAACTCAAGGCTTTCTTGTATCGGCTACCTTCCACGCTCACCGCACCAGAACTTTTGAAGTTGAATTTGACCTCAATGAATGTTCAAAAACCAGGGTGTAGCCAACATCTACTTCTCTCGAACCAAGACACTTGACTGGTTATGATGGACCTTGGACTGACCCAAAAGCCTAAGCTGGGAGGTCCCACCTCACACCTGGAAGATCTCTGAGAGCTTCCCCTCTAAAGCCAAAGCTGGGCTTGGAGCTCCTCAGAAAGCGCTTTTGATTTTGAGTAATAATGAAGACTTGCTTTCCAAGGAGCCCCTATGGGTCTTTTTATATCCTTTTGCTGACCTGAAGTTACCGAAATACCCCTGGCCAGCCTGCCAATAGAAAAATCCCGCTGTTTGAAAAGTGTTAAATGCAGCCCCTGGGGGTATAAGGGTAATTTTATCAAAGGGTAATTAAGTCATTTTATCCCAGGCTCAGGGCCCCACTCGGGGAGAACCCTATGCCGAGAACCCCTGAATCTTCCCGCCTGCACTTCCTGCGGTCGGCAAGAACCCCTGAGGCGAGAACCTTTCCGCCTGTACTTCCTGCGGCATTGAGTGGACTCAGCGCCTTCTCGCCAACCTCCTCGGTCACCTCTGGACGCCTGCCCATGGCTTGACACTAGTGATCTCGCCATGCCCTTAGGAGGGAGCTCTCACCATGCCCTTAGGCGGGAGATCTTGCCATGCCCTTAGGCGGGAGCTCTTCCAAGCCGAGAGCTCTTCCTAGGCGAGAGCTCTTCTGGTCCCCAAGGCCCCAAGCTAGCTTGAAGCTAGTCCAACTCTCACTACACAAGAACTGTTGATGCCTCCGGGTCCTACCCAGCGAATTCGGCTTGTACAGCTTTCCCCTTTCTTGAGCTGTCTGCCTTCAGAGCGACAGACTTAACCTTGGGAGTGAACCAACCTTTCTCTTCTTCAGTTTTTCTGGAATTAATCTGGAGTTCATAGGACATCAGCTTACCAAAGACGTTCTGAAGATCAGTCTCAGCTAGCTTGCCAAATTATCTGATGGCACAGACTTTGCTGTCTCATTCCTTGGTTAGGTACCTCACAAACTTATTGTTCAGCTCTCCATTGGTGAAGAACCGGCCATATACTATTAGGCCATTAACTATCTTGAAGAAATTCTTAAAGGTGTCAGCAGTGGTATCTTTGGGCCTTGCCTGAAGACTTCATACTTTTGGTTCACAAGGGATCTTCTGTCATCCCTTACTTCTTCAGTACCTTCCATCAAAATGATCAGAGACTGCCACATCTCCTTAGCAGATTGGCAGTGAATCAAGTTCTGCAACATTAAATCATCGACTGCACTTGCTATAATATTTTTGGCCTTCTTATCTAAAGAGACAAGTGCAATCTCATCTTTATTGAGATCAATCAACTTCTTAGGAACTTGCTTCGTAGCATCTATGGTGGAGGCGGTCATGGGAACATAAGGAACTTCTTCAACGATCATGAAGATCCTTGGATCCACAGCTTCCATAAAGAATTTTATTCTTTTTTCCACATCGCAAAATTATTCTTTATGCACAGGAGAAGCTTGACAAAATCCTTGGCTCTGTCCATGCTTGACTAACTCGAAGATAACTTGGGGAAGATCGGATCAAGGTGTTAACCTTCTAATGATCAACCTAGCTCTGATACCAATTGAAAAATGTCTAAGTTGTCTACCTAAATCACCTTGAGGGGGGGGGGGGTGAATAGGTGAGTTGTGCTATTTTTACGTAATTAAAAACTTGAACGAACTAAGCACAAGAAACAAGCAAGCATCACAGAAGACACCAAGATTTATAGTGGTTCCCCAACCTTGGGTACTGATGACTACTTTTTAGTCATCAGTTTTGGTATAATTTAGTAGCCTATTTCCTAAGTATCATTATAATTTTATGCTTTTGTAGGCTTAGATGTTGTTATTTTATGTTATGTTCTTATTAAAAAACTTATGTTATATGTCATGTTTTGTTTTATTTTATTTATGTTTGGTTATTTTTATCGTTGTGTTATTATTATATCTAATGTTATTTTTATAACTAATATTATAAATTTATGTTATGTTCTATCTTTGTTTTTATAACTAATATTTTAATGATTAAATGTGTGTTTTAATATTATGTTTTAATGTTTTAATGTTTTAATGTTTTGTTATTTTACTGTTTTAATGTTATTAATATTTTATTTATGTTTTGTTATTTTATAACTTATGTTTTGTATTTCTTTTTTTTGTTGTAGGATCAAACCAAGCAAAGCCAAGCCCTCATGATGCAGCCCGGCCCCCTCCAACATACCTACCCGAGCACACCATCACAAGACCAAGTGCAGCCCGGCCTTCTACAAGCAGCCCACTTCCTCTCTATGCAGCCCACAAGATTTGGAGCAGTCCAAGCAGCCCTACCCGAGCCTATTCATGCAGCCCGGCCTCTTATTTTCAGCCTACCCGAGCAGCCCACTTCAACCTTTCAAATCCAAGCAGCCCTCATACTTATTATTGCAGCCCCTAGCCTACCCGACCACATACATGCACCTATCATTAAATACATTTCTTCATGCATGTGGCCGGCCACCTTTTGTTTTCCTCATGCATGCATTTTTGAATGTCTCTCTCTCCATTTATTGCATGCATGAATCCTTCCATCCACATGGCCGAATCCCTCTCTCCTTCTCCTCCACATTCATTCTCTCTCCCTTCTACACACTTCCATTCATCCCCCCTCTCTTTATTTTATATTTTCCATTTCACTTCCATTAAATATAATACATTGCATCCATTCCTCCTCTCTCCCCTCATTTAAAGCCATGCATGAACCCTCTCCACATATGTGGCCGGCCACCCCTATGTCTCCCTCATCTAGAACATTCCTCCCTCTCCTATAAAAGGAACCCCTCCCCCTTTGTTTGAAGTTAAGTAGTTTTTGAGTTTTAGTTGCAAGTTTTAGTCTAAAAGATAGTTTAGTTTTTGAGAGATCTTGTAGAGAGCAAGTGAGGTTATTTTCTTATTTTCATGTTGTAGTTTTTATGGTAATCTCTTTCCTTTAGTAGTATAATTTTGTTTTGATCTTATTTTGTACCTCTTTTATTAAACAATGCAAATGTCATTTTTTCTTTTCTCTTATTCTCAATCACTTTCTATTATGCTTAGCTAGTTCTTTTTTGTGCCCGATCACAACGATCTTTGCAATAGAATAATATCTTTCATTTTATGTTTGCATTTTGTATTTTTCCATTTTGATCCTTCCTTGAATTATTTTGTATCGACTCCGTATTTCTAGTATACGGTAGTAGATTCCGATCTCATATTTGAGTAGCCGAGAGGCTCGTGAATATGAAAGATCACTCAAGGAAGGAAGGAGTTGCATGCACCCCTAGAGATAGGATGACATAAATCCTCCGGATTGGAGTCAAATCCAATAGTGCGTGTCACTTCGATAATGCGACTTTAGGCCATTTTGACTTGTAAAGAGATTTCGGTCAAAACGTCTATAAGTTAGGGGATTTAATGCTCTAGCGAGATTACTTCCTAATATCGGATCCGTCACGGTCTTAATAGATTTACAAATGCTAAACTAGTTTATTCCGTTATTTTATTTCAAAGTGAATCGTCGATCGAGCACTCTTTTCTCGTAATAGTTTATTTCTTTTTAAGTTTAGTTTATTTTAATTTTCAAATTCATTAATCTTTCGGTAGGATAATCGATTCGTTGTGAGTAATTGTACTTGCCTGCCCCTAGTTTTTATACGACCTTGATATTTTTTATATCCTATGCTATATTTCGATAGGTACACTTGCCTTAATCGAGTATAGATTGGAGAATACGATTTTCTCTATCAGGTACGTCCACTTTCCACTCACCGATCTAGTAAAACACTAGACTCGGCTACTCCACTACTCTCGGATCAAACCGATCCTACTACCCAGAACAACGTTCCTACAATCTCAATCCAAAACAGATCTACACTCAGAAGAATAAAACTTCCTACAACTCGGAGATTAAATCTCCAACAAGATTGAAATGAAGTTTTACAATACAAGCAATAAATATTTCTCAGATCTGGAATAATCTCTGCCTAGGTCTTCTCCTTTGAAGTTGCGGCTTTATCAGAGTTGTTGAAGAAGACGAGGCTTGATCCTAGATCTGAAATCCTTGGTCTCGTAGAATCAACCAGATGATGTTGAGAAGAAATTAATCTTGATCTGCAAGTCAACTGATCTAAATCTTCTTCTTGATCGAAAGCCTTGGCGATAAGAACGATGAACAGCGGCGGCGGCTTTCTATTCTCGATTCAGAAGAACTTAGGTTAATTCTTTCACGCGCTTGTTGTTGGGGTTGTAGAATTGACAAGTCCTTTTATAGGATCTCCCTAACCGTAATAATCTTCAGTAATGATGGCCACGTGGACCAATCATATCACAGCATACGAAAATTATATCTGAAAAGGACTTAACGAATTTTTTGAAAAACTGGACATCATTTCTCGAATGAAGTTGAACAACTCGAGTGGTGAAACTGTTACTCGAGTGGATAGTAATGACTACTCGAGAAGATGTTCATTAGAAAATTCTGAGACAAGTCTTATTATTACTCGAGTGGAATATGATTACTCGAGTACTGGAAATGCTACTCGAGAAGTAAAAGTAAACTTCTCGAGAAAAAGACTTAGAGAAAATTTCTTAATGTTGAAGTTGATCACTTGAGACCTAAAAGATGATTACTCGAGTACAGATGAACTGCTCGAGTACTAAGACTTAGATTACTCGAGTGGTCTGGAATTTTCTCGAGAACTACTCGAGTACTTAGCTAAACTACTAGAGAACTGGACTTAGAAAAATTCTGAGAGATAATTTCTATCACTCGGGATGTGTACAACCCATATTCGCTGGGTAGGACCCGGAGGCATCAACGGTCGGGGTTGGACCAGCCTCGGGCTAGCTTGGGCCTGAAGACCAGAAGAGCTCTCGCGCCGGAGGAGCTCCCGCCTAGGAGCAGGCGAGATCCCGCCCGTGACTAGAAGCGGGCGAGAAGGCGTTGAGTGGTCTCAACGACGCGCTGAGTGAGCTCCACTCACTCAACGCCATGGTCAGCCGCATGGGCGTTAGGTGAGCTCCACTCACTCGACGCTATAGTCAGCAGCATGATGAAAGGACGAAATTATTACAATCTGAAGAATTCCGTGCAGTTACATATTTATATATTTGATGATGAATCTCAATGGGTGTAACAAAATTCTACACTTTTTCACCTAAAATTACTCTGTAATTATGTCTAGGGTTAAAATACCGTTCAACTCTATCGAGGTTTCGTGATCAAGAGATAAAATGGGCGCAAAGGCTTGAAATTAGCATGCCACGGTTGAGCTGTATAGAAAATCCTGTGGACTTCCCTGGTTCGGTATATATATAAATAGCATAAATCCCCGTTTGACTCTTCATATCCCCAATCTCGCGAGCGTCCCGACGAATCCCCTAGAGCATCCCGTCGACTTCCCATACTCCTCGCGTATTCCCGTCGATCGTGCGAAAGCTCGTCCCGTGCTTCGATCGCCTAGTGGACTTCATCTCTCCTCCGGGCTTCCGTCGACAAAATCCAAAGAACGCAAGGATCGTGCCGTGCTCCAGTCGGCTCCGTGCTTCCGGCGTCTTCCCGTTGTGTTTCCCTCTCCGTCGACTTTCATTCCTTCTTCCCGTCAGGTGCTCCCGTCGGTTCTGTGCCTTACAGTCGCCATCGTCCCGCCAAAAGCCATTCTCACCGCTCGACGCTAGGGTAATGTTCCCTCATCCTTGAAATTTCTTGACTAGTGTAGCTACTATACTAGAAGTTTTGATGGGGTTTAGACACTTGAACTCTTCCTATTTAGGTTTGCAATGGCTCCTAGAACCACAGTAGGGCTCCTTACCGGGAGTGAACTGGTTCGGACAGGCTTCTCTCATGACTCCGATGAGTTCAGAAATATAATCCTCATGCTTGAAGAGGCAGGACTTACCTTCATCCTGGAGCATCCGTGCAAGATCCTGGATAAGGAAGTGCTGGAATTCTTTGCAACTGCAAAACTACGGCATGAAGATACAATGATTAAGAGTAAGATTGCCGGGATATAGATCAAGATGACTGCAGGAAAACTGTCAAGATATTTGCAGCTCACCAGCTCTGATCGAGAGGACTATCTGGAGGAAGAGGATCGAGCCAGGACTCTTCTATTTTGTGGACTTGCTCGAGGAACTAAGTCGATCAAGAGAAAGTACATGAATGAGGAAGGGAAGCTCCTGTCGGATATCGTGGGGAAAGTCCTGATCTGCAAACCAGGCTCCCACGATCACATCTCTGCTGATATGTTCAAGATCATGGTGGCTATTATGTGTCGAAAAAGATACAACTGGGGGGCTATGCTATTTGAGAAAATTAAGGATACTCTACGAACCCCAAGTTTTGGAAGGATCATCAGCCTGTATCTCAACCAACTGGATGGAGACAGGTTCGATAAGAGTAAGGGAGTTCCTCTACATTTCCTAAAGAAAATGGATTCAAGTGTTTTTGATAGATGGGAAAGAAGGATTGGTCAAGCAGCTGTTGCTGAAGAACATGATGAAACCCTGGCTGAGGCCCATGGGGATGAGGAAAATAGAACTCTAAAAGATCCCGTGGCTGAACCCAGTGACGTTCCTGATCTGCTGCCTACAGGAACCGAGGGGGAGTCTCTACCCGTTACTACTGTAACTCACAGGATAGATATCTCAGTCTCTGTTCCTGCTGATGTTGTCTCTGACATCTCTCAGATAGCCAAAGATGCAGTCGATACCCTAGATGAGGAGGAAGATGAGGAAGCCCTGGATAATGATGCAATTGACAATGATGATATGGAAGATGAGGGTGCTGAAGAAGTGGATGATGTGGTTGAAGATGAAACAACCTTGAGGGAGAGGGTGGAGATTATGGAGCCACAGGATGAAGTTGAAGTTCCATCTGTGGAACGGGCTCCAGTGGTAGTTCATGAGAAATCTGGTGTAACAATGGAGGGGGAGTCCTCTCAGCAAAAGATGATTAGCATTCCTGAGAAAACTTCAGAAGCTGCCCCTATCCCCCCATTGGAGACAGTGCATGTATCAAGCTCCCCAGTGATTATGCTGAAGAAGAAGACCAAGGCATGCCTCAGGGTTATCCACTACAACCAAATCTAGCAAATCACACCGTGAACATCATACAAGATATAGTGGATGAAATCAAAGTTTCTTTTGAGCAAGCATAAAACAAAGTGATAAAAGGATTAAGAAATCTGAGGATCTAATGCTGAAGAATGTCGTGAAAATTAATCACAAGCTGGATCTAATGGAACCGAGGCATCGTTGACCTACGGCGTTACAGCTGTACCCCCGCCGCCTTTTCTAGAAAAATCATCATTTATTACGGCTTCCTATAAATAGGTGGATCCACCCACCACATTTATTTCCCTGGTCCGGAACCTTCATTTTCCTTCTTTTGCAATCGCGCTCTATCGAGAACATCTTGCTTTCGCCTCCCTTCCCTTGATCCTCAGCTGGTCTCTCCCTATCGCCTCCTCTCTTGTGACTTCGCCTTCGAATATTTTAGACACAATGCTGGGCGAGAACGAGGGACGCTCTAATTGCGCGGAAGCTTTCCGAAAGCACCAATTTTCGCCGTGCCGTCTGACCCTAGAGGAGTATCGACTGATTACCTCTCGATACATTCCTGCAAGCTTCGCCGCGAGACACACAGGCAATAATGACATGGTAAACACCGAGCGAGAGGGGGAGCCCGCGATCCCGCTCGAGAACTTCGAGGTGGGCTTCCGCCTCCCTCGTTGGCCGGAGATGCACCTGGCCCTCCGCTACTACGGAGTCATTCCCGCGCAGCTGAACCCAAACTTGGTCGCCATCCTTGTAGCGTTCATCTGCTACATGCAATCAGAGAGGATAGAGTTCAACCTTTCGATCTTCCGGAAGCTGTTTACCTTTCGCGTGAAGGGAGGAGTCGTCTTCTTCTTCGGGCAGCTGCTTAAGACAACCGGTCTCGCCAACAAGCATAATCACTGGGGAGAGAAGTTTGTCTTCATCTCTAGTGACTTCGGGAACATTCAACTTACGCCGATCTAGTATGAGGATGCCGCCTACAAGCCGCCAGCCCTAGGGTCCCGCGAGAGTGCGCTCCTTAAATTCTTTGGGACCAAGGAGTTTGACGTCCTCTTCCTCAGGCAGGACGTCGACTCCCTTCCCCCCATTCTTCCTGGCGAAGGTAAGATCTCGTTTTTTTCTTTCTTTTGTTCGGTATTTACACGTCCTAACTCAATTCTTAGTATTACTGTATTGCCTTTGCAGGAGAGCAGGAGATCCCTTGCTGTCAGCCCTTTCCCGAGACGCAAGCTGCCGAGAACCAGACCGCGAGAGATCCATTGGCTCTCGCGAAGTCTGCGACCCGTGCTTACCGGGATGAGCCAGCTCCGCCTCCGCCTTCTGGTGTCGAGAAGCAGAAACCCAGTGACTTTTCGTCCCAGCGGATGAAGAGGCTGAAACTGTCCGCTGCCGAGAAAGGGAAGTCTGCGGTGCCCTCGCCTGCCCGACCTATCCCGTTAGGCCGGTCCTTCGCCGAGGTTTTAGCTGCAGTAAGCGAGATAAGGGACGTCGCCAAGAGCAGTGTTGGGGCCCCTGCCGAGAACCATTCGGCCGCAGTTGAGATGGGTGGCGAGGTGGGAGCTGAGCCAGCGGCTACCGGGAACTCTGCCCAGCTCGTACCCAAGCCTGTGCCGAAGGGGCACAGGAACTTTGGTTTACGCGTGAAAAGCCTTGATGCGGAAGGGAACCCCCCGCTACAATGGGACTCGGAGGCCAACCTAATATCCCTCTCGATGCTACTCCCAAGCTAGGAAGAGCGTGACGAGGTCACCGGTGAGTCCTTCACGCTAGGCTATGGCCTCTACAGCCGGGAGTTAGCAGGCCTGTACGACCAACTGCCCACTCGCCTCCTCGCTTTTGACTCCATCCGGGCTCTAATGCGTGTGTTTGAGATTGTGCACATGTGTGCTCGCCGAAGCATCACCATCGACTGGAACTTCCTTGACATGTATAAGGCGAGAGAGTAAGCGGTGGCTCGGGCGGCAGCCCTGAAGACTTAGCTAGAGGACGCCCAGCGGATGAGGTAAGCGAGACCCTTTCTTACATTCGTTCTCGCCAATGAGATCCATACCCTCGTTCTCACTGCTGATCGTATGCTTTTATGCAGGACTCTTCACAGGTCATGGTGCTCCGTGCGTGGCTGGACGGGGTGGAGTGCGAGAACACTCAGCTAAAGGACCAAGTCAAGCGCTTGGAGACGGCGGCAGCTGCGGTCCCGCCCCCTCCCATGCTGGATGAGAGACTGAAGAGTCGGAGTTACTCTGAGTATGATAATGACAAGCTCTTGCATATTAACGCCCAGGCGACTGCCAGACTGATGATCGAGACGCTGTGGGATGTTGGATGCCTGGACGAGGGTGGTGAGACCATGAACGCTCCCCAGCTTGTTCCTTGACTCTTTGAGCCTATACCGAATCCCCCAGGCGAACCCGACTCTCCGCCCCCAGATGTCCCGAGATCCCCCACGGCTGCTGGCGAGACATCCGGGGAGAGCTCAGGCAAGAGCTCCCACAGAAGCTCAAGCGGGAGCTCAAGCGGGAGCTCGAGCGGATACAACGCTTCTCCCTGATGGGTTTCCTTTTCTTTTTTCTTTGTTGCTGTAATGAGCGAGACCCTCTGATTTTTGTAATAACATTTGAATGTATAAATAGTTTGTTTTTGTACCCCCTCCTTTTTCTTTTTGTTGATAACGAATGCTGCTCAAGCAAGCTTTCGCCGAGGCCCCTGGCCCCTCCTCTAGGACAGTCTCCCTTAGGGGTCAGTAGGTGGGAACCTGCCGAGAGCTCAGGGCTAACATACGTCGTAATCGCGTTCTACCAAGATATATTTATCGTGGGTGTCGTTCGTAGGCATTTTAAGTGAGGTCCCCCTCTTATCTTGCGTGATCAATCGGGTCTCCTTGCGTAGACCTGCCGGGAACTTCATTTGGCAAGGTATCCCAGCTGAGACCTCCTGGCCTAGATCCTTTTAGGACTGCCTTCAGGGTGTGTCTTTTGTCTAGCCCATAAAATTCGTGTCGAAACATTTCTAAACACCAAACCTATCCCCCACAGGCGAGCCCTCAGATCTGTCAGCTAAATGAGAGCCTGTGTAGTGGGTCTACCTGGGGCCGAGCCAAGCTCAGAGTAGTACGAGAGTAACTAAGGATCAAGAAACAAGAACCAAGGACCAAGCCTCTCCCCCACAAGCGAGCCTTCAGACTTGCCAATAAGATGAGAGCCTGCGCAACGGGTCTACCTGGGGCCGAGCCGAGCTCTGGGTGTCGATGAAAATTTCATAACCAAACCTCTCCCCCATAGACGATCCTTCGGACCTGCCGGCTAGATGAGAGCCTGCGCAGAGGGTCTATTTGGGGCAGAGCCGAGCTCGGGGTGTCGATGAAGATTTCATAACCAAACCTCTCCCCAACAGGAGAGCCTTAAGACCTACCAGGTAAATGAGAGCATGTACAGCGGGTCTATCTAGAGTCGAGCCGAGCTCAGGGTGTTGATGAAGATCTCATAACCAAAACCTCTCCCCCACAGGCGAGCCTTCGGACCTGCCAGCTAGATGAAAGCCTACATAGCGGGTCTACCTGGGGCCGGCCCGAGCTCGGGGTGTTGATGAAGATTTCATAACCAAACCTCGCCCCCGCAAGAGAGCCTTCAGACCTGCTAGCTACATGAGAGCCTGCGCAGCGGGTCTACCTGGGGCCGAGCCGAGCTCGGGGTGTTGATGAAGATTTCATAACCAAACCTCTCCCCCACAGGCGAGCCTTCGGACCTGCCAGCTAGATGAGAGCCTGCGCAGCGGGTCTACCTTGGGCCGAACCGAGCTCAGGGTGTTGATGAAGATTTCATAACCAAATCTCTCCCACACAGGCGAGCCTTCAGACCAGCCAGCTAGATAAGAGCCTGCGCAGCGGGTCTACCTGGGGCCGAGTCGAGCTCGGGATGTTGATGAAGATTTCATACCACACATTGTTCTTATCCTAATCTTTAAAATGAAAAGAGTTGACAACGGATCAAAGTATGGGATATATTATGATAATATTTGAAAACAAAAATACAATCACCTCCTCCCCCTCACGGGTAGAAGCGCTTTAGATCATCACTGCTCCAAGTGTGGCTCAAGGTCCTCCCCTCCACATCCTGGAGGTAATAACTTCCCATTCTAAGGACCTCTTTTAATATGTAAGGCCCCTCCTAGTTTGGGTTCAGCTTGCCCATGGGGGGTTGACCTTCCCGCCGCGTCAACCTTTTCAATACCAGATCTCCTTCGACGAACTGCCTGATCCTGACATGCTTGTCGAAGTACTTTGCCATACGCCGCTTGATCTCTTCTTGCCTGATGGTTGCGACATCTCGCGCTTCTTCCGTCATGCCTAGCGAGAGGCGCAACCCTTCCTAATTTTCCAACCTCCAAGCCTAATCTCCTCCCCCTGCGGTTGTGACCCGTGGGAACCGAACCTCGAATTCCACTGGCAGGACCGCCTCACACCCGTGAGAAAGCTTGAAGGGGGTCTTGCCCGTGGCCGTGTTCAGGGTTGTCCTCAGCCCATAGAACTGAGGGGAGCTGCTCCACCCAATTTCCCCTCAAGTTTTCTACTTTTTTCTTGAGTAAGTTCACAATGATTTTGTTTGCTGCTTCCACCTGGCCATTGCTCTGGGGGTGGTGGACAGAGGCAAACCTAAGATCTAGCTCCAGTTGGGTGCAAAAGCTGATGAACTCTTTGCTGGCAAACTGGGGTCTATTATCTGTCACTATTGCTTGGGGTAGACCGTGCATGCATATGATCTCTCCCAAGACGAAGCTCCTTATAACTTGTGAGGTGACTTTGGCCAAGGCCTTAACCTGCAACCACTTTGAGAAGTAATCGATCATGACAAAAAGGAACCTCCCCTGCCCACTAGCTGGAGGGAAAGGCCCGACCAAGTCCATCCCCCAGATGGCGAAAGGCCATGGCGACGAAATGCTCCTGAGCCTTTGAGCGGGCAAGAAATGGAGGGGGCGTACAGCTGAAATTTTTGGCATCTCTTTGCAAACTCAGCAGCGGCCTTCCTCAGGGTTGGCCAGAAGTACCCCTGTCTTACCACCCTTGCTTCCAACGTCCTTCCTCCCGAGTGGCTGGCACACTTGCCCGAGTGCACCTCCCCCAAGATCCTCGGGATCTCTTCTTCGGTCACACATCTTACCAAGAGCCTTGACAACATCTTACGATGCAACCCCCCCTTCCAACATCAGGTAGTGAGCCACTTTACGCCTGAAGCTTTTAGAATCCTTATTCTCCCCAGTCAGCTCGCCCGTGGTTAGGAAGGTTACCAACGGATCCATCCACGAGGGTCGCTGACCTACCTCCATCAACTCCCCTTCCTCGATCGCTGGTTGGAACAGTTCAGTCAGGGTCCCTCCTCCCCGAGTCCCAAACTTTGCCAATTGGTCGGCGGCCGCACTCTCCTCCCGGGGGACGCGCTGGATTGAGAATGATCGGAAACCTTCGATGATTGCCCTTACCTTGGATAGGTACTTTATGAGGGTAGGCTCCCGAGCTTCAAACTCTCCTCGAATCTGCGATGCTACTACCATCGATTCTGTGAAGGCCTCCACGTCTCGGATCTCAAGCTCCTTTGTCAGACAAAGTTCGACTATCACGGCCTCATATTCTGCTTTGTTGTTGGTTATCGGGATGTGGTAGGCCACTGCCTGCTCTATGGAGACCCCCTGGGGGCTTATTGATGAGTTGTAAATATACCTATATTTTCGAATTTTATTTAAGTCATTTTTGTTTATTTTTATATTTTTTAGTTTGTTTTATTTAATAAATTGTTTCTTTTTTGTAATTTTTATTTCTAACTTAGCTTTTTTGTTTTTCTAATTTTTTGCAGAAAAATATTTTTTCGACCATGTCACGCCCGTGTCACCCCCCGACACGGGCGTGTCAGGCTCTCAAATGCAATCAGCCAGTCAAACACAACAATTTCACTGACCCGAGCCCGACACGCCCAATATCACGCCCGTGTCAAGGCTTGTCACGCCCGTGTCGAGGTCGACCCGCAAGCTTAGTCAAACAGTCAACGCTGCCGACATCGAGCTGCCAGCTGTCTGGGTCACGCCCCCTGTCACGCCCGTGACAAGTCTGTCACGCCCGTGTCCGCCACGTGGACCGCCCCAAAGTCAAAGCGCGCGTCAAATCCCCAGAGCCAGCTCCCTGTCACGCCCGTGTCTGACACCTGTCACGCCCGTGACCTGGGGCGTGACCGCCACATTTTCAGCCGAAGTCAAAGCTCCAGTCAAATCACCAATCAGCTCATAAACAGTACTGTCACGCCCCCCTGTCACGCCCGTGACCTAGGGCGTGACCGACCCGAAATTTTGCCTATAAAAGGGCAGCTGCTGTATGAGATTTCTGTCCACTTTTTGGTCCAAATTCCTTAGGCTAGGTGCTGCCCAAATGGCTTCTCATGCTTATGTAAGGAGAATTTCTCCCCCCTCCCTTAGTTTGTAATAGCTTTTTATTTTATAAAAATAGTTTATTTTCTCTCTTGCTTAGCATGAATCTCATTTGGAAGCGCCCTAACTTAAGTAATTTTTCGTTCCCTTTTTTGTTCTTTTCATGTTTTATCTTTTTCAGCTTTATAACTTAGTTTAGTTAAGGATTTTATCGCATTTACTAGCCGTTGTAATGCCCATTTTATTTTCGTTTTCCGCACCCGTTTAGCTTTAGTTTATTTTTATTTTCACTTTTTATGCATTTCTACCGCATTCTAGCGGTAGAAATGCACCTGTTTTAATTTTTCGCCAACTTCCATTTTGCGTTTTTTGCAAAACTTTTCACTCCGTTTAATTTTTATCTTCTCTTTTTATGCATTTCTACCGCATTCTAGCGGTAGAAATGCAGTCGTTTTAATTTTCCGAGCACTTAGCTTTTCGTTTTAATTTTCAAAACTTTTTGTCCGGTTAATTTTTATTTGCACTTTTTATGCATTTCTACCGCATTCTAGCGGTAGAAATGCAGTTGTTCTAATTTTTCGGTCACTTTGTTTTTCTTATTTTTTGCAAGTGTGTGTGCGTGTATGAGTTAGACCTTATTGCTTTATTTCAATTTCTGTAGAGTGTGTGCGTATGCATTTATTTCCGCCTACTCGTTAAGAGTTAAATGGCGCTCTGCTTTCATTTCCCGCCTACTCGTTTGAGTAGGACTCGTCATTTTAATGCTTTCATTTTCTTCCTACTCACTTGAGTAGGAAAACTTAGAGTGCGTGCGTGTGTTTACTTTTCTGTAGAGTGCGTGTGTGTGATTTTACTTTCCTGTAGAGTGTGTGCGTGTATGAGACTAATTTACCCCCGCCCACACATTTGAGCCGGGATTCGCATTTACTGCTTTCTTCAGTCCTACTCGTTTGAGTAGGACTTGCAATTTTCAGCTTTCCTTTACTGCTTTTTTACAGCTTTCTTTTCTGCTTTCTAGTGTAAGTGTCCTCATTCCGATGAGTGGCTAACCGCCCTTAGCCCTCAATATCGAAGAGCATTGGGACAGATAAAATGGCTTTAAATAACTAAAGATCCTGTTTTCCATTTAATTGAATTTCTTAAGGTTTGCCCCGGGTTAACGACGCGTAGGACCGCATATCGATGTGCGGGACCTATTTCCGTTATCCATACGCAACGCCGAGAGGCCGCACGTATGGACCGATCGCCCTTGGGTAAAGAGAGCTCTGCGCTAACCCTCGAGAGAGGAGGCGCGCGACTCTACCGGATTGGGTTCCCCACCCGATAGCGGGGTTCTCAGCGTAATGCGGGCATTAAGAGGAATCCTTCGTCGGTCTAGTGATCGGTCGAATAGTCTTAGCGTTCAGGTGAGCGATAGTCCTAGAGATAAGTGAGCTCATTCTTATGGAACCTCCACGGCCGAGTCTCCGTCTTAATTAATTTGAAAATCAGGATCTCTTTTTATTAAAAGTTATTTTAGTTCTAATTCTCTTTTTGATATCGTCGCGCCGAGTTCTTCGTCGGCCTTCTGCACTTTATTTCCTGCTTTCATTTTCTGTATTGTATTTATTTTTATGTTCGCCATTTCTTTTTTTTATATAATCCACCTAAAATATTATCGGTAGAATAATAGGCTTTCAGGGAAAGAGTAGATATAGCAAAGCCGGCCCCGAGAACAATACGACCCCGATATTCCACCACGGAATATCCTGTACTACACGCGATAGGTGCGCTTGCCTCCCTCTCGTTAAAACTCGGTTTCTAATAAAACAAAAATGCACTTCTTTTTCTTTACAAAATAAAATCCCACTCGTCATCTTTTCATTAAATAAAAAGAGCCGCGTTTTAGCACATCAAGTTTTGGCGCCGTTGCCGGGGAAAGTCTCGTCTTACTATTTTGAATTCCTGAAACCTATTAATTTTACCCTTTATTTCTATATAAAAAAATAACAAAATGGCCACCAAAAAATTATATTTATAATAATAATAATAATAATATCAATATTAATATTAATAATAAATACTTTTAAAAAAAAAAAATCAAAAATAAAAAACAAAAAAATTTAAAAAAAAACTTTAAAACAAAAAAAAAAAATCAGAAAATTCTAAAACTAAAAAAAAAAAAAAATCAAAAACTTAAACAAAAAATAAAAATAAAAAAACTTAAAAACTTATAAAAATAAAAAATTTAAAAACTTGAAAATAATAATAAAAAAAAAAAATGTTGATGAAATTTTTTTCCTTTTCATCAAAAAATTAAAAAAATTTAACAAAAAAATTGTTCTTCTTTATTTTATTTTGCCTTTATCTTATTTTCTTTTTTTCATTTTATTTTTCTTTTCAAAAAAAAAAAAAAAAACTAAGAATAATTTTTATAAAACAACAAAAAATTAAATTAGGTATTTATTTTGTAGTTTCGGCGCGCTTCACAATTGTGAGCGCTAGGGGATCGCATATCGGTCGCGCTCCTAGCTAAGACGTTAGCTTACGAGTCACACCCACTCGCCCCCTATCACCCGCACCTTTTTCGCCGACCTTTTCTTTTTCGTTTTTTATATTATATTTTTGCTATTTCCTTTAACTTTTGCAGGTCTTAATTTAACGGACTTCCCCAAACGCGATTTAGGGAAGATTTCTAAACCCCTATTTTTTTTATTTTTTTTGTACATAACTGTTTAGCTTTCCTTTTTTATATATATATCATGTTCCTCATACTTAGTACAATATTGGGGACAATGTTGGACTTAAGTATGAGGGTATTTCTTATTTTCTGTCCTTTTATTTCTCGCACTTAATAAAAATTCCAAAAAAATTTGCAAAAATTAAAAATTTCAAAAAAAATATTTATATATTTTCATGCTTTAAATATTAATAATAAAATTTCAAAAAAAAAAAAGAAACATCGTTCCGCGACGTTCGACTCATCGAACCAACCACAAATAAGAGTCTGTTTGCGGGCAATTCTTTTTTACTTTGTAAATATTTTTGTAAATATTCTCGTCTCTTTCCACTTCTCTTTTCTATCTTATAAAAATTCTCTCTCTTTTCTTGTAAATATTTCTGTAAATCCAAAAATTCAAAAAAAAAAAATTTGTATAACTCCAAAAATTCAAAAAAAATTTGCATAACCTTTAAAAATATTCAAAAAAATGATAAAAACACCAAAATATGAAAAAAAAAAATTATTAGAAAAACCAATAAAAATCAAAAAAATTATTTTGTAATAAATAATTCGAAAACCTCATTTCTTAACCTCTTTGCTCTCCAAAATAATCGTTTCGAGTTTATTTATAAGCGAATTTTAATTAATTCTTTATTTACTATTCGTTTTTTAATTGTAGCTCGATAGACTTAAATTTCTGGGGTTAAGATTTTAAAGAATTTTTTATGGCTTTTTCTTATTATAGGGAACTTGTTTTTCTCATTTTCAGTTCTTATTTTTTGAAATAAAGCACATTTTTATGTTAGAAAATAACATTTATAGATTTTATATTATTTCTACTTATGCTTTTAGAAGCGTAGGAACGTCCAAATTAAAAAGGTTGCTCTCGAAATTTTTTATTAAACTCTAGCTTTCTTTTAGAAACTAAATCATCCACCTCTTTTTTTCATGCCTTAATCAGTATGATTCCACACTCACCCTTAAAAGATCTTATGTCAATGGGGATAAGATTTCGTCCCGCAAACATAGGCACCCAATAATTAAAAAGATTATATGCTACGGAGTAAGAGGATAAAATTCATTACTCCTATACATATGCATTGGGTTTATTAATATTTATGAAGAAAGAAAAATTATAAGTTAGGAAAATAAGATTTCATTTTCCTAATATTCCAAAAAGAAAAAAAATGTGAAGGTTCCAGAAAAAATTACCTCGCCTCAAAAATCAAAGCCTTCTTCATAACCGTCAATCCACTTATCCATTTTTCATGATTCTAGAATTAATCTAAAACTTTTTGAGAGCATAATTTTTAAATTGAATTATTTCCTATCAAATTCTTTTTAGCTAAAGTTTTTTTCGATAATTCCAATCCATTTTTTGTTAAACTAACAAAATAATTTTCGCTTTCTTTTTTCCATTTAGAAGTATTTTTTGAAACGGTTCCTCTATTTATAACATTCTCATAATTTAGGATTTAATTCCGAAACCCCGGAAATTCATTTCGATCTTTCGTACAATTAAATCAAGCGGTAGTTAAATTTAGGATTCTTTTTAATTCCTTATAGGTTCATCTCCAACTTTTGCTCTGGAATAGCAAAAGCTTAAGTATGGGGGTATTTGATGAGTTGTAAATATACCTATATTTTCGTATTTTATTTAAGTCATTTTTGTTTATTTTTATATTTTTTAGTTTGTTTTATTTAATAAATTGTTTCTTTTTTGTAATTTTTATTTCTAACTTAGCTTTTTTGTTTTTCTAATTTTTTGCAGAAAAATATTTTTTCGGCCATGTCACGCCTGTGTCACCCCCCGACACGGGCGTGTCAGGCTCTCAAATGCAATCAGCCAGTCAAACACAACAATTTCACTGACCCGAGCCCGACACGCCCAATGTCACGCCCGTGTCAAGGCTTGTCACGCCCGTGTCGTGGTCGACCCGCAAGCTTAGTCAAACAGTCAACGCTGCCGACATCGAGCTGCCAGCTGTCCGGGTCACGCCCCCTATCACGCCCGTGACAAGTCTGTCACGCCCGTGTCCGCCACGTGGACCGCCCCAAAGTCAAAGCGCGCGTCAAATCCCCAGAGCCAGCTCCCTGTCACGCCCGTGTCTGACACCTGTCACGCCCGTGACCTGGGGCGTGACCGCCACATTTTCAGCCGAAGTCAAAGCTCCAGTCAAATCACCAATCAGCTCATAAACAGTACTGTCACGCCCCCCTGTCACGCCCGTGACCTAGGGCGTGACCGACCTGAAATTTTGCCTATAAAAGGGCAGCTGCTGTATGAGATTTCTGTCCACTTTTTGGTCCAAATTCCTTAGGCTAGGTGCTGCCCAAATGGCTTCTCATGCTTATGTAAGGAGAATTTCTCCCCCCTCCCTTAGTTTGTAATAGCTTTTTATTTTATAAAAATAGTTTATTTTCTCTCTTGCTTAGCATGAATCTCATTTGGAAGCGCCATAACTTAAGTAATTTTTCGTTCCCTTTTTTGTTCTTTTCATGTTTTATCTTTTTCAGCTTTATAACTTAGTTTAGTTAAGGATTTTATCGCATTTACTAGCCGTTGTAATGCCCATTTTATTTTCGTTTTCCGCACCCGTTTAGCTTTAGTTTATTTTTATTTTCACTTTTTATGCATTTCTACCGCATTCTAGCGGTAGAAATGCACCTGTTTTAATTTTTCGCCAACTTCCATTTTGCGTTTTTTGCAAAACTTTTCACTCAGTTTAATTTTTATTTTCTCTTTTTATGCATTTCTACCGCATTCTAGCGGTAGAAATGCAGTCGTTTTAATTTTCCGAGCACTTAGCTTTTCGTTTTAATTTTCAAAACTTTTTGTCCGGTTAATTTTTATTTGCACTTTTTATGCATTTCTACCGCATTCTAGCGGTAGAAATGCAGTTATTCTAATTTTTCGGTCACTTTGTTTTTCTTATTTTTTGCAAGTGTGTGTGCGTGTATGAGTTAGACCTTATTGCTTTATTTCAATTTCTGTAGAGTGTGTGCGTATGCATTTATTTCCGCCTACTCGTTAAGAGTTAAATGGCGCTCTGCTTTCATTTCCCGCCTACTCGTTTGAGTAGGACTCGTCATTTTAATGCTTTCATTTTCTTCCTACTCACTTGAGTAGGAAAACTTAGAGTGCGTGCGTGTGTTTACTTTTCTGTAGAGTGCGTGTGTGTGATTTTACTTTCCTGTAGAGTGTGTGCGTGTATGAGACTAATTTACCCCCGCCCACTCATTTGAGCCGGGATTCGCATTTACTGCTTTCTTCAGTCCTACTCGTTTGAGTAGGACTTGCAATTTTCAGCTTTCCTTTACTGCTTTTTTACAGCTTTCTTTTCTGCTTTCTAGTGTAAGTGTCCCCATTCCGATGAGTGGCTAACCGCCCTTAGCCCTCAATATCGAAGAGCATTGGGACAGATAAAATGGCTTTAAATAACTAAAGGTCCTGTTTTCCATTTAATTGAATTTCTTAAGGTTTGCCCCGGGTTAACGACGCGTAGGACCGCATATCGATGTGCGGGACCTATTTCCGTTATCCATACGCAACGCCGAGAGGCCGCACGTATGGACCGATCGCCCTTGGGTAAAGAGAGCTCCGCGCTAACCCTCGAGAGAGGAGGCGCGCGACTCTACCGGATTGGGTTCCCCACCCGATAGCGGGGTTCTCAGCGTAATGCGGGCGTTAAGAGGAATCCTTCGTCGGTCTAGCGATCGGTCGAATAGTCTTAGCGTTCAGGTGAGCGATAGTCCTAGAGATAAGTGAGCTCATTCTTATGGAACCTCCACGGCCGAGTCTCCGCCTTAATTAATTTGAAAATCAGGATCTCTTTTTATTAAAAATTATTTTAGTTCTAATTCTCTTTTTGATATCGTCGCGCCGAGTTCTTCGTCGGCCTTCTGCACTTTATTTCCTGCTTTCATTTTCTGTATTGTATTTATTTTTATGTTCGCCATTTCTTTTTTTTATATAATCCACCTAAAATATTATCGGTAGAATAATAGGCTTTCAGGGAAAGAGTAGATATAGCTAAGCCGGCCCCGAGAACAATACGACCCCGATATTCCACCACGGAATATCCTGTACTACACGCGATAGGTGCGCTTGCCTCTCTCTCGTTAAAACTCGGTTTCTAATAAAACAAAAACGCTCTTCTTTTTCTTTACAAAATAAAATCCCACTCGTCATCTTTTCATTAAATAAAAAGAGCCGCGTTTTAGCACATCACTTATCAGCACCACTCCTCCCCCAAGAGAAAACTTTCTCGAGGCCCCATCAACCATCATCCTCCATGCCTCCTGCGGCTGCGGCTCCCCCCCCCTTGACCTCAACTACATAGTCAGCTAGGAAATCCGCCACTGCTTGCGCCTTGATGGAGAGCCTCAACACAAAGGAGATGTCGAACTCGCTTAGTTCAATGGAGCACTTGGCAAGTCTTCCCGAGTGCACCACCTCTTCAAAGATCTTATAAAGAGGATGGTCGATCACCACCTTAATCGAGTGTGCTTGAAAGTAGGGCCGAAGTTGCCTTGCCGAAATAACCAGAGCGTATGTTATCTTTTCCAGAATGGGGTAACGGAGCTCCGCCTTCTTCAAAATCCGGCTCACATAATAGATGGGCAACTGCTTCTTCCCCTCTTCCTTGACCAGAATAGAGCTCACGGCCTCCGCTCCTACTCCTAGAAACAGGGCCAGGTCCTCTCCTTCTTTTGAGCTTTGAAGTAGGGGAGCCTAGGAGGGCTGTCTCTTCATCCCTTGGAAGGCCTCTTCACATTCAGCGATCCACTCGAAACTTTGGTTACCCCTCAACACCTTGAAGAATGAAGAACATGTGTCCCCTGATCTGGAGAGGAACCTTTTTAGACCGGCCAACTTGCCTGTCAAGCGCTGGACCTCCTTGGCGTCACAAGGTGATTCCAAGTCTAGGATGGCCTTCACCTTGTCCGTGTTAGGCTCCACCCCTGCCGGGGTCAAGAGATGCCCAAGGAACTTCCCGCGGCTGGCCCCGAAGACACACTTCAAGGGTTTCAGCCTCATCTTGAATCTCAGCAGGGTGGCGAAGGTCTCTTCTAGGTCCCGAAAGTGCGAGTTCACACACTTTCTTTTCACCATCAGGTCGTCGACATAGACCTCCAAGTTTCTCACCCTTTGCCCCTTGAAGACTCGATCCATCATGCGTTGGTAGGTAGCCCCTGCATTTTTTAACCCAAAGGGCATCATTTTATAGCTGAAGCACCCCTCCCTAGTGATGAAGGAGACGCCCTTGACATTGGGAGGGTGCATCCGGATCTGGGGGTAACCTGAAAAAGCATCCAAAAAACTCATAACAGAAAAACCGACGGCTGAATCAACCAGCGCATCGATTCGAGGCAGGGGGTAGCAATCCTTAGGGCATTATTTATTTAATAAAGAGAAATTGATACACATTCGCCATTTTCCACCCCCTTTCTTAACCATTACCACATTGGAGATCCAGCATGGATACTGAACCTCCAAGATGAAGCCTTCCTCTAGGAGCTTTCTGACCTCCTCGCGGATGGGATCCTCCAAGTTGGTGGCGATGGTCATCATTTCTGGCGTATGGGGTGAGTCCTGTGATCCAAGTTCAGACGGTGGCAAGCCACATCCGCGTCAATGCCCGGCATGTTTGCCGCGTTCCAAGCGAAGATGTCGACGTTGCTCTGGATGAAAGCTCTCACCCACTCCAGGACCTCGGGAATTAAGCCCCCGCTGACTCGCACCCTCTACACCTGTCATGCCCTGGTGAAGACCTCCATTTCCACCACTTCTTCGGCCGGCTCCAGTCGTGCCATCTCCCATCCAACCCTAGCTTCTTCTTCTGGCTCAAACTCCTCCCTTCTTGCTTCAACCTCCGCTACCTCCTCCGTCCTCTCCTACTCAACTCCTAGTGTTGGCTCCTTCTCTACCTCCATCGCCTCCTCCAAGCTCTCCTGTTGCCGCTCGACTTCCACGCCCCTCCGGGCCTCTTGCTCAACTTCTCCCAACTCCTCCGTGCTCTCCCTTATCGCCTCCCCTAGGCCCACCTCCTCTTCTATGACATCCTCTCCTTGCTCTTCTATCTCCCTCTGCAGATCTTTTGCCTCCGCCATCCAAGACACACTGTTGACCGCCGTTACGTAGCACTGCCTCGCCATCTTCGGGTCTCCCCTAATCCTGACCTCCACCCCTCCATTGTTAAACTTGAGACATTAATAAAATGAGGAGGGGACACAGTGAAAGGCGCTGATGAGGGTACACCCAAAGATGGCGTTGTAGCTTCTTGGGGCGTCCACGATCACAAACCTACAGTTCCGCGATATGCCTCCGAAGTTCACGTGCAGCCCTACTCCCCCTTCAACTTCTTTCCTCTCACCCGAGAACATCTGAGGCTATGACCCTCTTCCCCTCAACCTTCATCTCATTGAAAGCCTTCTTAAAGATCACATTCACAGAACTCCTGTTATCCACCAGTATCCTGGAGACCGTAAAGTTCTCCACTACTGTCTGAATCGCGAGGGCATCGCAGAATGGATCCTTGAAGTCTAGCATGTCAGCCGATGAAAAGGTGATTTTTTTCATCTAGGGGGGGAGCCAGAGAGGTCGAGGCGACCCCTCTTCGGAACATGGTCTGAAGGCTACCCTTGCGAGTTGCCTCAATCTCCACTCCCCCATGGATCACCCCGATACCTCCTCGGGTTCCCACATCTGCTCTATCCTCACACCTATCTTCCCCCTCCCCCTGCTGCACTTCTACGATCCTTATCGGTGGATCCTGCCTCCCCACTCCTCTAGCTTCCCTCATCTCTAAAAACTCCGGGCAGGTGGCCGTCGCGTGACCTTCCTCCTGGTGAAAGTAACAGAAGGGCAATGCCACCCTTCCCCCTCTTCCTTCTCCATATCCCCTTCTTCCAGCCCCTCGAATTCCTCTTCTTCTTCCTCTTCCTCTACCAACCTCCATTGCTTCTTGCGGCTGCGGGAAGTGATCCCTCGGTCCCTGCCTCCACGCCTGCTGATCGAACCTCTTCGGCTCCCGAAGGTTATCCCTTCCCTGAAAACCTCCTCCTTGACCCTGAGGGCGACCCTCATGAGGCCTCTAACCCAACCGGTTGTTTGGCTCCCGGACCCCCCAACCCTGGTGCTGTCCTTGCCTTCAGGGTTCTTCCCTTCTCCTTTCCTCCCTCTGCTCCCTCTGCTCCCTTTGCTCTCTCTGCTTTCCTGATGCTGGCTCCTTCATGTTGTCCTCTGCCAACTAGGCCAGCTTCCTAGCGAAATCCGGATTGGCTCTTTCAAAATCGATCTCCTTTGCCGCCCTCTCCATAAGCTCTTCAAAGAAGAGGGGGCACTCTCTTCAGCTCCATGCTAAAGAATCCTGGTCTCAACCCCAGGATAAAGGCGAGCATCAGCGCGTACCCTAGGACCTCCTGGACCAGGAGGATCTCTTCCTGAAACCGTTCAACATAATGACCCAGCGTCTCATCCTGCTTCTGCCTCACCGCAAACAGGCACTCCGCCTCTTTCTTCCGCTTCTTTGATGTTGAGAACCTTAACAAGAACCCACGTCGCAGGTCCTCGAAGCTGTAGATCGATCTTGCCGGCAGCTGATGAAACCAGTCCAGGGCCTTGTCTTTTAACGTGATGGCAAACAGCCGACACTTGAAGGCATCCGTCATCTGCGTTATCGAAACCACATCTTCAAACAACTTTACATGCTATATAAGGTCATCTTTTCCTGAGTAGTAGGACATATCGGGCTCGCAGAACCCTTCCGGCACTAGAGCCGAGATTATAAGCTCGCTAAAGGGACTCTCGCCTCTCGCCTGGCGAGAGGGCACGTCTCGCGGCCTCGGCTGGCTTGCCCGATCCGCGGTACCGATCCCAAGTAAGAGATCTCGCACAGCCACCTCCCTCTCGCCAACTTCTGTCGGAACCTCCTTTCCGAGGCGCTGGCCTGGGAAGAGTTCCTGCGCGGCCACGTACCTCTCGCCTACTTCTGTCGGGACCTCCTTCCCAGGGCGCTGCCCAGGGGCATTCTTACCCAGAAGAGGGGCCGCCTCTACCAAAACCTGATGAATCTCCCACTCACTCCTTTCCGAGAAGGCCAAGCTGATGGTCTGTATGACCTCTCGCCTGAAGTCCTCCAACATCTTTATCATTGCCTCCTCCCCCTGGGTGGGGATACCCCCTGAGCCAGACGCTTCACCATCACCCCCAGTCATGAGTCTAAACTCAAGGCTTTCTTGTATCGGCTACCTTCCACGCTCACCGCACCAGAACTTTTGAAGCTGAATTTGACCTCAATGAATGTTCAAAAACCAGGGTGTAGCCAACGTCTACTTCTCTCGAACCTCGACTCTTGACTGGTTATGATAGACCTAGGACTGACCCAAAAGCCTAAGCTGGGAGGTCCCACCTCACACCCGGAAGATCTCTGAGAGCTTCCCCTCTAAAGCCAAAGCTGGGATTGGAGCTCCTCAGAAAGCGCTTTTGATTTTGAGTAATAATGAAGACTTGCTTTCCAAGGAGCCCCTATGAGTCTTTTTATATCCTTTTGCTGACCTGAAGTTACCGAAATACCCCTGGCCAGCCTGCCAATAGAAAAATCTCGCTGTTTGAAAAGTGTTAAATGCAGCCCCTGGGGGTATAAGGGTAATTTTATCCAAGGGTAATTAAGTCATTTTATCCCGGGCTCAGGGCCCCACTCGGGGAGAACCCTATGCCGAGAACCCCTGAATCTTCCCGCCTGCACTTCCTGCGGTCGGCGAGAACCCCTGAGGCGAGAACCTTTTCGCCTGTACTTCCTACGGCATTGAGTGGACTCAGCGCCTTCTCGCCAACCTCCTCGGTCACCTCTGGACGCCTGCCCATGGCTCGACACTAGTGATCTCGCCATGCCCTTAGGCGGGAGCTCTCACCATGCCCTTAGGCGGGAGATCTTGCCATGCCCTTAGGCGGGAGCTCTTCCAAGCCGAGAGCTCTTCAAAGGCGAGAGCTCTTCTGGTCCCCAAGACCCCAAGCTAGCTTGAAGCTAGTCCAACTCTCACTACACCAGAACTGTTGATGCCTCCGGGTCCTACCCAGCGAATTCGGGTTGTACAGCTTTCCCCTTTCTTGAGCTGTCTGCCTTCAGAGCGACATAATTATCTTTTGGAGTGAACCAACCTTTCTCTTCTTCAGTTTTTCTGGAATTAATCTGGAGTTCATAGGACATCAGCTTACCAAAGAGGTTCTGAAGATCTGTCTCAGCTAGCTTGCCAAATTATCTGATGGCACAGACTTTGCTGTCTCATTCCTTGGTTAGGTACCTCAGAAACTTGTCGTTCAGCTCTCCATTGGTGAAGAACCGGCCATATACTCTTAGGCCATTAACTATCTTGAAGAAATTCTCAAAGGTGTCAGCAGTGGTATCTTTGGGCCTTGCCTGAAGACTTCATACTTTTGGTTCACAAGTGATCTTCTGTCATCCCTTACTTCTTCAGTACCTTCCATCAAAATGATCAGAGACTGCCACATCTCCTTAGCAGATTGGCAGTGAATCAAGTTCTGCAACATTAAATCATCGACTGCACTTGCTATAATATTTTTGGCCTTCTTATCTAAAGAGACAAGTACAATCTCATCTTTATTGAGATCCATCGGCTTCTTAGGAACTTGCTTCATAGCATCTATGGTGGAGGCGGTCATGGGAACATAAGGAACTTCTTCAACGATTATGAAGATCCTTGGATCCACAGCTTCCATAAAGAATTTTATTCTTTTTTCCACATCGCAAAGTTATTCTTTATACACAGGAGAAGCTTGGCAAAATCCTTGGCTCTGTCAATGCTTGACTAACTCAAAGACAACTTGGGGCAGATCGGATCAAGGTGTTAACCTTCTAATGATCAACCTAGCTCTGATACCAATTAAAAAACGTCTAAGTTGTCTACCTAAATCACCTAGAGGGGGGGTGAATAGGTGAGTTGTTCTATTTTTACGGAATTAAAAACTTGAACGAACTAAGCACAAGAAACAAGCAAGCATCACAGAAGACACCAAGATTTATAGTGGTTCCCCAACCTTGGGTACGTCCACTTTCCACTCACCGATCTAGTAAAATACTAGACTCAGCTACTCCACTATTCTCGGATCAAACCGATCCTACTAGTCAGAACAACGTTCCTACAATCTCAATCCAAAACAGATCTACACTCGGAAGAATAAAACTTCCTACAACTCGGAGATTAAATCTCCAACAAGATTGAAATGAAGTTTTACAATACAAGCAATAAATATTTCTCAGATCTGGAATAATCTCTGCCTAGGTCTTCTCCTTTGAAGTTGCGGCTTTATCAGAGTTGTTGAAGAAGACGAGGCTTGATCCTAGATCTGAAATCCTTGGTCTCGCAGAATCAACCAGATGATGTTGAGAAGAAAGTAATCTTGATCTGCAAGTCAACTGATCTAAATCTTCTTCTTGATCGAAAGCCTTGGCGATAAGAACGATGAACAGTGGCGACGGCTTTCTATTCTCGATTCAGAAGAACTTAGGGTTATTCTTTCACGCGCTTGTTGTTGGGGTTGTAGAATTGACAAGTCCTTTTATAGGATCTCCCTAACGGTAATAATCTTCAGTAATGATAGCCACGTGGACCAATCATATCACAACATACGAAAATTAGATCTGAAAAGGACTTAACGAATTTTTTGAAAAACTGGACATCATTTCTCGAATGAAGTTGAACAACTCGAGTGGTGAAACTGTTACTCGAGTGGATAGTAATGACTACTCGAGAAGATGTTCATCAGAAAAATTCTGAGACAAGTCTTATTATTACTCGAGTGGAATATGATTACTCGAGTACTGGAAATGCTACCCGAGAAGTAAAAGTAAACTTCTCGAGAAAAAGACTTAGAGAAAATTTCTTAATGTTGAAGTTGATCACTTAAGAACTAAAAGATGACTACTCGAGTACAGATGAACTGCTCGAGTACTAAGACTTGGATTACTCGAGTGGTGTGGAATTTTCTCGAGAACTACTCGAGTACTTAGCTAAACTACTAGAGAACTGGACTTAGAAAAATTCTGAGAGATAATTTCTGTCACTCGGGATGTGTACAACCCATATTCGCTGGGTAGGACCCGGAGGAATCAACGGTCGGGGTTGGACCAGCCTCAAGCAAGCTTGGGCCTGAAGACCAGAAGAGCTCTCACGCCGGAGGAGCTCCCGCCTAGGAGCAGGCGAGATCCCGCCCGTGACAAGAAGCGGGCGAGAAGGCATTGAGTGGTCTCAACGCCGCGCTGAGTGAGATCCACTCACTCAACGCCATGGTTAGCAGCATGGGCGTTAGGTGAGCTCCACTCACTCGACGCCGTAGTCAGCAGCAAGGGCGTTAGGTGAGCTCCACTCACTCAACGTCGCATCTAGCATCGACAGCATCAAGATTAGAGGAGCTCCTACCTGGAAAAGGGCGAGAGCGTTCACCATTAGTCAGCCGGGACCCGCTTCCGGCAGAGTCGACGAGAAGGATTGCGTCTCGCAGAAGACGGGGCCGGCTCAGCTTGAGGCTTTTGACACTCCTTTTTAGCTCCCGCCAAATGAAGGCGAGAGGGTTCCCGGCATAGAGTTCTCGCCGAGTGGGGCCCACGGTTCAGGGTAAAATTACTTGATTGTCCTTGGGTAAAATTACCCTTATACTCCTAGGGGCTGCATTTAACACTTCTCAAACAGCGGGATTTGGCCATTGGCAGACTATCTAGGGTTATTTCAGTAACTTCAGGTCAGCAAAAGGTTATAAATAGACCCATAAGGGCTCCTTAGAAAGCGGACTCTCATTTTTCTCTGAATCTCTAATGCTTTCTGAGGAGCTCCTAGCCCAGCTTTTGGCTTTGGAGGGGAAGCTCTCAGAGATCTTCCGGGTGTGAGGTGGGACCTCCCTACTGAGGCTTTGGGTCATTCCTAGGTCGTTAGCAACCAGTCAAGGGGCGGGGCTTGAGAGAAGAAGGTGTTGGTTGCACCCCTGTTTTGAACATTCGTTGAGGTCAATTTTGGCTCCAACAGTTCTGGTGCGGTGAGCGTGGAAGGCAGTAAGTACAAGAAAGCCTTGAGTTTTGTCCCATGACTTGAGGTGACGGTGAAGGGTCTGGATCGGGGGGTTCTCCCACCCGAGGGGAGGAAGCGACGAGGAAGATGTTGGAAGACTTCAGGCGAGAGGTCCTGCAGACCATCGGCCTGGCCTTCTCGGAAAGGAGTGAGTGGGCCACTCCTCAGATTCCAGTGGAGGCAGTCCCGCTCTTGGGCGTGAACGCTCTTGGGCAGTGCCCCGGGAAGGAGATCCCGGTGGAGGTCGGTGAGAGAGACGTGGCAGCGCGGGAGCTCTTCCCAAGTTATCGCCCCGGAAAAGAGATTCAGGCAGAGTTGGGTGAGAGGGAGGCAGTAGTGCGAGAACTATTCCCTGGGCACGGTCTCGCGGATCGGGCCAGTCGGGCGAGGGCGCGAGACGTGCCCTCTCGCCAGGCAGAAGGTGAGAGCCCATTTTACGAGCTTATAACCTCGGCTCCGGTGCCAGAGGGGTTCCGGGAGCCGGACATGTCTTACTACTTTGGGAAGGATGATCTGGTGCAGCATGTATAGTGGTTCGAGGATGTAGTTTTGATTAGGCAAATGTCAGATGCCTTCAAGTGTCGACTGTTCTCCATCATATTGAAGGAGAAGGCCCGGGATTGGTTCCACCAGGTGCTGGCTAGCTCAATATACAGCTTTGAAGATCTACGCAGGGGGTTTCTATTAAGGTTCTCGACGTCAAAAAAGCGGAAGAAGGAGGCAGAGTGCCTGTTTACAGTAAGACAGAAGCCGGAGGAGACGCTGGGTCATTACGTCGACCGGTTTCAGGAAGAGGTTCTCCTTGTCCAGGAGGTCCCAGGGTACGCGTTGATGCTCGCCTTCACCCTGAGACTAAGGTTGGGTTTCTTCAGCATGGAGTTGAAGAGAGTACCCCCCTCTCCTTCGAGGAGGTCATGGAGAGGGCGGCGAAAGAGATAGACTTCGAAAGGGAGAATCCGGCGTTTGCGAAAAAGTTGGCCAGTTTGGCGGAGGACGATGTGAAGGAACCTGCAGCGGGAAGGCAGATGAAGCAAAGAGAAGAGAGGAGGGAAAAACCCCGAGGACAGGGGCAGCAGCATGGATGGGGGGCCCGAGAGCCAAACAACCGGTTGGGTTGGAGGCCTCGGGAGGGTCTCCCCCTGGGTCAAGGAAGAGGTTTTCAGGGAAGGGATAACCTTCGGGAGCCGAGGAGGTTCGATCAGCAGGCGTGGAGGTAGGGACCAAGGGATCACTTCCCGCCACCACAGGAGACAATGGAGGTTGGTAGAGGAAGAGGAGGAAGAAGAGGAGTTCGAGGGGATGGAAGAAGGGGAGGTGGAGAAGGAAGAGGGGGCAGGGTGGCGTTGCCCTTCTGTGACTTCCACTAGGAGGAAGGTCACACGACGTCCACCTGCCCGGAGTTCTTAGAGATGAGGGAAGCTAGATAAATGGGTAGGCAGGATCCGCCGATAAGGATCATGGAAGTGCAACAGAGGGAGGAGGAAGATAGGTGCGAGGATAGAGCAGATGTGGGAACCCGAGGAGGGATCGGGGTGATCAACGGAGGAGTTGGGATCGAGGCAACCCGCAAGGGGAGCCTTCAAACCATGTATCGGAGGGGGGTCGCCTCTACCTCCCAGGTTCCCCACCGGAAGAAAAGATCACCTTTTCATCAGCAGACATGCCGGACTACGAGGATCCGTTCTGCAACACCTTGGTGATCCAGACAGCAGTAGAGAACTTCACGGTCAGGGTACTGGTGGACAATGGGAGCTCTGTAAATGTTATCTTCAAGAAGGCTTTTGACGAGATGAAGTGTTAGGTTTGGCGTTCCTTCACTTGACCCGTGGCGCTCTGCTACTTATATAAAAAATTAAGTAGCACCCTCTCCAACAGTCCGGGCTTTTGGAGAAGTTGGGTATGCGCTTGATCCTTCAATTGGTATCAGAGGAGGTCACGGGTTCAAGACCGGGGGGCACTATTAACTCCTAATTTTTCCCTTCTACCTGTGTGGGTCCGGTGGGTCAGGCAACTGTGGACATGTGGTATCCCCACCTCTGAGCCGTGTGGGCTATGTGGTAACCCCACCTCTGAGCCGACGGGTTGTGCTTGACGTTGGGGGGGATTGTTGGGTCCAGCGTTCCTTCACTTGACTCGTGGCGCTCTGCTACTTATATAAAAAATTAAGTAGCACCCTCTCCAACAGTCCAGACTTTTGGTGCAGTTGGGTATGCGCTTGATCCTTCATGAAGGTTGAAGGGAAAAGGGTCTTGGCTTCGGATGGACCGTTGTTCGGGTTTTCGGGAGAAAGAAAGGAAGTAGAAGGAGGGGTAGGATTGCATGTAAAGCTGGGGGGTGTGTCACGAAATTGTAGGTCTGTGATAGTGGACGCCCCAAGTAGTTACAATGTCATCTTTGGGCATCCCCTCATCAGCGCCTTTCGCTGCGTCCCCTTCTCATTCCATCAATGCCTTAAGTTCAATAATGGAGGGGTGCAAGTCAGGATTAGGGGGGATCCAAAGGTGGCGAGGCAATGCTATGTGACGGCGGTTAACATGATGTCTTGGATGGCTGAAATAGAAGAGCTGGAGAGAGAGCTGGCGAAGCAGAAAGAGGAGGTTGGGGGAGAGGAGATCAGCCTAGAGGAGGCGAGGAGTGAGAGAACAGAGACGCAGAGTGGAGTTGAGCAGGAGAGCCTGGAGGAGGCGATGGAGGTAGAGGAGAAGCGAGCAACAGGAGGTGAGCAGGATAGTCTGGAGGAGGCGATGGAGGTTGAGGAGATAGGAAGAGAGGACCTTGAGCCACACCTAGAGCGGTGATGATCTAATGCGCTTCTACCCATGAGGGGGAGGAGGTGATTGTATTTTTGTTTTCAAATGCTATCATAATATATCCCATACTTTGATCCATTATCAACTCGTTTCATTTTAATGATTAGGATAAGAATAAGGTGTGGTATGAGATCTTCATCGACACCCCGAGCTCGGCTCGGCCCCAGGTAGACCCGCTGCGTAGGATCTCATCAAGATGGCAGGTCCGAAGGCTCGCCTGTGGGGGAGAGGTTTGGTTGTGAAATCTTCATCAACACCCCGATCTCGGCTCGGCTCCAGGTAGACCCGCTGCGCAGGCTCTCATCTAGCTCGCAGGTCTGAAGGCTCGCCTGTGGGGGAGAGGTTTGGTTTTGAATTCTTCATCAACACCCTGAGCTTAGCTTGGCCACAGGTAGACCCGTTGCACAGGCTATCATCTAGCTGGCAGGTCCGAAGGCTCGCCTATGGGGAGAGATTTGGTTGTGAAATCTTCATCAACACCCCGATCTCGGCTCGGCCCCAGGTAGACCCACTGCGCAGGCTCTCATCTAGCTGGCAGGTCCGAAGGCTCGCCTGTGGGGGAGAGATTGGATATGAAATCTTCATCAACACCCCGAGCTCGGCTCGGCCCCAAGTAGACCCGCTGCGAAGGCTCTCATCTAGCTGGCAGGTCCGAAGGCTCGCCTGTTGGGGAGAGGTTTGGTTGTGAAATCTTCATCAACACCTCGAGCTCGGCTCGGCCCTAGGTAGACCCGCTGATCAGGCTCTCATCTAGCTGGCAGGTCCGAAGGCTCGCCTGTGGGGGAGAGGTTTGGTTGTGAAATCTTCATCAACACCCCGAGCTCGGCTCGGCCCCAGGTAGACCCGCTGCGCAGGCTCTCATCTAGCTGGCAGGTCTGATGGCTCGCCTGTGGGGGAGAGGTTGGATATGAAATCTTCATCAATACCCTGAGCTCGGCTCGGCCCCAGGTAGACCCGCTGTGCAGGCTCTCATCTAGCTGGCAGGTCTGAAAGCTCACCTGTGGGGGAGAGGTTTGGTTATTTAATCTTCATCAACACCCCGAGCTCGGCTCGGCCCCAGGTAGACCTACTGCGCAGGCTCTCATATAGCTGGCAGGTCTGAAGACTAGCCTGTGGGGGAGAGGTTTGGTTATGAAATCTTCATCAACACCCCGAGCTCTGCTCAGCCCCAGGTAGACCCGCTACGCATGCTCTCATCTAGCTGGCAGGTCCGAAGGCTTGCCTGTGGGGGAGAGGTATGGTTGTGAAATCTTCATCAACACCCCAAGCTCGGCTCGGTCCCAGGTAGACACGCTGCGCAGGCTCTCATCTAGCTGGCAGGTCTGAAGGCTCGCCTGTGGGGGAGAGGTTTGGTTGTGGAATCTTCATCAACACTCCGAGCTCGGCTCGGCCCCAGGTAGACCCGTTGCACAGGCTCTCATCTAGCTGGCAGGTCTGAAGGCTTGCTTGTGGCGGAGAGGTTTGGGTGTTAAATCTTCATCAACACCTAGAGCTCGGCTCGGCCCCAAGTAGACCTGCTGCACAGGCTCTCATTTAGCTGGCAGGTCCGAAGGCTCGCCTATGGGGGAGAGGTTTGGTTGTGAAATCTTCATCAATACCCCGAGCTCGGATCGGCCCAAGGTAGGCCCGTTGTGCAGGCTCTCATCGAGCTGGTAGGTTCGAAGGCTCGCCTGTTGGGGAGAGGTTTGGTTGTGAAATCTTCATCAACACCCCGAGCTCGGCTCGGCCCCAGCTAGACCCGCTGCGCAGGCTTTCATCTAGCTGGCAGGTATGAAGTCTTGCCTGTGGGGAGTGGTTTGGTTGTGAAATCTTCATCAACACCCCGAGCTCGGCTCGGCCCCAGGTAGAACCGCTGCGCAGGCTCGCATCTAGTTGGCAGGTCCGAAGGCTCCCCTGTGGGGGAGAGATTTGGTTGTGAAATCTTCATCAACACCCTGAGCTCGGCTCGGCCCCAGGTAGATCCACTGCGCAGGCTCTTATCTAGCTGGCAGGTCCGAAGGATCGCCTGTTGGGGAGAGGTTTGGTTGTGAATTCTTCATCAACACCTTGAGCTCGGCTCGGCCCCAGGTAGACCCGCTGTGTAGGCTCTCATCTAGCTGGCAGGTCCGAAGGCTCACTTGTGGGGGAGAGGTTTGGATGTGAATTCTTCATCAATACCCCGAGCTCGGCTTGACCACCGGTAGACCCGTTGCGCAGGCTCTCATCTAGCTGGCAAGTCCGAAGGCTCACCTGAGGGGGATAGGTTCAGTATTTTCAAATATTTCGACAAGAATGTTCTTGGCTTGGACCAGAGACACGCCCTGAAGGCAAGCCCAAAAAGGTCTCAGCCAAGAGAGGTCCCAGACAAAAGAGGTCTTGGCCTGGAGAGGTCTCGACCAGGAGATCCTTGCTGGGGGATCTCGCTAAATGAAGTTCCCGGCGGGTCTAGGCAAGGAGACCTGATCGATCGCGCAAGGCAAGGATGAGCGGTCTTCCCTTAAAAAGCCTTTGAACGATACTCATGACAAATGTTTCTTGGCAGAATGTGAGAACGACGTGTTTAAGCCTTGAGCTCTCGGCAGGTTCTCACCTATCAACTGCTAAGAGAGACTATCCTAGAGGGGGCCAGGGGCCTTGCCGGAAGCTCCCTGGAGCAGCGTTCGTTATCAACAAAAAAAAGAGAGGAGGGGTACAAACACTAACAATTTATATATATAAATATGGTTACAAATATGGTTACAAACATCAGAGCGTCTCGCTCATTACAAAAGAAAAAGAAGAGAAGAAAAGGAAACCCCTCAGGGAGAGGCATTGTATCCGCTCGAGCTCCCGCTGTTGCTTCTGCGGGAGCTCTCGCCCGAGCTCTCCCCAGATGTCTCGCCAACAATCGTGGGGGATCTCGGGACATCTGGTGGAGGAGATTCGGGTGCGCCTGGGGGCTTCAAGATAGGCTCGAAGAGCCAGGGAACAAGCTAGGGAGCAGTTAGGGTCTCGCCACCCTCATCCAGGCATCCCACATCCCGCAGCATCTCGATCATCAGTCTGGCCGTCTCCTGGGAGTTGACCTGCAAGAGCTTGTCGATATCATACTCAGAATAACTCAAGCTCTTCAGCCTTTCATCTAGCATGGGAGGGGACGGGACCGCAGCTGCCGCCATCTCCAGGCACTTGACTTGGTGCTTAAGCAGAGCGTTCTCGCACTCCACCCCGGCCAGCTGCGCACAGAGCACCATGACCTGCGGAGATTCCTGCATAAAAGCATTCTATCAACAGCGAGAATGAGGGTATGGATCTCATATGCGAGAACGAATGTCAGAAAGGGTCTCGCTTACCTCCTCCGTCGGGCGCTGGGACAGAAGGCGCTGGGCATTCTTTAGCTCAATCTTCAGAGCCGCCGCCCGAGCCACCGCTTCCTCTCTTGCCTTGTATATGTCGAGGAAGTTCCGGTCGATGGTGATGCTTCGGCGAGCACACATATGCGCAAGCTCGAGCCCACGCATCAGAGCCCGGATGGAGTCAAAAGTGAGGAGGCGAGTGGGCAGTTGGTCGTACAGGCCCGCGAACTCCCGGTTATAAATGCCATAGCCCAGCGCGAAGGCCTCGCCGGTGACCTCGTCACGCTCTGCCCAGCTTGGGAGCAGCGTCGAGAGGGATATTTAGTTGTCCTCTGGGTCCCATTGTAGCAGGGGGTTCCCTTCCGCATCAAGGCTCTTCATGCCTAAACCAAAGTTCCTATGCCTCTTCGGCACAGGCTTGGGCGGGAGCTTGGCAGAGCTCTCGGAAGCCACTGGCTCAGCGCCCACCTCGCTACCCGCCTCGGTCACGGCCGGAGGGTTCTTGGCAGGGTACCCAGCACTGCTCCTAGTGACGTCCCTTATCTCGCTGACCGTCGCTAAAATCTCGGCGAAGTACCGGCCCGACGGGAGAGGTCGGCCGGGCGAAGGCACCTTAGACTTCACCTTCTCGGCAGTAGACGGTTTCTGCCTCTTCATCCGCTGAGACGAAAAGTCACTAGGTTTCCGCTTCTCGGCACCAAACGGCGGAGGTGGAGCTGGCTCGTCCCGGCAAGCGTAGGCCGCAGACTTCGCGAGAGTCAACGGATCTCTCGCAGTCTGGCCCTCGATAGCTTGCGTCTCGGGGAAGGGCTGGCGCAAAGGGATCTCCCTCTCTCCTGCAAAGGCAACACGGTAACACTTAGCATTGAGGTAGGACGTGTAAATACCGGACAAAAGAAAGAAAAGATGAGATATCACCTTCGCCAGGAAGAATGGGGGGAAGAGAGTCGACGTTTCGCCTAAGGAAGAGGATGTCAAACTCCTTAGTCCCAAAGAATTCGAGGAGCGCGCTCTCGCGAGACCCCAGGGTTGGCGGCTTGTAGGCAGCATCCTCATAATGGATCGGCGCAAGAAGAACGTTCCCGAAGTCACCAAAGACGAAGACACACTTCTCGCCCTAGTGATGATGCTTGTTTGCAAGATCGGTTGTCTTGAGCAGCTGCCCAGAGAAGAAGATGACTCCTCCCTTCGCGCGGAAGTTAAACAGCTTTTGGAATATCGAAAGGTTGAACTATATCCTCTCGGATCACATGTAGCAGATGAACGCTACAAGGATGGCGATCGAGTTTGGATTCAGCTGCGCGGGAATGACTCCGTAGTAGCAGAGGGCCAGGAGCATCTCCGGCCAAAGAGGGAGTCGGAAGCCCCCCTCAAAGTGCTTGAGGGGGGTCACGAGCTCCCCCTCTCGCGCGGTATTCACCCTTTCGTTATTGTTTGGGTTTCTCGTGATGAAGCTGGCAGGAATATATCGGGAGGTAATCAGCCGATACTCCTCAAGGGTCAGATGGCACGGCGGAAATTGGTGCTTCCGGAAAGCTTCCGCGCAATTAGGACGCCCCTCGTTCTCGCCCGGCATTGTGTCTGAAGTTTTCGAAGGCGAAGTCGCAAGAGAGGAGGCGAGAGGGAGATACCAGCTGAGAAATAAGGGAAGGGAGGCAAAAACAAGGTGTTCCCGGCAGAGGGCGAGAGCAAAAGGAAGAAAAGTGAAGGTTCCGGACCGGGGAAATAAATGTGGTGGGTGGATCCACCTATTTATAGGAAGCCATGATAAATGATGATTTTCCCAGAAAGGGCGGCGGAGGTACAACTGTCACGCCCTAGGTCAACGACGCCTCGGTTCCCCGCCTGAATTGACAATGACAGATCGACAACCCTAGTTCGCGCAAACTAGCTGCTAGAATCACATGGCATGACAAACGCGGAAGCAAAGAACGTTCGCGCCTGGCGAGACCTACGATAATAGCAGTAACAATAACAGTTAACTAATGAAAGCAGTTTACAAGATGGCAAGCAGTCCAAGGTTCAGAATAAAATTAAAAAGACAGGGTACATGGCGAGAAGGGAAGGCCAGAGGTAAGAAGGGGCGAGATATCAGGAATCAATAAGGCTCCTAGCGCCAGCATCCTCGCTCTCGCTGTCGGGTCCTCGAAGACGCCAACGGGTTGAAGTAGGAGAGTATGGTGCACCCTAGATTGATCTGGCGAGCTTGGTCTCGTATCCGCGCAAGGCACCTCCCGGTAGAAGATCCCGCAGTGGGGCTGCCCGGCCGCTCCGTCTCTCTTAGGAAGTAATCTCGATGTAGGTCCTCCAACCTTTGCTCCACCGACCTACGAAACTCTCTCGCCGCGTAGGCCTGGGCCCGCTCCCGCCGAGCATGTTTGGAGAGGATGGTCGCGACCCTTTTACCCCGCCTTCTCGCACTTCCCGCGCCAATCAGGATTCCTTCCATTTCATCAGAAGAGGGGAAGGGGGAGCTATCTCCGTCCTCCTCCTCCCGATCTCTGTCATCATCCTCATCCTTGTCAGCTCCCGATCGCAGGTCCGGATCTCCTGAGAAGACGATCTGGCAGTCAGTGCGAGAACAGGGTAAAAGCACTAGCGGTATGTGGCATACCAGCAACATGGCGAGAGCCATCGGCCGGTGGAAGGCGAGAAGGCCCGGGCTCTCCCCCGGCGTCCATCCCAAACAGGAGATGGAGTGGCTTTCCACGGCCCGGACCGAAGATCTTGCGCTCTGTAACCTCCGCCAGGCTGAAAGTCCGGGGAGGTTCGCGTTCCCTCACGGAATGGTCGGCCTTCTGCGTCAAGGATGGGTCGACAGACACCTCCCCTATGGATGTGTGGGGATTGGCTGCTGGAACGTCACGGGGGGCAGCCCCTACATCAGTTCCCTGCAAGGTAAGACCCGGGAGGGCGGAAGCAGGCACTACGAGAGTCTAACCCAAGAGTTAGAGTGATCAAAAAATGGGCAAAAGAGAGGAAGGATACCTGGAGGTCCCGAACCGTCGGTAGGAGCCCCTTCCGGATCCTGTGGCTGATCCACAGGTAGGTGAGACGTCGATGGGGTCCGGTGGTCCCGGCGGAAGCCCAGCACCACCTTCCAGGCCCACCTGCCAAGAAAGGTTCAGTGACCAACTCTTAAGTACAGCAGTCCGCGAGACATACCCTCTACAGCAGAAGAGGATCGGCCGCACGGCTTGGGGATAGAGTGGGAGAGGCTCGGTGTTCTTGCGAGAGGTCCCGATGGATCTTCGTCGCCTTCTTCTTCTTCTCTTTCGACGGCGGCGGAGGCTCCACAGTGGGTGCCTCTCTCGCCAGCCAAAGAGCCACTAGGGCGCTATTGGCGAGGGCTCGCGCCTGCGCCGCATTTATGCAGTCCTGAAGGCTCTGCGAGAGTGGCTTGCCAGCTTGTTTGGGGTGCATCGCTAGGTCAAGCGAAATCCCATGAGAGCAACAACGATCAGGGGCAGATTTACGGCCGTCTATCAATGCATGTATATAACCACAGCAGGGACCACCAATAGATTCTCTTTGCAAGAAGTGACACGTGCCCAGTAAATATTTATGGGTTGGACGTGTCATTTCGAGCGCAGAGCTAGATTAAAAAGAGCGGGGATTGTGTACAACCCATATTCGCTGGGTAGGACCCAGAGGCATAGACGGTCGGGGTTGGACCAGCCTCGGGCTAGCTTAGGCCTGAAGACCAGAAGAGCTCTCGCGCTAGAGGAGCTCCCACTTAGGAGCAGGCGAAATACAGCCCGTGACCTGAAGCAGGCGAGAAGGCGTTGAGTTGTCTCAACGCCGCGCTTAGTGAGCTCTACTTACTCAACGCCGTGGTCAGCAGTAAGGGCGTTGGGTGAGCTCCACTCACTCAACGCAGTAGTCAGCAGCAAGGGCGTTGGGTGAGCTCCACTCACTCAACGTCGCGTCCAGCAGCGACAGCGTCAAGATTAGAGGAGCTCCCGCCTGGAAAAGGGTGAGAGCGTTCACCATCGGTCAGCCGGGACCCGCTTCCGGCAGAGTCGACGAGAAGGATTGTATCTCGCAGAAGGTGGGGCCGGCTCAGCTTGAGGCTTTCGACACTCCTTTTTAGCTCCCGCCAAATGAAGGCGAGAGGGTTCCCGGCATAGAGTTCTCGCCGAGTGGGGCCAAGGGTTCAGGGTAAAATTACTTAATTTCCCTCGGGTAAAATTACCCTTATACCCCCAAGGGTTGCATTTAACACTTCTCAAACAGCGGGATTTGGCTATTGGCAGACCAGCCAGAGGTATTTCAGTAACTTCTGGTCAGCAAAAGGTTATAAATAGACCCATAAGGGCTCCTTAGAAAGCGGACTCTCATTTTTCTTTGAATCTCTAGTGCTTTCTGAGGTGCTCCTAGCCCAGCTTTTGGCTTTGGAGGGGAAGCTCTCAGAGATCTTCCGGGTGTGAGGTGGGACCTCCCTGCTGATGCTTTGGGTCAGTCCTAGGTCGTTAGCAACCAGTCAAGGGGCGGGGCTTGAGAGAAGTAGGTGTTGGCTGCACCCCTGTTTTGAACATTCGTTGAGGTAAATTTTGGCTCCAACAGGATGAACTATCAACTACTCGTGTACAAGATAGACTACTCGAGTATTATACTTAGAAAAATTTTTGAGATAAAAAAATCTGAACACTCGAGAGATAGACAAAGTCTACAGGAGTACTAGACTTGGTTACTCGAGAGCTAGAATAGTACTACTCGAGAACCAGTTCCTGTACTCGAGTACTGGGCATGACTACTCGAGTGCTTCTAATTCTTCTACTCGAGTACTATCAATCCTCTCGAGTAAAAGAATTAGAAAAATTCTGCTTTTTAGAGAACTTTGCTTCTTCATTCCAAACATAACCAACTCTTCATCCATTAGTTTAAGTGCTTGAAGATAAAGTGTATCCCAATAGAGAGGCTACACGTGAGTCAACACCTTGGATCACACAATGAGGAATTACATTGTATGGTCCTGTGTTTGATGATCCACTGTAGACTTACATTGGACTACACTTGGCAATAAAACCTGTAAACACATAACTAAAATAACATATCAAATACAACCTAATTCATCTTAATTCAAGGGTGACTTCATACAAATTTTGGTTATTGTGGATGCAATACCCAACACTTGATGAATGAGCCTTTGCATGAACAATGTAGTCTATGTACTTGACTCTGTCTCTCTCTTCCTATCTCACTTTAACCCTTAACTTAAAAATTACAGTTATTCATGTTGAATACTTACAGGTGTGTGATAACTCTCCACAGAGTCCACTTGGATGGAAAAGAGAAGGGACCGTTAAGAGATTTGTGGTCATGTCATAACTATCCCTCATTTACTCTAACGTGTATTTGGTTTTGGGTGGCATAGTGCACGGTGAAGCATAAAGGACCAAGCCCAAAGATAAATACAAAAATAAAATGGAATTATCGCACAACATGGTTACTTTTTATCGTTTCATATATTGTGTTTGCGTGCCACTGACTTTATTTTTCAATTATTTATTATGGATGAATGCAAGGTCATAAGACTGAACGTGTATTTGGTTTTGGGTGGCATAGTGCACGGTGATGCATAAAGGACCAAGCCCAAAGATAAATAGAAAAATAAAATGGAATTATCGCACAACATGGTTACTTTTTGTCGTTTCATATATTGTGTCTGTGTGCCACTGACTTTATTTTTCAATTATTAATTATGGATGAATGCAAGGTCATAAGACTGAACACTATCTTTTTATATTATATTAGATGTGGATATTCTATACCGAGCAATTTATTATACTTTCGGTTGCTTTATTATGTTCTTTGATAGGTGTAGGTTATTTCTTATTATCATTTCATAATAGTCTAATTGTGATTCCAATATGTTGTGGGGCTTAATCAGACCAATAATATTATGTGATAGTTACATATGAATTTCATTTAATATTAGAGCTATAGGAATCTTATCCCCTAGTATTTTGTTTGTACACAAGCCACTTTTAATGTGTGGTTTGCATATATATTGTGAAAGGCTTAGAATCACTACAAGAAAATCAACTTTTAGTGACAAAAATTTCAGTCACTAAATATTGCGGGTTGGTCACTAAAGACATTTAGTGACCAAATTTAATTCATCACAAGTTGATTGCAAAAGGCCCGTCACTAAATACATTTAGTGACCAAACCAATCTTCATCACAAAATGTACATTTTTTGTGACAACAAATTTTCGTCACTAAATGTTCATTTTTAGTAACCACATATTTTCATCACTAAATGTATTTTTTGTGACAACTACTTTTCTGTCACAAAATGTATAGCATTAGAGAACTATTTTTGTGACAGCTTGTGCAATGCAATAATATGGACTTTTTGTTACTAAAATTAATTATTTAATTATTAAATACAACAATAAATAAAATATTCATTTGTCAAAAAATCTCATGAATGAAAATAGAAATTTTCTTTTAAATCTATTTATAAAAAAGGGTGGGAGATAGCTCAAACCCTTCAATACAGACCAATAAAGCTTTTAACTCTATTAAACTCAATATATATAAAAAATCCTATAATAAACAAAAATTACATCATTCTATCTTTACATAAGAAATAAAAAGCATGATGCAATTGAACTTCATCCACATTTAACGAGTCCCCTTATTCTTGGAGCCGGTGGCCTGGAGGAGTTTCTGCTCATTATTGGACTGCCCAAGTTAGTGTTTAGCTGAACTCTATCGATTCTTTTACTTGGGTTGGGGCGGTTTTGTAAACTAAAAGGCCTTCGTCTCCTCCAAGTCAATGAATGACACATCTGCAACAGATTGGAGGTTCAAACATTTTTCTGAAATAATAGGTAAACTTTCATCATAAGAAAGATTAGGAATCACTAGTTCATATGTAGCAGCTTAGTTATGTAATTAATCACCAGTTCATATGTAACAAATCAGTAATTTTTAAACTTTTTTGAAGTGTAAATAATATAAAATTTAGCATTTGACATTAGTATGGCATATATATGAATCATGCAATTTATCATGAGCTTATTTAATATATGAAAACTATGCATGACAACGCAACTACGAGATTAAATTCTAGCATTTCAGCATAATTCATTATGGTGAATAAAATTATCAGAATGAAATTAAAAAAAAATCTTCTAAGTGGTCGTGCATGTGTATGTGCTTGCAAAGGATAGAACATAGAAGAATTCAAGTTGAAGAGCTAATTCTTCTAAATTCCTGAACTGGATTAGGATTTTATGGTTTAAGAGAACCTTTGGCTCATTTTCTTATAAAGAAAAGGCTTTATACGAAGGAGTACTGGAGCTTGATGGTGAACATGTAAACGTGATTCATAAAACCTCCTCTAAATCCATCATGATGTTCTTATACATTTCCTTTGGTTCAGACATCAAAATCTCAAGCAATCTTCTCCTACTATAAAATGCAGATATGCAAAAAATTCTATGTCAAAAAATAGATTTCTTCCATAAAGAAAAGTGTTAGTTGATAGTAATAATGTTGTCCATTTTCAGGCAATTTGAAATTATTTGATAATTTATACTTGTTAAAAATAGCCAGGAATGATATTCCAAGAAATGTATGAGTCATTATGGATTCCAGAAAATGACTGAATAGAAACAGAACATTTTAAGGTAGAAACTGAACTTTTTAAAATCGTATAGTCATTGGTTGTTATCCTACAGTACTTCCAGTGCCGCACACGCACATGGACCATATACATTTTGCCTGTGAAATGACTTTGACAATATTTTTGAGTATGTGCCCTCCTTCCAGACCATGAAACAGAAATCCTAATGTGTAGGCCGTAATGTGGTGTTTGATGAATAGGAAGTACCTACAGGTATCAATAATGGAGACGCCAATCTTAGTGCCAATGAACTGTCTGATGCATTTGAAAATACTGGTGCAATGCTGATCCAAGAGGTATGGTTTGTTCCTTCTTTTGCCCAAACTTTGTATAATTTCACATCCTATTTTCTTATGCATCATTTTAATCAGGTCGCATGCAAGACTAATGATTCTGGGATTATTTTTGCTTGAAAAATCAATAAATTAGGATTATTAGAAATATATTGTGGTTGTTATTTAAATGAAGGACCATCTCATATTAATATAGTTAGTTACAACACTATAGTATTAAATTAGGATTATTAGCAACATCATAGTGTCGTCATTTAAATGAAGGACCGTCTTGCATTAGTATAGTTGGCTACAACTTCCAAGGCATTGAATATAATTATAGATGAGATTAAGAATGGCCATAAACATGCAAGTCTCTTCACGTTGAACTACACCCTATCTATCTACTTCAACGACTGGGATGCAGTTCGCTAGCTGTAGTTAAACTGATGGAGCTCCAGCATTTTTTGCTTTGAATCAGTCATCACGAAGAACCTTCATTCAAACTGCTAGGCGAAAATGGTATACTTCATAGAATCGCCTTGTTAAAGATACTTGATGGGTTCCCCCTTTTTATGGAAAATCATGGGTGGGCCCCACCCCCCCATAATCTCTCATGGAGATGATGGGGGCGGACCCTCACTCCCTCCCCTCATGGGGAAACCGCCGCCATAGGAACCGCCGCCGGCAAGAGGCCGAGCCACCACCGGCGGCCGGCCCTCCCACGGCCACCACGACCATGGCCGACCGGGGCCATGGCCGCCCCGGCCATGGCCGCCCGACCATGGCCGCCCCGGCCATGGCCGCCCCGGCCATGGCCGCCCCGGCCATGGCCGCCCCGGCCATGGCCGGCCGTGGCCATGGACGCCCCGGCCATGGCCGGCCGTGGCCATGGCCGCCCCGGCCATGGCCGCCCCGGCCATGGCCGATCGGGGCCATGGCCGCCCCGCCATGGCCGGCCGTGGCCATGGCCGGCCGTGACCTTGGCCGCCGCCGGCCGCCCGGCTGCCGCCGCCGTCATGACGGCCCGCCATCATGGGAAGCCCCCCCGGCCGTCCGATCAAGGGGAGAGCCCTCCCTGCCGTCCGATTAAGGGGGTAACCACCCATTTCCCCACCACTAACCCACTATGTTAGTGGTGGGGCCCGTCGTAACTTCCCCCTGGAGCCTATAAAAGGACCCCAGGGGCTCCTCATTTAATAATCCTCTTCTCCTACGCCTTCCCCCCTTCTCCTTCCTCAGGTGGGAGCTTTCCCGTTCTCCTCCGTCGGCGGCCACCCCTCGTCGCCAACCACCAGCGGCCGCCTCTCGCCGCCAACCACCGGCCGCCGCCCGAGACCTCCAGCGGCCCCCAGTGGTTATCAGCACCCGCCAGCAGCTATCAACACTCGTCATAAGCCGTCGGCCCCGTCATCGGCTATTGGCACCCCACCAGCGCTCAATCGCAAAGGAAGCACCCCAAGAACAGAGAGAGACGAACAAGGGAGGCAGCAACAGCCCTGGAATACACCCCGCCTCTGAACACGCGGGCCTAAAGCGTCCCGCGCATTCCACCGTCCAAGTCCCGTTGGCGAGGCAGTCTGTTGCCCACCAACGGCCGCATACACACTCTCTCCCTTCAAGATTGTAACGGGACCGGCCTGTCGCCCCGATTCCCCCATCAAATTGTAACCTCCAGCAATCTAGTGGATTTTGACCGGCACCGACCCGGTCACGTGGTTTTTCACCCGGTTGAAGGGTTTTCCACGCTAAAACTCTCTGTGTTCATTCCCCCTTTTCAACTGACTGTGTGCGCGCTCGACCGCTCCGCGAGCTAAGGCGGTCCAAGGTTATCCGGTCTGACCGGGGCGTCGAGTGTCCGCAATAATACTTATTTGGAAGCTTTCTTACATACGCTGTGGGAAAAATATCAAAAATAAGAAACAATTTTCAAAAATTATGTCCAAGATTATTAGCACCTGATGAATGCGTAAGACCCCATTTTTTTTTCTTTTCAAACCCGGGGTCTTATGCCCAGAACCGCCGCTTTGCGGTGACACCTTCGCACCCAGGAAGGTCGTCACTACAACGCGCTGATTCTGCCGGCATTTTCGATCACAACAAGTAACAAGCAAGAAGAGTAAGCAAGTCCACCAGAAGAAAATATCACATATAAATCAAAACTCCACGAAGGGAGTGTCCACAGAAAATCATCAGAGTATAAATAGTCTGGAAATAAAAGGGCTCATGCCCGGTACATCAAATCCTCATTACAAGATCACTCAAAAGCGGAAACAAAACTAAAACTCTACGAAGGGCCGGGACTCACAGTCCCCGTAGTCTGGACTCCAGTGCTAGACTGTCCCATCTCCAAGCGTACCGGCCTCCTGGGCTGCTCCTCCATGCTGGGCTCCGCGATTCCCTAAAATGATGTGGTCCGAAAACCGTTAGTCTATAAGACTAAGCCCTATCATCCCCCACCCCTTCCCCCATGCCCTAAGGCACCGAGCGGAGTGGAAGAAAGGGAAGGACATGAAGGTGGAGAGTAGTCAAAAGCAAATGACGGTGGACCTAACTTGCAGTTGTGTATTCGGAGAGCAATTAATCTTAAGTGTTGTAATAGGTCAAACAAGAAGGAAAATAAGTAAGGTAATTTAAACCTTCACTTATGTGAGTACACATAAGCCAAGGGATCTTTTGCAAGGCTCCCATCGTATAAAGTGTCCCATACTACTTATACGTTGGGGTGTTGGTTATCAAACAGTAGCATATATATATATTGAAATTAACCTTTGATTTATAAACTTGCCCACACAAGCTTATAGACCAAGGGGTCGTTATGCAAGTCCTAAAGTATAAGCGTCCCATTCCACTTATACTTTAGGTGTCAAGGTTGTTATGAATGATTATGGCATGCAGCTATATGGTGGGTATGATGATCAAGCAGTGCAACTCACACACCCAACTTTGTGTACACAAACCTTTAGTTCCCCCTTTCTGGAGATAACTCCCAGGATACTCCCGTAGTGGCAGACGGAAGCAGTGGGTTGGGCCTCGCCCACCTCAAAACCAGTAAAAGCACCACTGGTCTGACCTATCGTACGCCCTCAACGCCTGGTGCACGAGGCGGACTCCTGCGTACTTTTGCCGACTGGTCCGCCGGACTTAACCTTGGCTAAGTGCTAGTCACCTTGCCGAGTCAACGATATCGGTGTCGGTGCAATCGAACTCCCTGATATCGAGAACCCACCACCTTAATTTTTTCCTATTTTTATGCACATGCAGCAGATTAATATATAATAATTTAAAGTGTCAAACTCACGGACTAAACCGTCCGTATTAACCACATTCGAGACCAAATTCCCCGGACTAAACCGTCCGGCTCATCTCCAGACTCCATCCCTTAGAACACCACGGAACATCGCCCCTTAAACACCTCGGGACGACTTAACCATTACCAACCCTAATTAATTAGTGTGTGCAATGTGAATCCCTATTAGGCTAATTACTCTTTCGTTTGTTTTAAGATTTACGTTAGCCTAGGACTGCCCCCGGCATACCCTGTGAAGGGCTCTCAAAGGGCACTAGGAACCAAGACGACGGCATTACGGCCCGAAGTTCCTTTTCGTAAGGCACTTATTATTATTGGTTGTTTTTTTCCTTACCCGTTCCCTCTATAAATTGCATCAATCTAAACCTAGGGTGGATTTGACTCTTCACTCTTACGGGGACGGCGATCTTTCGTCGGTCCCGCGCACCTTCTAGAGCGCATCAACTCATTCCTCACAGCACTCGAAACCTCCTATGGTGATCCATCCTCTTTCTTTAAATCCATCCAACACAAGCTGTCCTTATGCTAACCCAAACCTTCTGTTGTTACTCATTTACCAAAATTACTAAATGCAGACCACCTTATACTAAGTAATGTCTATGATAGGATGTCCTTTGTGTTTTCTTCCGAAGGGCCTAAGTTAATTACTGGGGGCCTATCATGACATTATTGAATCGATTTCCGATAATAACAGTTTTTCCAATTAATCTAATAATTAATTAATTTTACTAAAATCCAAGGTCTTCCAAATTTGTACAAGGATTATATTTTTCAGTCATGTATAAATCATGATAAATTTAAGACAAATATTAATGTATCTAAAAATGACATATCCAAGGTTTGGCAATTTTCCCTATGGTCTAAGGGGCCTAAACTTATTTTTGCAATAATCCATTTCCTTCATGTCTAATGAATAAACTACATCAAATTCTCTTCCAAATAAATTGGATTAATTACAGGATATTAGAAATACCATGAAAACAGTACTGTAAAAGTTTCATAATTTTACTTCTGGAAATTAATTTAAAATAAATCATTTACTAAATCCTTAAACTTGCATGCTTGTGAATCAAGTACTAAATCCATAACCCCAAAAATCCAAAAAAAAATCCCACTGATTCATAATATTTTAAAAACACTATTTACCAACTTTCATAATTTTTCAGAGACTATTTATGCCATAAAATATTTTTAAAACATAGAGCCCTTTAATAATACTTGTGAAGGAACTATTCTATTTAATCAACATAAAATTGAACCAAAATTCAAGGGCATTCCTACTGGCCAAAAACATCTAATTCCAGAGTTTCAAGGGGGCCTTATTTGAATTAAAAATCTTTAATAAATAAAACATCAAAAAGGGCTATACCCACATTCATGAATGAAGTACTAGAAATACCTATCCAAAAATTCTAGTAAAATTATCCTAGGGGTCCTAACTACCCTAGAAACAGACTACCCCAATTTCATGGCTTTTAAAAGAGTTTAAGATACTATTTTGACCTAAAATCCCTTCTACCCTAAAACTAGGGGTTAAGTTTTGAGGTAGCTACCTACATCAAAATTCTCTAACAATACAACCAGAGAGTTACAAACTCATGAATAACCTCTCCACCAAATCTCAAGGCCATACAAGGGCATTTGCCCCTATTTCCTTCATAAACCCCCAAAGTCCACATTTAGGGTTTGAACCTGGACCCTAGGGTAAACTCACCCTAATCTATCCCATTTTTCCCAAGGGGGTTCTTAGGATCATTTCAAACCAATGGTAAAAATCTCAACCTCTGTTGAGGTGAGATGATCTCTCAAGTGTCAAAAGTACCTTTTCCCTAAATTTCCCTTCCCTAGGTCCAAACTAGGGTTTAGTGAATTCCTTTTCAAAACTCAACCAAATAAGTTGAAATTTGAACCAGACCTAGATACCTATACCAGGGACACCTCACCAAAATTTGGGAGGGTATGGAGGTCATTTGACCTTTAATTATCTTGCCCTAGCTTTTCTAGGGTTAGGGCAAAACCCTAAGCTACACTATCCAAAATGGTCTCCAATTTTTACAGGAGCTATATCTAGTTAATAATAAGCCCCTGTCCAAAATTCAGGGAATTTGGACTAAGGGCTAGGTGTAGGGAATTATTTTAAAATCTGCCCTACATATAGGACCTACCCTAGAAAAATAGCCCTATAAGTCTGTAGACTTGTCCTAAAATTTTCCATAACATATCAAACTGTAGATAATAAAAAGGCCTACAACATTTATATTGATCATTTTTGATGAACATGCCCCTAAAGGGCCTAAATAATTTTATAATGAATCTGCCCTAGGTTTAGGACATACCCATATTGAAATGACCCTACAGGTCTAGGTTCTCTACCAAATTTTCACCACAGCATATCAAATTGTAGGTATTTAAAGGACCTACAACTTTCATGTTATAACCTTTTTCAGGAGGTGTCTAGAAGTGGCCTTAATTTCATTTACAGTGAAACTGTTAAATTAAAATACATAAATTGAATATAATAAATCATTAAATCATATTTTAGGGTTGCACGGATCTTAAAGCAGATCCGACGGGAGCTGTACTTCATCTTCTCCAAAACGCCAAAACCAGAACCCGTGGGAGGTGATGTCACGGGCCTTTTCCCGGCCACTAGGGGCGGCGCCACCACCGGGAAATAACTCCTACATGTTCCCGGTGGTGGGGGCTAGCCTTGCCGGCGGCTAGGGCGGCCGGAGGTGGCGGCGCCGCCCTACCCGAGAGCTTCAAAACTCCATAAAAAATGGAAATTTCTGAAATTTTAAGCTTTTGCTCCGGTTCGTTTGAGCATGAACTCAACTCCTAAACAATCCTAGGATCTAAACATGAGAGAAAAGGTGAGGGAGGACCTGATTTCGGGCTTGGATGCGAGTTGAACGGCGGGATGACATGGTGGCGGCGGTGGCGGCGGTGGCGGCGGTGGCGGCGGTGGCGGCGTTTCTCTCCTTGGTGGCTTCGGCAAGGGTTCTATCCTCCTTCTCTGATTTCGAAATGGGTTGCCCCTCTCTCCTAAGTGAGTATATAAAGAGGAGAGGGAGAGAGAGGGAGGTTTTCCTCAAGGGCCATAACACCTCTTCATGGTGGGGGTGGTTAGAGGAGAGAGAGGGTGGAAACACCTCTTGATTGCCGGGAAAAGGGTGGGGGGAGGAGGTGTCAACCTCTAGGTGGCTGTTGGCCCCTCTTTGGCCGAACTCATGCCTCCTCCCTCTTCAAAACACCTCTTCACCTCTCCACCACCTTTTCTCTCTCCTCTATATAACCAAATACTTTTTTTTTCTCTCTTCTAGTCATCCTCACGAATTTTCTTCCCCTAGAAGCCTAAAGGCATCCCATAAAATTAATATTAAAACCTTAAATGTCATATGAGAGGGGGGGCTCACCATTCTACCATGAAAATACCCTTAATTCACACTTTCTCTCTCCTATATTTAGCCTATTTCTCTCTTCTTTCGCTCTCCTAGTCAACATGTTGGCTAGCCTAGGGTTTAGGCTATAGGCAGCCATAATAACTCCTAATAAAACCCTATGAGTCTACATGAGGCGGCTTGAGCTTGAGTTAACCCAATTGAGCTAGGTTTGACTTGATTTGGGTTTAGGGTTGACTTGGTCAATTTGACCTTCCGAGTCAACATCAATAGACCCCTAGGGACCCATTGACCTCCCCTAAGGCCTAGGTATGGTTAGGTAGGGTAGACTTGGGATAAAGAGGGTGAGTTGATCCAGGGCAGGGTTACCTTGGCCTAACTAGGGCTTAAGTTGACTTGGGTCAACTTAGCCATTAGGTTTGCACCCAATGGGTCCTTTGTGACCCATTGATCTCATATTAGGTCTAGGAATGCCTTGGAGTCAGATTGAACCCACTAGGCCACCAAAATCAGGGTTTTAAGATTTTACTATTTGCAGCCCAAGTGAGTCTCAACTAACTAGTTGGGTCACTTGACCTCCTAGGTTCAACCTAGGACTTGTTATGACCTAGGAATGTTCAAGTCACTCCTAAGGGGGGGTCTAATTGAAAAATGGGATGTTACAGAATGCATCGGAAGCACACAACCAAGATTCTTATTATACCCAAAAAAACTATATAAGCTGTCAAGTCCTAGTACCAACTTAAGTGAGAAATCATAAATACATTTCAAATATAGTTCATCTTATACTCAAAGAAATACAAAAGCAAGGATTTTTTTAATATCCACCCAATTATGGCAAAGAAGTTGTGAAATTATGCCATACCTTTGATTTAACCACGTGAGGGCTTGAGAATCAACCACGTGAGGGCTTGAGAATCAACCACTTGAGGGCTTGAGAATCAACCACATGAGGGCTTGAGAATCATATTATTGGACGACCAAACAAATTTATAAGGAAAAGTGAGTGAACAAATCTAGTTCAGTGGATTAAAAATCAAATTCCTAGTATCAACGAAATGCAATAAAAAAAGTTAAAGGTTGAAAATTGCCATAATTAGTGTAAAAGTAACTAACATTAAACAAATGTAAGAAGACTTGCCATAATTATTGTTAACTAAGGATTTTCAGATTGCACATGAGAAGAAAATATTTATTTTTATTTTGATAGTGCATTGTTTTGAACTCAAAGTTATTTTCTTTCCATCACCTCGCCGCTTGAAGAATTCAACACCAAGAAACACTACAACAAAAAGAGGCATTAAATTCCAGAGTACTAATTAGTAAGCAACACAAAAGGTACATTAAATGTTGGGTTGAATAAATAAAAAAAATTATCAAGTAGAAAATATTTAATTAGGGAACACAAAGGATTAGTCATACTAGTTGTTGTCATTCAATACCAGAGTACTTTGAATCCCTGTAGTAAAATGGCACCCACTTACTCACAATTCGTGCCATTAACAATAGAAGAAAATCAACACTTAGACAAATCAAGCACCATTGGTAAAATTCTAAAAGGTAAAAGAATCATAATTTAGTCCTAAGATGCAGATCGCCAATATTATCTGTGCCTGCAAGTCCCAAAATGGCATAATAGAAGAAATCTAAACATGATGGATCCATAAAAATTTCCCTAGATTTAACATTTATGAATTACCTGGTGTCATAAGTTGACATGAGAGACTTCCATTCACCCTTATTAAGACTTCTCCATTCATCATTCCCACAATAGTAGGTTCCAAAAGAAGCATTTCTATAAGTTTTTAAATCAAAATTCTGTAGCAATATCAGGAAAGTCCTAAAGAACATTACTAAATCATAAAATACCAACATAATTATAAAAAAGTGTTCATTTAGAAGAATTCAAGTAGGGTACAAACTTAAGAAAGCAAATCGCAATATATATATATATCCATGAAGCCTTTACGGTAATTCTATGGAAGCTTTAATGGCCATATACAAAGAGCAATATTACCTCCTCTGAAAATCTACTATAAAATTTCAATAATAGAAAAATGCAATATTACCTCCTCGGCTTCTCGGCGAGAATGATGGCCCTGACCAGCCGATCGGTGAGAACGATTGCTCGAATAGCGTGGTACCTCCTCCGCTTCTCCACTAAGAAATTATTAGGGTAACCGGAGTATAACTAGAATATATCCCAAATATATGGCAACCCCATCGACCCTAGAGGCAATCGCTGCCTCTACTTTTTCTTACCTGATGAAGCCACCATCTATCGTTTCCCTCTTCAGCGTAATGCGGCGGATGATGAAGAAGACAACCGCAATGACCACGATTGCCAACGCCATTATGAGAGAGACTGATCGAGAAATCGCCACTCGGAGAAAATATGGCAACAAGTGTCGACACTCATCACATAAGGAAGCGCGGTTAGGGTTTGCCGAAAGAAATCGCAAAATAGGGGTCGGGCTCGGGGTAAGTGCTCGGATGCCAGCTTATCTAGCGCCAATTCTAAAAATTGGCGGTGTTCTGAAATTATCAAGTGCCAGTGTGCCACATTCAAAAAAAATTTCATTTTAATTCTTATTTCTTTTTGTGACCGTTAAATTTCGTTACAAACAAGTCCTATTAAGTGACGGAATCTAATTTGGTGACTAAAAATATTTTTTGTGACGTAATATTATTTTGGTCGTTAAAAAATTATTTTTTGTGACCAAATATTAATTTTAGTCACTAATTCAGTGGAAATCATAATTTGGTGACCAACCTCTAATTTAGTCACAAAAAGTATATGTTTAGTGACAAAAAATATTTCGTCATAAATATTTTGTCACTAAAAGCCTATTTTCTTGTAGTGAATGCTTAAAAAGACTATCTAGGAAGAATACCTACTTAAGGATATTTATGTATTTGATTACTTGAGAACCTGAGTGTTCCATGTTTGTTTTACACACACACACACACACACACACACACACACACACACGCATTTATATATATGTATGTGTGTGTATGTAATCGCGTGTTTTGGTATCTGGGATTCTGAGGGGGAGTGGGCCCTTTCAACCTATACGAGACAATTGCAGCAACACATTTACCTCAACTATTGTGAGTCCACCATTTACAGAGATGTGTAGGATGATTGCAGAGGAGGTGATTGCTACATTATATACATGACCATCACTACTAGCACCTACCACCTCTATTAATCCTAACGGGGCTCCAATGCATGTTGTTGCCACTGTACCCTTGGTTTAACCACGAGCTCAAGATCATCAGTTGACCTATTTTTTGGGTTTCAATGCTCTATCTTTATCTGAGATTGACATAAACATAATAGAAGATTGGTTGGCAAGGGTAAAGAGAATCCTGACCTATACCAATGAAGAAGAAGATGGTGACCTTGGCCACCATCCTTCTATTTGTGGATGCCAGACTTTGGTGGGAAGAGATGGACCGTTGTTTTGGTGGATGGGCAATAAACTATGTAGATATGGAGGACTTATTTGAGTCCTTCATTATGATACCTCTGCAATGACGTCCTACCATTACAATTCCAGTTCCTTTGACTGATCCAAAAATACATGAAGGTGGGCTAGTACCTACACAAGTTAACTAGAATGACTGAACTGCTATGCAAGAAGGTTAATTGAAGATGAAGAAATGAAAGTTGTTCTATGAAAATCAACATGACAACCTTATAAGGAGATTGGTAGGAACCAAGTCCCTTGAGTTCCAAAGATAATGGAACTGGCAAGAGCATTATTGATAATTTAGAAAAAGCATAATGATGGAAGGGCCTTTGTACAAGGGGTGTAGAGTTCAAGATATCTCCCTCACATAAAAAAAATTTGATGATCGGAAGAACATGAAGAAGTATCACCATTCTTAGGATGCCCCTCCATTCTACCATAGCTCAAAAGATTCATTCATTCCATATCTTTAAGTAGGCATATGAGAGATGGAGAAGATGAAGAAAGCAAAGTGAGAGCATGCATTTCTGTCTAGAAAAGATAAACCAAAGCCAAGAGAATATCATATAGAAAAATAAATATAATTTATTATCCTACTCCTAAAACTGTATTGATGCAGGCCCATGGTTTGGAAGAGAGATTTTCTTGAAAACTTCCAACAGTTATATGAGGAGGAGGTGTGTGGGGCTCGGATTGTGATGAAGGGAGGAGGCCAGTTTTGACTTGTTGGGTGGAAGGGGTCAGTTTTCTTCGTAGAGGAAGAGGAGGGCTCAGGTAGCTAGAGGAAGAGGAAGATATGAAGGAGGGAGAAGAAAACCAAGAAAGGGGAGAGGGAGGAGAAGGCTGAATATTGCCTAGGGGGAGGAAAGAGAGGAGGTGTCCGAGAGAGATTAAAGAGGGAGAGGAGGTGGCGGCTTTGGACTTGGTCGAGCCCTAAGGGGGTGGTGGTGGCCGGCGGCTTGGAGGGAAAAGGGAGGCCGATATTTTTTTTGGGGGAAGTAAAAGTGGGCTTGGGTTTGGGTGGTGGAGGTGAGGGAGAATATTGAGGAGGTGGAGAAGGGAGAAAAGAGGTAGCCGAGATTGAGAAGAAAGGGGAGGCCGAAATTTTGGAGAGGAGGAGAGGAGAGGAGGAGGAGGAAACGAATTTTCCAAGAGGGGAAGAGAGAGGAGGGGGGAAATTCAAATTTTGAATTTTGGTTTTCAATTTTTCATTCTCTCAATACTTAATCAAACAAAACATGGCTATATATAGCCTTACACCACTCAATCTTCTCCATACATATTTAGAACAAAATAAAAACAATTCCAAAATTAAAATGCATGAAAATGGAAGCAAATATATGATGGTTATAAGTATCCATCATAATTACAAGAATAAAAATATAATAATAAGATTGCTTAAATTAAAACATTGCTTAAATAAAAATTACTATAAATGATAAAAGATAAATAATAAAATATATAATTATAATTTTAATTTATAATTATATATTTTATTTAAAATGGTGCCGGCAGACGTCGTGCAAAATATGAAGCGGCGTTGGCGAAGGAGCGTCACAGCATTGACGAAGAAGCGTCGCGGTGTTGGCGAAGAGCGTCGTCATCAATTCTCCCACACTTAAAATCACTCATCTCTGATGAGTGGTCCGTGAGGGGGGAACAGTTAGAAGAAAGCAGCAATATTGGGGCAAGTCTGGCCATAAAAGTTGGAGGGTGCCAATTAGAAAATTGACATGAACCTCCCTCTGATACCAAATTGATGCAGGCCCATGGTTTGGAAGAGAGATTTTCTTGAAAACTTCCAACAGTTATATGGGGAGGAGGTGTGTGGGACTCGGATTGTGATGAAGGGAGGAGGCCAGTTTTGACTTGTTGGGTGGAAGGGGTCAGTTTTCTTCGTAGAGGAAGAGGAGGGCTCGGGTAGCTAGAGGAAGAGGAAGATATGAAGGAGGGAGAAGAAAAACCAAGAAAGGAGAGAGGGAGGAGAAGGCTGAATATTGCCTAGGGGGAGGAAAGAGAGGAGGTGGCCGAGAGAGATTAAAGAGGGAGAGGAGGTGGCGGCTTTGGACTTGGTCGAGCCCTAAGGGGGTGGTGGTGGCCGGCGGCTTGGAGGGAAAAGGGAGGCCGATATTTTTTTGGGGGGAAGTAAAAGTGGGCTTGGGTTTGGGTGGTGGAGGTGAGGGAGAATATTGAGGAGGTGGAGAAGGGAGAAAAGAGGTAGCCAAGATTGAGAAGAAAGGGGAGGCCGAAATTTTGGAGAGGAGGAGAGGAGAGGAGGAGGAGGAAACGAATTTTCCAAGAGGGGAAGAGAGAGGAGGGGGGAAATTCAAATTTTGAATTTTGGTTTTCAATTTTTCATTCTCTCAATACTTAATCAAACAAAACATGGCTATATATAGCCTTACACCACTCAATCTCCTCCATACATATTTAGAACAAAATAAAAACAATTCCAAAATTAAAATGCATGAAAATGGAAGCAAATATATGATGGTTATAAGTATCCATCATAATTACAAGAATAAAAATATAATAATAAGATTGCTTAAATTAAAACATTGCTTAAATAAAAATTACTATAAATGATAAAAGATAAATAATAAAATATATAATTATAATTTTAATTTATAATTATATATTTTATTTAAAATGGTGCCGGCAGACGTCGTGCAAAATATGAAGCAGCGTTGGCGAAGGAGCGTCACAGCGTTGACGAAGAAGCGTCGCGGTGTTGGCGAAGAGCGTCATCATCATGTATCTCCACCTAGTAACTCTAATTTTGAAGAGCTAAGCATCATAGCTCCAAAGCTTTAGATGAGTCAGGCTATGAAGGGTAAGTTAGAAGAAATTAATGAAGCTAATATGCTTGAATATTAAGCATCATAGAAAAAAATATATGCCAAGAAGAATAAGTTCATAAAAGCTCTAAAGATGAGTAAGAAGAAAGAAGACTTTGTGAATTCTCATGGCAAGAGATTTTAAAATGTAAGTGCCTACATGGCAAAAATATTTTGAGGTAAGGAAGGACAATGTTTGTGTGGATATATATATATATATATATATATATATATATATATATATATATATATATATATAGGAGGACAATTTAAAGGCACAACATTTCTAAAGTTCAATGATGTTATAGTTTTGCATCATGGTATTACTTCTAAACATCTTTAACCAAGAAACTGAGATCAAAATTTAAAAGTAAATTGCTTTTGCCTTAAAGAAGGTGAAAGTGAAGGGATAGATACTACTCTAGAGGGGGGGTGAATAGAGTTATCAAATTTTGCACAAGACAAAACTTAATGGTCTACCCAACTCCCTTGGAGTGAAGTGCAGAATGAAAGATTATAGATATAGATTTAACCCTAGAGCCTAATACAAGTGATGTGCACAAACTCAAGCTAACTGTAATTACAGTTAAGACTTGGAAAATCTAACCAGCAACTAGCAACCTAGTTATATCTAATCACAGCCACAATACAGGAATTAAACAATGGAATCCAGACGACACAAGGAAATTTATAGTGGTTCCCCAAACAACTTGGGTACGTCCACTCTTCTACCCACACGGTAGGAATCTACTCAGGTTTTTGATCAGGTGCCCTGCCACCAACAGGATCTGCTTCAGGTAGATCCAGAAACCCTTTAGACTTTTGATCAGGTGTCTAAAAACCAAGCACAGGTTTTTGATCAGGTGCCCTGCCACCAAGGGATACTTTTGAAGGGAGTAATAACCCTGTACAGGAGGGGGAAGAAGATTAAGATGTCTTCTCTATTTTACAATAGATTAGAGAAGCACAAAAACTTGCACTGAGCTAGAAAGCTCTTAAAGAATCAAGGCTCCCCATGGCTCAAAGATGTCCAGGTGAAGTCTTGCTTCAGTACAGAAAAACTCTTCAGAAAGTTCTGAAGGAAAAACTATATGAAGAAAGTAAATAACAAAATCAAATCTCTTCAAGCAGCTATCTTCTTCTTCTTCTTCTTCAAAGGAACTCTGAGTTTGAACTTCCTGAAAGCAGGAGAACTCAGGTTGAAGAAGAGTCGAAGATCTTAACACTTCTCAGTTAGATGGAAATTTGCTGAGAGCAGAAAGCTTGAAGGCTTGAAAGCTTGAATGAACAACTGGTTAGTTATTAGCTCTCAACTAGCTTCAATCCTTCTTCAAAGGGTCCTTTATATAACAGCAGCAAGCAACGGCTCTCTTCCATTTGAATTATTTGTCTTCTTCTGAGCCTTGAGACCTGGGCTGTAAATATCAAGAAGACAAAGCAATCTCTGCAGCAAAACATTCTATAAAAGGAATAACCCTTTTTCTAAGAAGCTGCAGGACCAAATCAAATAACAGAAGGACTAAATAAAGTCACATCAGAAATAATCTCTTTATAGCAAAAAGAAGACTTTTCAGTCTAATGGCTATAAAGGGCTGACAACAGATAAAGTAATTTATAATGACAGCTAATAAGACAAACAACTTTATCTAAACAGATTTGACTCAGGCAAAAAGAATAGAGCAAATATTGCCTGGTAATTTTATCATACAGCTGAAACAACTTGCCATAAAATGTATTAATTAATTAAATATAATAAATAAATACAAAATATAAAGGCAGGCAGAAAGCGTCGAACGACCTTCGGAGATCGTCGACCGACGCACGGAGATCGTCGAACTATTGGGCAGATAGTCGAACGATCCAGATAGTCGATCTATCGAAGAAGATAGTCGAACTACCTCGGCAGATAGTCGACCTATCATAACAGATAGTCGAACTATCAGATAGTCGATCTATCAGGACAGATAGTCGAACTATCAAGCGCAAACAGATAGTCGACCTATCAAGCAGATAGTCGACCTACCTCAGAAAACAGATAGTCGACCTATCAACAGATAGTCGACCTATCAAAACAGACCAGATAGTCGATCTATCAACAGATAGTCGAACTATCAGATAGTTGAACTATCAGGACAGATAGTCGAACTATCAAAGACGACAGATAGTCGACCTATCAACAGATAGTCGACCTATCAAAGCGGAACAGATAGTCGACCTATCAACAGATAGTCGAACTATCAGATAGTCGATCTATCAGAACAGATAGTCGAACTATCACGCCAAGAAGATAGTCGACCTATCAATAGATAGTCGAACTATCAACGCAGACAGAGCGTCGACCAACTGATAGACGATCGTCGATTAGCCGATAGACGATAGTCGAGCGGCGTTCGACTATAGTCGAACGAAAAACTACTTAACCAAATTCTCAATCTGGAAAAGTGAGGACTCTACAGCTAGACTACAAACCATTGACCATAGATAATTCTTGGGTCAAGGAGCACAAAGGAGAGGACTAAACTCAAATCAAACTAGGGTACCAACAATCTCCCCCTATTTGAGTTAAGTCTCTCAAAGACTAAAACAAACAGTTAGCTATAGAACACTAAAAATAATACATGAAATAGACAGCAAATAACTAGCAGATTATCAAAACAAATATATCACAGCAGTTAATCAAATTATTAAGAGTCTACAGAGTCTGGCAAGGGGGCAGAGGAACTAGGAACAAAAGAGATTTTCCTTAAAGGATCATCTGATTCTTTCTTTGATAGCTTTAAGTCCTGCACCCCAATGATCTTTAATTCTGCAGCTCTTTTTCTTTCTCTTTCAACAAAGATTGTACTCTTAGATCCCAGGCAGCTCTTGCTTGAACTTCTTCCAAATTCAGAACAGGAGAGTCATCTTTGACTTCATCTTGATTCTCAGATTCATCCTCTCTATCATCTAAAAAAGATTCCAATTCAGGATCTACTTGGATATCAGAAACACTTGGGGCAGCCTCTGAGACAATTTCTATTATCTGAGCAGATAGATCTTCTCTAATAACATCTGTAGAATTTATGAATACAGATCTGCTAAATAAACAGAAATCATTCCTTCCAGGAATTCACAAACTAACAAATTAATTGACTCATCAACAAAGCGAATGAATGAGTTACCTTCATACTTGACCATCTCCCATGATTCATCTAGATATGAAGTTATAATTCCTTCTAGGAATCTAGCAACCATAGGAGTGGTGAGATCTTCTAGGCAGACTTTTACTGCAATTTCAGATAACATGATTCCATCTGCTATTTCCTTATCTGATAATACTGGAACTATTTCTTTCTCAGCTGGAGCAGACTCTTCCAGGGCTGTCATGACTGTATCTGTTATAGCTGGAAGGGAGGCAGGAGGTTCTGAGGCATCTTCATAGAACATCTCCCCCTGCCTGATTTCAGTGGAGACTGAAACCAGGCCCCTTGAGGAAGATGGCTCAGCAGATTTTGAGAGAGATTTGATGGAGGCAGTTAAGATATCAATGGAGGCTGCAAGGGGAGCGATTGCCTCTTCAATCATGGTCTTGATTGAGGGGGTAATCAACTCCACAATGCGGGAGATGAGTTCTGGAGTGATCTCAAACGATGATGGATGTGAAGTGGATGGAGCTGCAGCAGATATGGGTGAGGTGCTGGGATGAAGAATGATGTGGACAGGGGATTGAACTAGAGATGGAGCTGGAGAGTTAATTGGAGAATTAACTGGGGAATGAATGGGAGACGGAGGAGGAGTAGGAATCCTCTCAGAACCTAACAAATCAAAGCTAGGAGCAGATATCCTAGCCAGATGAGCAGGTAGAGGAGATGCTGGAGGGGAAAGAGGAACAACCGTGGTTGTTTCTGGAGAAGAAGAAGGGGAAAGTCTTACTTCAACTGAAGTTGATGGTACTTCAACTGAGGTAGACAACACAGCAGAAGAAGAGGGAAGAGCTGAGCCAGCTTCGACAGGGTGAGGAGTGACTGATTCAGTCCTGGTGTCCTCAGATGTTGCTGGAGCAACCCCTGTGAAAGCGGGTTTCACAAATGTTCTCTTCCATTTTGAGAACAGGTGGGGATCCATCTTCTTGCTGGCGTTAATTGTTGTTGCGGTTGAACTCAGCAGCTGGGGGTACTTTTCCTTCAGGAAGATGCCAATAACCCTTCCTAGGGTAACTTCCTTCTTACCAGTCTTTTTTCTTATTAAATCAAACACAACTGCTGCCCAATCTATCCTTTTCCGATTAACAATCGCACACATCAGTGCGAATTGCTGCCATGTTATATTATCATGGGCAGAGTGCTTACCAAGGAGCACTTTTCCTACCAACTCAGCGAGGAACTTGATCTTGAAAGGGAAATTTACTTTGAGCAGCTTGGTGGGAATGCCCTCAGCATATCCCAGCTCAACTAACATCCTTCCGAATTCCTGAGCATCTTGCTCATAATCGTCTTCACCATTAACTAATCCAAAAACATCAGACAAAACGGTCGGAGTTAGGATTACCTCTTCTCCGCCGATGGTACCAGTCATCGAATCGTCTGTGGAAGACGACGTGAAAGCCCATTCCTTGATTTCTGGGATGTTTATCTTAATCCTTGAAGACATTAGCCTCTCTAATCCCTGATCCCGACACAGCTACAGAACTTCTACGATCCCTGCATCGCAGCTGCTGAACGCGTCGAAATCCACGCTAAATCCTGTATCAAACTTCACAACGGCCAGAATTGCTGGAGAGACCGCCATGGATTCGCTGGAGAAAGCTCGAGAAGGACAGAGAAGACGACGGGGACGAAGCGGCAGAAAATCGCAAGCGGGAAGACAAAATGCGAAAAGGCACGCTCCGTCGACGATAAAACACAAGATCTTTTAACCTAGGTCGACTATCGGCTTTATATTAGACCGGAAATAGTCGATCTATTAAAAAGATACTAGACCCGATGGTCGAACGGCCGTTCGACGATCGGCTCAGAAGCAGAGTAGTCGGACAATCGTTCGACTATTTCTGGCTTCTCAAACAACAGGCTATCGTCATCCAGAGATCGACGATGAGCTCGACCTGTTCGACGATGGTGAACGTCGATCGACGATCTTCAATCAGACAAACTTTCATCTACCATAGGTCGACGATGGGCTTGACCCGATCGACTATCTTCGAACGTCGTTCGACTATCTTCAAACAAGTTTCAACAAAGGCAGATATAGTCACACTTAGTCTCATCCATTGATCATGCCTAGTTGAACTAAAAAGAACAGATGCTTCTGTTCATCTAAAGGCTTGGTGAATATATCACCTCTCTGAAACTCAGTGGATATGAACTCAAGACAAATCTTGTTCTTTTCCACACAATCTCTCAGGAAATGGTGCCGAATCTCAATGTGCTTCGTTCTAGAGTGGTGCACTGGATTTTGTGCAATTGAGATAGCACTGGTACTATCACATATGATTTTGGTGTTCTTGTGTGAGTAACCATAATCCACAAGCTGGTTTTGAATCCACAGGATCTGTGAACAACAACTGGCAGCTGCTATATATTCAGCCTCTGCAGTTGAAGTTGAGACAGACGCCTGCTTCTTACAGAACCAAGAGACCAATCTCTCTCCCAGGAACTGGCAAGTTCCTGAGGTGCTCTTCCTGTCAACTCTGCAACCAGCATAATCAGAATCAGAATATCCAATTAATTCAAATTCTGACTCAGCTGGGTACCAAAGTCCTAGATTTGGACATCCCTTCAGGTATCTCAGGATTCTCTTTAGAAGAATCAGATGAGATTCCTTGGGGTTGACCTGGAATCTAGCACAAAGGCATGTAGCAAACATTATATCTGGCCTACTTGCAGTTAGATATAATAGGGAACCAACAATGGCCCTATAATTCTTTTGATCAACTGGCTTGCCGTGATCATCAGAATCAATAACTACATTAGTAGCCATGGGTGTAGGCATTGCTGAAGCATCAGCCATCCCAAATTTCTTTACCAATTCCTTGGCATATTTGGATTGGGAGATGAAGATACCATCAACATCTTGCTTAACTTGGAGACCAAGAAAGTAAGACAGCACACCCATACTACTCATCTCAAACTTGGAATGCATCAAGTTGGAAAACTTTTTGCACAGTTTGGGATCAGTGGAGCCAAAAATAATATCATCTACATACACCTGAACTAACAGGATTGTGTCCTTGTGATGCTTGACAAAAAGGGTTCTATCAACTACTCCCCTAGTAAAGTTGTGCTCTAACAGGAAACTAGCTAAGGTCTCATACCAGGCCCTAGGAGCTTGCTTTAGTCCATAAAGAGCTTTCTGCAACTTAAACACATGAGAAGGCTGAGTTGAAGAAACAAACCCTGGTGGTTGTTCAACAAACACCTCTTCCTTAAGCTCACCATTCAGGAATGCACTTTTGACATCCATTTGGAACACCTTAAACTTCATGTAGGCTGCATAGGCCAAGAAGATCCTTATTGCTTCTAGCCTTGCAACAGGAGCAAAGGTTTGGTCATAGTCTATACCTTCCTCCTGTCTGTAGCCCTGAGCTACAAGCCTAGCTTTATTCCTTACTATAATTCCATTAGCATCTAACTTGTTTCTATACACCCACTTGGTGCCTATGATCAGTTGGCCTTTAGGTCTTGGAACCAAAGTCCAAACTTTACATCTCTCAAACTGATTGAGCTCCTCTTGCATTGCAATGATCCAGTGGGGATCTAGCTCTGCATCTTTAAAGGTGAGGGGCTCAACCTGTGAGAGGAAACAAGCATGCATCACATCCTGTCTTAATTGATGTCTTGTTTGCACACCAGCTGATATGTCTCCAATCACTTGAGATGTGGGGTGATCTCTAAGTGTGACAATATCAGCAGGTGGGATGTGATCTTCAGCAACAGTTGGGATTAATTCCTCAGGAGGAATTTGATCTACTGTTGGTGGAACAACAATAGCTTCAACAGCTTCAGCAATGTCTTCATCACTGTCTGATTCAGTGATCTGAAGAGTTGAAAGTTGAAGAATTTCTTGAGGGACATCAGGTACCTACAAAGAACTGGAGGAAGGAGAATTTTCCTTCTCCTTGTAAAACATCTGAGACTCATCAAAAGTCACATGCACAGATTCTTCAATTTTTCAGGTTGATTTGTTATAAACCCTATAAGCTTTACTTACTTGGGAATATCCAAGCATGATTCCCATTGAAGCTTTTGCTTCAAATTTTCTAATATATTCTTTATTATTATTATGAATATAAACAATACAGCCAAAAACTCTAAAATAATTAATTTTAGGTTTCTTTCCCTTAAGCAACTCATAAGGAGTTTTACACTTAAGTTTGTGTATCAAACTTCTATTCAAGACATAATTGGCTGTACTAACAGCTTCTGCCCAATAGGAGAGAGGCATGTTAGCATCTGCCAACAATGTGCTAGCAGCTTCAATGAGTGTTCTATTTTTCCTTTCAACTACCCCATTTTGTTGAGGAGTTCTAGGAGCTGAAAAGCTATGTTTGATACATTCTCTCTCACAGAATTCTTGCATGAGAAGAGAGTCAAACTCAGTACCATGATCACTTCTGATCAAGGCCACATGAGTAGAGTACTCAGTCTGCACACATAGTAGAAAGTCTGTAAGTTCTTTGAAGTTATCAGACTTAGTTCTCAAAAAGAAAACCCAACTGAACCTAGAGAAGTCATCTACAATTACTAAAGTGTAATACTTCCCTCCTAAACTTTGTACATTTATTGGGCCAAAAAGGTCCAAGTGTAATAGATATAGGATTCTAGGAGAATCACTCTTATTTACAGATTTAAAAGAGTTTTTGGTTTGCTTGCCTAGCTGACAAGCCTTGCATAGGCTCTCCTTCTTGTAGGGGCAAGAAGGTAAACCTCTAACAAGGTTGTGCTTAGATAACCTAGATATATTTTTAAGGTTAACATGGCTAAGCCTCTTATGCCATAGGGAATTATTATTAAGGGTTACTTCATTAAACAGGCAGATTTCAGAATGAGATGAATTGAAATCTACTAAGTAAATATTACCTATTCTAATACCTACTAAAACAACATTGTTATTTAAAGTAATACTGCAAGAGGAGTTAGAAAATGAAACCTGGTAGCCAGCATCACATAGCTGGCTGACTGAAATCAAATTATGCTTCAGTCCATTGACATATGCAACTCTCTTGAAAGTAACTGCTCCAATTGTGATCTTGCCATAGCCTTCTATCTGACCACAGCTGGAGTCTCCAAAGATAACCTTTGGGCCGAGCTTAGCTTTGAACTTTGACAGAAGATCTTTATTTCCTGTCATATGCTTAGAGCATCCACTATCCAAATACCACTTATTTTGAGTGATTGGATAGGCCTTCACCTGCAAGACAATTATTTAGACAGTGTGGACCCAGGTAACCTTGGGTCCCTTGTTTTTCACATAAGAAAAACTGGAAATGTATGAAAATGCAGGCTGAGGGTGATAACCTAGTGGGTGAGATCTCCTAGGTGGGATTCTCCATGCAGATGATGGGTCAACAAACCTAGGGTTTCTATTCTCATTTAGGTTTCTATGGAATTGATTATGATTTTGAAAATCATATTGAAAACGTCGATCGACGTTCGACGATGGGTGCTCAGATCGTCGACCTTCGTTCGACCATTGAGCTTCCGATCGTCGAGCTTCGTTCGACGCTCTTTGAATTTCTTTAAAGAACTTCTTTCTCTTTTCTCTCTTAGCTTTATTTAAAGTTTTATTAACAAGGTTTACTTGCTCAGTGTTCTTCTTTCCACTAGCTGAAATGAAGTTCACTGGAGTTGAAAGATTATTTTTAAGAAGGACTGGGGGTTCACTGGGAGAAGCTCCTAAGCCTAGTTTGTCATTACCTGACCTAGTGTTAGTCATGTTGGTAATTTCTAACAACTTAAGGCTTCTACCATTAAGGGATTCTTCTAATCTCTTAGACTTAGCTAACTCTATTTTAAGAAATTTAATTTCTTCACTACAAGTAGTGAGTTCTTCCTTTAACCTAACATTTTCAGAGGCTATTGATTCTGAGTCAGCTAACCTATTTCTAAGTTCTTTTATTTCCTTTTCTGAGCTAATTAAATCTAAACATAAAGATTTAAATTCTAATTTAAATTCTTCTGAAGTAAAATCATAAGAAGAAAGTACCTCATCTTCTGTAGGCATCTCTTCATCAGAATCAGAACTCTCTACAGCAGAGTGGTTGCTGCAGGCATCTATTGCCATTAGGCAAACTTCTTTTGCCTTCTTCTCTTCCTCATCTTCACTGGAGCTTGATGAGGAGGATTCTTCATCAGAATCACTCCAGGTTTCAGCAATGAAACCTCTCTCCTTCTTCTTGTTTTTGTAGGAGGATGGCTTGGAGTGCTTCCTGTGTTGTTCTTTTTCTTTTCTCTTTTCTTTGTTCTTCTCCTCTGGACATTCTGGCAAGATATGTCCAGGCTTCCTGCAACCATAACAAATAATTTCTTTAGCGGGAGAGCGATCATACCTTGGTTTGTCTTCATAGCGTGAAGACTTCTTTCTGAACTCCTTTCTCCCCATCTTGAGAAACCTTTTGGCAAACAATGTCATAAGTTCCTCATTAGATTGGCTGCTTTCAGAAACATCTGCAGCCTTAAGAGCTAGAGATTGCTCTTTTCTTGTTGGAGTGGGGGTCTTGGCTTCAGCTTCTGCTTCTCTGGTCTTCAGCACTTGCTCAAAAGACTTGAGCTTGCCGAGAAGGGCTTCAGTTGAGATCTCATTAGTACTTCTGGCTTCCTTGATGGGCCAGATCCTTAGATCCCATGTGCTAGGGAAGCACATAAGAATCTTATCATTGACCTCTGTCAATGATATGTCCTTGTCCAGGGTCCTCAGCTCATTGATGATTGAGCTGAGCCAGGTGTACATTGCTTCAACTGATTCAGCATCAGTTTTCTTGAAGTTCTCATACTGTGAGATCAGGTTGGACCTTCTGTCCTTCCTTTCATCAGCTGAACCAGCTACAATCTGGTTCAGTGTGTCCTACATGGCTTTTGCTGAGGAGCAGTCAGCCACCTTCTGGAACACCTCATCAGACATTGTCTTAGCCAGTATGTTCATTGCCTTGGCATCTGCAATTTTGGCCTTCTTGTACTCATCATTGTAATCTGGAGGAGGCACTGCACTCATATCAGATGATGAGGCAGTAGCAGCAGCAGGTGCTCTTGGGGGACCTGACAAAATAGAAGCAAAAATACTTTCATCAATAGAGTTCATATATAGTTTTATCCTTGCCTTCCAGATGCCAAACTTAGCTAAGTTGCATGATGGAGGTCTGGTGCTTGAATAATCCTTGGACTGGGCCATGATAGTGAATATCTATAAGCTTTGGTATCTATCAGGATCTTGTGACTTAGGTGTTAGCCTATTCAGTCAGTCAACCTCCCTCTGATACCAATTGAAAGTGAAGGGATAGATACTACTCTAGAGGGGGGGTGAATAGAGTTATCAAATTTTGCACAAGACAAAACTTAATGGTCTACCCAACTCCCTTGGAGTGAAGTGCGGAATGAAAGATTATAGATATAGATTTAACCCTAGAGCCTAATACAAGTGATGTGCACAAACTCAAGCTAACTGTAATTACAGTTAAGACTTGGAAAACCTAACCAGCAACTAGCAACCTAGTTATATCTAATCACAGCCACAATACAGGAATTAAACAATGGAATCCAGACGACACAAGGAAATTTATAGTGGTTCCCCAAACAACTTGGGTACGTCCACTCTTCTACCCACACGGTAGGAATCCACTCAGGTTTTTGATCAGGTGCCCTGCCACCAACAGGATCTGCTTCAGGTAGATCCAGAAACCCTTTAGACTTTTGATCAGGTGTCTAAAAACCAAGCACAGGTTTTTGATCAGGTGCCCTGCCACCAAGGGATACTTTTGAAGGGAGTAATAACCCTGTACAGGAGGGGGAAGAAGATTAAGATATCTTCTCTATTTTACAATAGATTAGAGAAGCACAAAAACTTGCACTGAGCTAGAAAGCTCTTAAAGAATCAAGGCTCCCCCTGGCTCAAAGATGTCCAGGTGAAGTCTTGCTTCAGTGCAAAAAAACTCTTCAGAAAGTTCTGAAAGAAAAGCTATAGGAAGAAAGTAAATAACAAAATCAAATCTCTTCAAGCAGCTATCTTCTTCTTCTTCTTCTTCAAAGGAACTCTGAGTTTGAACTTCCTGAAAGCAAGAGAACTCAGGTTGAAGAAGAGTCGAAGATCTTAACACTTCTCAGTTAGATGGAAATTTGCTGAGAGCAGAAAGCTTGAAGGCTTGAAAGCTTGAATGAACAACTGGTTAGCTATTAGCTCTCAACTAGCTTCAATCCTTCTTCAAAGGGTCCTTTATATAACAGCAGCATGCAACGGCTCTCTTCCATTTGAATTATTTGTCTTCTTCTGAGCCTTGAGACCTGGGCTGTAAATATCAAGAAGACAAAGCAATCTCTACAGCAAAACATTCTATAAAAGGAATAACCCTTTTTCTAAGAAGCTGCAGGACCAAATCAAATAACAGAAGGACTAAATAAAGTCACATCAGAAATAATCTCTTTATAGCAAAAAGAAGACTTTTCAGTCTAACGGCTATAAAGGGCTGACAACAGATAAAGTAATTTATAATGACAGCTAATAAGACAAACAACTTTATCTAAACAGATTTGACTCTGGCAAAAAGAATAGAGCAAATATTGCCTGGTAATTTTATCATACAGCTGAAATAACTTGCCATAAAATGTATTAATTAATTAAATATAATAAATAAATACAAAATATAAAGGCAGGCAGAAAGCGTCGAACGACCTTCGGAGATCGTCGACCGACGCACGGAGATCGTCGAACTATTGGGCAGATAGTCGAACGATCCAGATAGTCGATCTATCGAAGAAGATAGTCGAACTACCTCGGCAGATAGTCGACCTATCAGAACAGATAGTCGAACTATCAGATAGTCGATCTATCAGGACAGATAGTCGAACTATCAAGCGCAAACAGATAGTCGACCTATCAAGCAGATAGTCGACCTACCTCAGAAAACAGATAGTCGACCTATCAACAGATAGTCGACCTATCAAAACAGACCAGATAGTCGATCTATCAACAGATAGTCGAACTATCAGATAGTTGAACTATCAGGACAGATAGTCGAACTATCAAAGACGACAGATAGTCGACCTATCAACAGATAATCGACCTATCAAAGCGGAACAGATAGTCGACCTATCAACAGATAGTCGAACTATCAGATAGTCGATCTATCAGAACAGATAGTCGAACTATCACGCCAAGCAGATAGTCGACCTATCAACAGATAGTCGAACTATCAACGCAGACAGAGCGTCGACCAACTGATAAACGATCGTCGATCAGCCGATAGACGATAGTCGAGCGGCGTTTGACTATAGTCGAACGAAAAACTACTTAACCAAATTCTCAATCTGGAAAAGTGAGGACTCTACAGCTAGACTACAAACCATTGACCATAGATAATTCTTGGGTCAAGGAGCACAAAGGAGAGGACTAAACTCAAATCAAACTAGGGTACCAACAGAAGGAATAAATAAAAATTATTACAGGTAAGAATTTAATCATGTCAGACACATAAATGGTTTCTACCAAAACAATGATTACTGAAGTATATATAAGAGGTCACAAATTAAACGAAGTCTATGATAAAGCACATGATGATTTAAGAAGACTAGAAGTATTGTGAAATCTTTGAAAAAATGTCTTGATAAATCAATAAATAGGTATACAAAATTTGTGATTCGCACATTAGAAGTTGTTTGATGCCCAAAATGTCTTCCTCGCATGCAAGTTGCAAATAAATGAATAAATGAACTCTTGATTATTTCTACTATGTTATTACTTTTTTGCATCTCCCCTATTTCATTTTTCAATTAAAAAGAATGGTTAAGTTGTTAAGGTTGCTCAAAATTTAATAGAATCACTCTCTTCCCCAGAGTTTTGGCATCCTCTCTTCTCCTAATGTATTACTCTTCTTATTAATCTTTATAAATCACATATTTTCAATATAGAGTTTGGTATATCATGTAGAGGAATTGTTGAGAAAACTCCTAGATTTGATATAACTGAGCTGATCCTCAACAAGTTGATGATGATTCCCAACAAGTTGTTTGTGATTAGATGTGAGCTGACTATGAGCTGATCGTGAGCTTATTTCATGCTAATGCTAGCTACCTATGAATTATCCTATGTCGGGTTGCCCTCTGTTGATCTCGTTGTGTTCGGGTAGTAGAATGAAGAGTCATAGATTTTAAGTTGCTACGTTGAATTGTATTTGATATACAACTTCGTGCTTCTCATTCTTCATTGACTTGAATTCAAAGAATGAAACAATGTTAAAGTTTGTATAAAAAGACTTGCATCAAATTATAGTCAAAGAGTTTAGGCAGCACTAAAGAATGAAGAAGATATACATTGTTTTCTTCTCTAAGTAACCCGGAGAAAGGCATATGAAATTTAGATTGTTGTAGTTAATGCATGATAAAGAGTCCTAATTGAGCAGCATTCTGATTAAATGTTACATTAGTCGACAATATGCGAGCTACCAGAATATATCATGCATCATTATTTAGTGCGCCCCAAAATATATAGTGGCAAATGATCAAAGGTAGAGAGATAGAGGTGTTTGTAATGGGGGTAATTCAATGCACATCTTGTAATCAATGAAAAGGGCATCACTAGGGGATGAAGAAAAGGTCACTTTTATGGAAGTTGGGGAGAAGATCATTATTAGGTAAGATGGCAAGAAGGTCGTCGGTAGATGATTTTTGGTGATGATCGCAAGAAATATGTGTAATGCCACAGAGCTTATAAGGTTAACAAATTTTTGAGTTAGTGTGTGGATATGAGTTTTAGGGTGCATTTAACAGCATTGATCTGTGGTTAGCAGGTGTATTCTAGGTCATAATCTTAATATGTCACAAAGTTTATAAGGTTAACAAAATTTGGAGTTAGTGTGTGGATATGAGTTTTATGGTGCAGTTAACAACGTTGATATGTTGTTAGCGTGTGTATTTTAGGTCATAACCCTAATGCATGATCTACCCTTTAATTATTTAGTCGTGAATCTTGTGTATCTAAGTGCTCCACCCCGTCCCTTCTCGTGATTCATTCCATCCTAGAGACCGAAGACAACCCGTCCATATGTTGTCCCCCCTTTTTTGTTAATAAGTTAGGACTAGAAAAATCCCCTCTCCTTATTTTTTGTATGAAGTTGTCACCCCTTCATGTGTTTAGGTACAAATGGCCCAATTGTCGTGAGTAGCTATGCCAAGAAATCCGATCACCCTCCCATTTTTCTTCGGTTCAGTGTAGCTGAGAGAAACCTCTCTCTCCCCCTCTCCTTTTCTCTCTCTCTCTCTCTCTCTCTCTCTCTCTCTGTGAAGTAAGGTTGAACACCCCTATATTTTTTTGGCCGATATTTGCATTGGTGGTTGCAAAACAAGAGCAAGTGGAAGCCTTTTTCGAGCCTCTTATTATTGTGGTGGTCGACAAAAGAGAAGAGGGGGTTGCTATTGTGGTGTTTCAATGGGAGAAGGAAGAGAAGAAGAGGAGGGTGCTTTTGTAGGAGCTTAGTTACCAAAGTCGATCCCACACCATAGAGCCCTCTTTCTGAAGAAGTGCATTGACGTCGAAGTTGGAGAACTCCAAATGGCGAGCTATCACTACAAACACAAAGAATTATGATCCAGTCAGTCTTCGCCCAAATCCTTGAGGCTTCTATGGTAAGGAAGGATTGGATGTAATTAACAATCCCCTTCTCCCCAGGTTTAGGATTTGACAATGCATGTGTGTTACGATAATGATTTTGTGGCATTTGGTGTCTGTAATTAGATAACGTTGGCTAACCGCGATTCCTAATGAATCTGTGGGCCGATAGTTTCCATCTACTTCATAAATTATATTAAAAATGTCTGATGAGTGACCCATATTAGGCAAGCTATGTGAAGCCAACCCATGATGATAAGTCTGGATCGGTGTTGTTGATCGCATATTTTATACTTGATAATTGTCCATATTTAATTTATCATGTTCCTTTGTGGGTTGAGAATATAATGTGGTTAAGACCATGAGAGTCCGTATAGCGCCTAGGTTTATAGTGGAACCGTGTCGATTTTGGTTGTTACTGCAAAAGAACATGATGACGATGAAAAAATCGAGTATGGATCAATGGAAATGATTAATTGATTTTAGGTGTTTTGCCTTACAAATTATTGTTGTAATTATCGTTGTTGGGTGGAAAACCCCAAATTCGGAATAGATGTCTAGTAGGGAGACGATGCTTCATGGTGTAGGTGATGGTGAGCCCAGTAATATTAATAAAATCATCATATGGGTTGTTGGAGGTTTAATTTTTCAATCCCTCTTAATCAAATTTTGTGTGGGGTATGTTATGGGAGCACTCTTGTTGAAATTATCTGTATGATATTGAGTTTGAGCTCGTACGTGTTCAATGTTATCTAGTAGATTAAAATGGTGAATGATCATGTAGGATCTTATGTGAGTTCATTAGATCCTCACCCAAAGTGTGTGCAAGTTGTGAAAGCACTTGTAATATGTTTTGCGGAAATTTTGATTATGTGCTTTTGCTTCTGGTTGATGGAACAAGCATGGGTCGGGTTACACACGTACCATGCATGCAGTTCAGCAGGAAAAAGGACTTTAGGGTATGACCGATGTCTGACATGGTGATTGAGTACGAGCACAGGCTGAGCCTCACCCACACCATGTGGATCGACGACTCCTACCAACACATAAGAAAGGACATTTAATGGCAAGTTAAGAGAACTGGAGGAGGTAAAGTGGCACCTGCATCGTGTTGGTGTCCCGATGGCCTAAGCAACAAGAACAGACTTAACCAAACCAGTACCATGGTTGTGGTAGCATGGGGTGTATCCCCATTATATGTTGAACCCATGGGAGAGACTGTGAGTCCACACTGACGAGATGCTCAGTAGATTCAGAGTTCTTGTACTCCTAGTTTTTGTTTTGGTTCCTTGAGTGCACCGTGCTTGTGCTCGGGCCATTTTTGGCCCTTAGGAATGTAGTTCCTACTTTGGGTAACGAGAGAGGGCGAGAGGGACCAACGAGATAGGTGCACCCCGCTATACTCTTAGTTGGGTAGCTCGACATGAAAAGTATGTGTGAGTTTGACAAGTTGTATACATAACGAGAGAACATCATCGTGCATTATGTTGAGGTTTTGGGTTGCACAATATAGAATATACTAGTACGACTTGTGATGCTTAGTTGAATGCAACCTCTTGTGCAAATTTTGGTGGTGGTTTTGCTCTGGTTTCAGTATCCTAGGACATGCTAGTTTGCTACTTGGAGTAGAGTGCATGAGGAGATCAGTTATGCTCTAGCTCTGATGTGCATATAGACCCATTTTACATTCTTGTTAAACTTAAACAAATATGGTTGATGTTTGTACCACCTATCTATTTAATGTTGTGTTTTGTTTGCATGTTGTGACACATTGATGTGCAAGGTTTGTGCTCCTCGAGATCCACTAGGATGCCACGGAAGAGGGATAATGTAACACAGCATTTGGCCAGCTTCAGTTAAACAATCATTTTTTACTTATTTGTACTTAGTTGCAGGAACACGCACATATTTGAAGTGCTTGCTGTCAAATAAGAAATAAACGTGATGAATTAACTTGCTGCTTTGTTTGCAAGTATTTTTTAAACCATTCTAAGGGTCTGAAAGGTGCATTTTTGGGTACATGAAATCATATCTAATGATAATAAAACCGCCCGCCACCCACATATTTGTCTCAATGAAATAATGCTTCTTTGAAGTTTTGTGCCAGAAAAAAAAAGCTTGATACTTGATGGTGAGGCAGGATCCCCGACCCGAACCATTTTCCCCTATTTATCCATCGAACGAAAGGTTCAAATAATATTCATTGTAAATAAGTCCGCTATATAGGGCAGTGACCTTTAATGAGATCATGACAGTTGCATTGAGATATATTTTGGTGCGTATCAATAAGACTATCAGTACATTACCTCACCATATCCTAAAAATGGGGCATCCACCATAATTTGAAAATAAATGACCCCGAGATGAAACCGGAGAGAATTAGATTCTATAGTGATGATGTATGATTCTTATACAAGATGAAGGTTTGATGCATTGGTAGATCGCTATTGGCTTTGGACGGGAGCAATCCTCTCATCCAATACCTCCCGGCCAAATGGCCGGCCAAAGTCCACAAACAAGAGTGCATGGCTTTTAAGGGTACGTGATTTCTCCCGAAATTAGTCAAATGGCAATGAATTCAGCCGGCTTTGCTCGGGGCTCCGGAAACAAAAATGGCTCTCATCATAAATGACAAAAAAGAAGCCAAAGTGAGAAAGATTCTCCAAGAAAGATTATTAGATGCCCTGGTATAAAAAGGTGACACATTTATGACTAAGCTGCAAAAGCAAAGGCAAAGTCTATTTATTGTCAAAGTCAAGAAAGCATGAATAGGTAAGCAAATAAATAATATAAGTTTTTTTTTGCATGCCCCCATCACTTAAGACAATGAAGTTAGCTATCAACATCACAGTAAAAAAGTGCACACAATTTATTCTACAACTTGCATAAAATTTATCCTACAACTCACGTGTAGGCCTGATATCGAGTCGATTTCGATCAATTTCGATCGATTCTTGTCTGGCTCGAAATCAAAATATTTTGATCCGGAGTCATCTCGAAATCGTAAACAATTTCGAGTCGAGTCGGCTCGGCTAGCAATCGACTCGATTCCGAGCCGAATCGAATCAATTTCGAGTAGGCTCAAAATTAATTATTCTCTAATAAAAATTAAATGTTTATAAATTCTGCAGTTGTTCCTCAATCAGTACCTACATATTTCACATCAAATATTCCAATGCCATTTTCTTGGACATTTTTAGAGAGATCAAAAATTATGTAAAAAAAATATATACGGAATGCAGTTTCGGCATTCGGCCAAGGCTTTTACATCCAACTACGGTCCACGGCCGGCGTTTCTCGCCTTGGAACCCTTCCTACCATCTCAGCATTAGCCCGATGCTTTTACAGCCCTGATATTGGGAATTTGGATCCTCTGGTGTTCGTACGGACAATTTTGGGGTGGAGTTTGTGGTTTCTCGGTCGTTGGATTGAAATTCAACGCACGAGAATCCCGTGTTTTTTAGATTTAAAATTATTTTTTACTTTGTGTCTTTTTTGTCTTTTAATGACTAAATTATTTTTGCCACATGATTGATGAGGTCTAGGAGTTCTCACACATTGAATCCGTGGAGTTTTTCATGAACTTCAAAGGATCCGAATCAGTATTTAAGCCGTCGGTCTTCCACAATTTGACTTTCGACAGCTTATTATAAGTGTATTAAATGATGTATTTATGACCGTCATAGGGTTGAAGTTTTGATGAAGACCTGTTCACATCGGCCAAGCGCGTTGGATTTTTTATTTCGACCTGTTGACAAGTTTTGATGAAGATTTGATTTAATTTGTTTAGGGTTTATTTCGAATTTGGTTGGAATACCACTTCGATATTTGCGCGACTACTGAGATTTTCGTTTAAATTGCTCAACCCGGTGATCCCTCTTCATTTGATCAACCCCTTCAGACTAATATGAAGAATAAATATTAATAAAGAGAAAAACTTTGACCAGGAATTAGTAATACAAAACTTCCCAGTTTTATTTTCTTAATTGGTGAACACCAATTCTTTCCCATATTTATATTAATATTTATATTAAAAAAACTTTTAGCCAATGACTCATTGCTATCATATAATTTAATAAAATCGAATGTCATATATGTTTTTTCTCATATTAAATTTGTTGAGGGTCACACGATTTTTTTCCGGTCCGAAATATCAGACATTCATAGGTCAGAATTGGACCGGGCACGCAAACAATCAATAAAAAACAACAGCAAATGACAAAAAGTTTTCTTACGTGGAAAACACGGAAAGGGTGAAAATCACGTGGTTGGATCTGTGACGGGTCAAAATCCACTATTTTGTTTGAGTTTACAATAGTTGAAAGTTTTTTTGGAGGGTGACAGACTACCTTTCTGTTACAAAGCGTTGAGTACAAGAATGACAAAAAATAAACCAAGTCCACGATGCTCTGACAAGAGCGTCCATTGGAGTTGAGGATTCACTAAGTCTTCAGGGGCATGGATGGGAGAGTTTTTCTAGAAAAAATGACTAAGTTCTTGTAACGTTGAGCATTGCACGCTTGACGGTCTAGAGATGGAGCAGAGCGGATTCCAAGCAGAGGAATGATCAAAGTCTTATGTACTCGCTATTTATAATTTTCTGGAGGGATATGCTGGCAATTGAGCCTAAATTGATTTTGTGCCGACGAATGACGTCGCTCGGTTACGGTCACCTGAATCACCAATTTTCAAGAAATGACGGAAGTTCCCCCCTGGTGGCTCGGGCGGCTCGGGCAGTTTGTCCAGCGACAACGATGGCTGGAGGCGGTGTGTAACATCCCACAAACAACTAAACCCCTAGGATGATTTTGTCATGACTAGGTCATGACAAAACCCTAGGAAGCACAATAAACCAGCTGGGATTAAACATGAGGGTGAAAATCACCTTTGTCTGCAAATAGAAAATCCCAAATACCAAACCTAGAGTTTGACTTTAGGGCTTCACCTTGGCCCTTTGACCCTACCATAACATCCTTAACCCATTAGGAGGTCCATTGGAGCCATTAAAGATCCATTGGGGGTCAACCTAACTGGTCAACTTAGCTAAGGTCAAACTTAGCCCTAGTTAGGTCTAATTGCTCTTATTGGACCTAAGTGGTTTACACCAAGTCACAAGTGGACTTGGGTGGTGGAAAGGGACCCAAGATAGTAAGTTGATCAGTCAACCCACTTAGTTGACCAAGTCAATACCCCCAAGTCAAACTTGGTCAAACCAAGCTCAAATGTGGAGAAAGGCTAAGCCCAACTCCAATCCAATTGGGCTAGACCCAATTGTGATGGCCCACTAGCTATAGCCAATAGAATCCAGCTTGAATACCACTCAAATTCTAGAGGTGGTGACTAGGAGAGAGAAAATGAGAGTTTTCATTAAGGGAGGAGAGATAAAGAGGGGAGAGTAATGAAGAATGCATAGAGGCTCCCCATTCCTCCCCCATTAAGCCTCTATTCATCTCCCCTGACCCTTGGGAGGAGATTTTCATCAATTCCATCCAGGCCAACACATGAAAGGGCACCAACCCACCAAGGCCGAACACCCCTCTCTCTGGCCCCATTCAAGTGTAGCCTCTTCCACTCCCCAATTCAACCTCCTCATCAGCTTTAAATCCTCCCAAGCAATCAAAATGAATGTTTACTTCAATGGTTTAGGAGGAGAACAGTGGATTTGGTAAGGAAAAAGCTTGGAGTGATCGGCCATGGCACATCACCACCACACACGCCGCCAAGCTCGCCTACAGATCTAGTCCTTCTCCTTCTCTCCTATGCTAGATCTTTAGATCATTAGGAGGAGAAATCAGGGTCAATTGAGCCTGATCAGTAAGGAGAAAAACTCAATTTTCCATGAAAACACAACCTATCAGGTTCGCCAAAAATAGCCCCTCTGGCGGCTGTGCCACCGCCAGGCGATAGCCACCACCTCAACGGAGGTGGTGATGGCGGTGGCCGGCCAGGGAGGTGGCTGGGTGGTTGGGAATAAGTGCTGGAATAGCTACAGGATGGAGAAATCCCAGTCGCTGGCTCATTGGGGACGATGACCGCGGGTCGTTGTGTTGGATCCCTAGTTGGATTTAGGCTAGGTTCACTAAGCTAGGATATGACCCAACATGTATAGCCAGGTTCATGGTTATGTCCTAGAGTCTAGGTATAGTCCTTAGGGTCAACAATGCCAGTGACCAGCCTCCAACACTGCCAGAGACTCAAGACTTAGAGAAAATTCAAGACTTAGAAAAAGAATTCTACGTTCGTCGATCTCAAGTCGACGAAAGTCGTGCTCAGCCCGACGAACCCAGAGACAATTCTCTTGGCTGAGCTCGACAAACTTGTTTCTCAACTCGACGAACTCTAGACAAAGTCACTCAACGTTCTAAGTTAAATTCCAGTCGACGAACTCAGAACATCAGCCCGACAAACTCTGTTCTCTGTTCTCAGTTCAACGAACTCAGAATAATGTCTCGACACTCAACACCTGAAGACATCTTAAATATTCTAAGTCCATAATTAAAACTCAGCTTGAAGATCTTGGATCTCAGATCGACGAACTTGGTGCACAGAATAGGAAAGTCATCAAGCAGCAGTCAGCCATTCAGAGGTTGACGATCTTGGATCTCAGCTCGACAAACAGCAATTCTCAGCTCGACGAACTGTGGACTCAGGTCGACGAATCCAGACTTGGCTGTTTCCCTCTTTTGTTCCTATTATATTGCAATGATTCCTGAGTAATTAATGCTCTAATATTCTCTGAATATTATCGTTAGAAAAGGGCATTAATTATGGTCTTCATCGGGATTATTGCCTGTCGTTTTTCTCAGGGACAGTTAGGGAAACAAATCAATGCAAAATAATTCCAAGGCCGTCAACATTTTTTGCAGGAAGGAAGTTCAAAATTAAAATGACTTTTACATTGAAAATATACAAAAGAGATCTCGCTTCTTCCTGAAAAAAAATATAGCACATGAGAGCAGATAGTAACAGAGACTCAGAATTCACGAGACAAAAAAAATCAATTAGTCAAGAAATCAACTACTGCTAGACCAGAAGAAGAACAATCATCCAAATCAAGAATCTTCTTCTGTCATTCTCTCAGGAATCTTTAATAGGACAACAACTACTGCATCTGTCAAGAAGTTCCTGAAGTTCTTTTGGTTGGAGTTGAAAGCCTGAAGGCCTATCACCCTGAAGCAAAGTTCCTATCACCTTGAAGCAAAGTTTCTTTCACCCTGAACAAACTCAGTATCTCAGGGGGAGCTTTTGTCAACATCAAATCCACAAGTCTTCTCAGTTGTTACTTGAAAAAGAGAAGACATCATCACTCTCTCACCCCCTCTGTAAAAAGGGTTCTCTACTCCCTTCAAAAGTGATTCCTGGTTGCAAGTCTCCTAATCAAAAGACTTGAGGTTTGGTTTTTGAGCACCTTACCAAAAGCTCATTGGTTGCAGTCACCTGAACAAAAACCTGAGTGGATTCCTACCAGGGTGGTAGAAGAGTGGATGTACCCAAGTTGGGGAACCACTATAAAGTTCTTGTGTTGTCTTGTTGCCTTTTCTCTTTTGTTCTTGTTGTGGCTGTGCTAGTTAGGATTATGTATTTTTTATTAGTCTAATCTGCTGTGTTGTGATATATCACCTAAGTCTAGGATCAAATTATCTTGTTCAGCAAAAAAGTTTTAATCACCGGATATACTCTATTCCCCCCTAGAGTATATTAGATCTAACCCTCACTTTCACGTTGGATCAAGCTTGATATGATAAGCGCAGGCCTATATAATGATTTATAATAATTAATATATTTTATTTTATCACACATTTACAGTCGTTTTATTTTAAATATTAAAAATTCCTAGATGCATTTACTGAAAATATGTCCAACATAGAAAACCTAGCCATTTGGGTCTAGTTAAATACAAATTAAAATCAACCCATTTAGGACAATGGATCTCCCTCAACACACGTTTTGGTGCAAGGTGTCCAAAGTCTAATAAAAAATTCAAATGGGTGTCCCCACTGCTCCATTTGTCCAAATAGTCTGAAATTTTGGCCATAAGCTTGTTTTGATAGGGCCTAGGTTTTATCGAAAAATTGGAATATTTGGAGATAATTTTCCTAAGATTTTGGTAGAAGTTAAATAAATCAAATGGGATTTATTTAAAGCGGCAAATTAATTTAAAATTCACCAAATTTTTGGTGAGAGGCTTTTAGGTCCATGATAAGTCTCTGGTTAATAGTTCAGCCCATTTGGGCTTGATTTGGATAGTGGGTGTTGAAAATAAGATTTGGTCAAGTGGACCATATTTGACCTAGGAATTTCTTGGGGTGCCTTGAGGAAATTAAGTGGTCTCCCTCAACCCCCTTGGGGTGAATCTTAGGTCACACACTTAAAATATAATTATACACCACCTCATGAAAAATGACAGGGTTCTAGGATGGTTTGGTTATGGGGCCTAGTGTAAACCCTAAAAGTGCAATTTTGGAGTTATTAAAGGACATAGGGTCAAACTACCATAGAAGTCAGTGAAACTTGGTATTTGAGTTTTATCCTTGTTATTATGAGTCTAGAAATTTTATGGGAATTTTTGGGAATATTTAAACATTTATTTCTCAATTAATTTAAAAATAGGTCTTTTACTTTATGGGATGGTTTGGCTACGGCTCAGTAGGTGATGAGGAGTGGATTAAAGAATCTTTATCAAGGAGGTTGCGGGTTCAAGACCTAGCCTCAATAATGTGCCACAGCCAAGAAACAGACGCGGAGAGGCTTTGGGGTGCATGGTCTGCAGACCTTGTTGAGGTTGAACCCTTTCGAGCATGATGTTGGGGGTGCCGGTGGTCATCCTTTTGAGCCGTAGGTTGGGGTGGCCGTTATAAAAAGTGCATTTTTTTTGTAACGACTCTAGACGATCCAACGGGACAACGCTACGGCTTCGCTGTAGACGACGTTACCGGGCTGCAGCCCAAGAACCCCAAAGCCTCTCGTACCTATTTCTCGGTCGCGCGCATTGTTGAGGCCTGGTCACGAACCCGTAACCCCCTTGATAAGGAGTTTTCAAACCACTCCTCATCACCAATTAAGCTGCAGATCTGTTGGTGATGAGGAGTGGTTTGAAGACTCTTTATCAAAGAGGTTGCGGGTTTGAGACCCGACCTCAACAATGCGTCGCGGGAGAGAAACAAGCGCGGAGAGGCTTTAGGGTGCATGATCTGCAGACCTTGTTGAGGCTGAACCCTTTCAAGCATGATGCTGGGAGTGCTAGTGGAAATTTTTTTGAGCCGTGGGCTGGGGAGGCCGTTGTACTGATGAGGTTCGAGATGATAGAAAATCTCCATTAAACCAGCCATATGAAACCTTCATACAAGACAAAACAGACACAGTAACTGAGACTTTTGAGAAATTCTTCAAAATTTTGAACAACCTGAGAAACTATAGAAGAAAATTAACAACCTATGAACTGAATGATAAATTTTTGAGGTCCCTAAACAAGGAATGAGACATCAAGATATGCGTCATCATGGAAATGGGTAACTTAGCCAATATAGACCCCCATGCTCCATTTGGCAAGCTATTATCTCTTGATATGCAACTGAACCTCAGGAAGTCTAAAGAAGACACATCTAAGGCTCACAGTAAGGAGAAAACAATGGCTTTAAAGGCTGATTCATCCAAGAAAAACAGAGAAAATACTGCACCCACAGTCAGAAAAGAAACTGTAAGACCCCCCTCCCGGAACACAACACACGGCACGAGGGGAGTCTTATGCCCGAAATAGCCGCCTTGCGGTAGCACTAACGCACGGGTTAGCCTTTACCACAAGACGCCTATTCCGCCGGCTACAATCCATATCACAACAAACATGCCAACCCAACCATAACAGAAAAGTAAAACTAAAAGCAAAAGCAGTTCAGTTCACAGCTAAGTTAAAGTCCAAAATAGCGGAAGATAACAAGCACAACATGCTTGTACAAATAAACAAGAGTCTAGAAATGTTTTGCCAAACGGCTACATGAAAACACTCACGACTGTCACTGACGGTGCCGATGGCACCACCACCTCAGGTCCTATCATCCGGGCCTGGCTGTCCTGCTGCATAGTCCGTCGCTGCTCTACCTGCGGGGTTTCCTCCTAAAAAGGAAGACGTAGCAACCGTTAGTCATAAGACTAAGTGGCTTCACATCCGCTCCCCCGGCGACTCCTCGGCACCGGGCGGAGAAAGGAACAAGGTACAATATGATTATATATAAGCAAGTAAACAAGCAGGTGACTGTAAAAATAGTGGAGTATAAACTACGCTACACAACTAGCAGATCTATAAATATCAATAGTATATGACAGCAGGTATAATTAATCAGAATAGTAACTTAACTTATAAGAGTGCCCATACAAACTTATAAGTTAAGGATCGGCTTAACAATAAAGTAACTCATCGTATAGGAGTGCCCATACAAACTTATACGACGAGGATCTGGTGTATGCAATGAACGACATGTTATGAATGTTATGTTATGACCGACTCATGCGCACGCACATGCAAGTTGCTATGTCGACACAGACTTGAAGTTCCCACTTTTCGAGCAGGTAGCTAACCTCTCAGGCGTCGTCCGTCGTGGCCAGACGGCGACAGTGGAGCGGGCGTCTCCACTACTAGGTGGTATCACACTACCTATCCTAGGCCCCCGTACGCCTCAACGCTAAGAACACGACAGCGGAGCTCGCATGCGTACTACGGCTCAGAAGGGGTCTTGGGTAAATGTGCACCAAGAACACAGCCCAACCTGGCCTTTAATTTCGAACCGGATGGAACCTCGGAAACGCACGAGGTGCAAGCCCAACCGTTCTCATGGCGCGGAGGAGATCTCGGTTTATGGATTCCAAGTATCTAACCCTACCGCCCAAGGTCTACCCATTGGCTCCCATCGGTGTGACGACTGGCGAACCCGTAGACCTGCCACAGTCATTATCTCAATATCGCGACACGATGAATCGTCGCACATTACATGCCCCAAAACAACTCACTCGATGCTACCCGTAGGGAGACTTCAACTCTAAGCATCGGTTATTAATAACCCCTTGGGCTCGGATTACGGTTACAAAATACTCCTCACATAGTGTTCATCATTTTCACGCCCACCCATTCAATAACTTCACCTCAACACTACGCACAATAGATATATTCAACACCAAATTGTATACGCATATCCTATACCGATCTCAACTCCTAATATCTAGCCTTCCCATCCAACCCATTTCTCTACCAATACATGGTTATACCTTAATACACAACCAAATGAATAACCATGCTAAATTATAGTAACAACAACATTATAGATATATGGGAGCAAGATATCAAATGAGCAAATCACAATCATTGCAAGAGAGCTAACATTATAAATTAACAAGTGCATTAACATAGGATAGCCCAATACTAAAACTGGGATTCCCGGAGCTACAGGAATCCGATCACAACGCACAACCCCTCGTTGGAAAGGTATTCGCGAGGGCTACGACTTTCGTGTTGAGTCGATCACCCAGATCTGGTCGCAACATACCAGAAATTCAACTCGAATGCGTACAGGAAAACAGTTTCCTGTACAGGAATTTTCCGAACGCAGCGGACTCGAACCAGCTTTCCCGTGGCTACAGGTATCGCATGGAAACGAGCAACCACTCGTTGGAAAGGTAATTTCGAGGGCTACGACTTTCGTGTTGAGTCGTTCACCCAGATTTGGCCAGAACACCTCCGAAATTGGCCACGAAGGTCGCAGCGTGCAGAAATCAGATTTCTGCACGCATCTTAAGGCGAGATGAACGGCATCCGTTCATCTTCTTCCTTGCAACGGCCTCGCATAAACTTCTCCAGAAATCACCCAACCTTATTTCTCCTTTCAAAGCCAAACCCTCAACGAAAACCCCTCTCATCTCCTCTTTGAATGATGAGAAGGTTGAGGGAGACTAAACCTAGAAAACCTAGGCATGGCTTTAACCTAAGAACTCTCCTCCTCACATCAAGACTCTATGGAGTCGATGTCTCTCCTATCATAACTATAGATCTAGCACCAAGGGAGAGGGGAGGAAGCTCACCTCAAGTCCAGCGGTACCACCATGGCCGGCCATGAGCCTCGCACTCCTTCGCGGCGGCATTGTTTTTCCCTTGACGATGGCGGCGCTTTGATTCCTCCAAAGATGGCTCCGGCAAGCTTTTCCTCCTCCTCCAGCCAAGAACTCTCTCAGGAATTTCGGGGCAGAAGAAAGGAGAATGAATGCTAGGGTTTCCAACTTTTTCCTTTTTATACATCGCAGACACGGGTAGGCACACGGCCGTGTTCCTACCCGTGTTCAGGTGACACGGCCGTGTGGCATGCCGTGTCTAGGGCCGTGTTCCTCCCAGATCCACTTTCTGCCGGGTCAGGGTTGCGGCACACGGGTAGGGACACGGCCGTGTCCCGACCCGTGTCCTTGGCACACGGCTAGGGACACGCCCGTGTCCCAACCCGTGTCCTTGGCACACGGCTAGGGACACGCCCGTGTCCCAAAGCCGTGTACCTCTCTGACTGGTAAGCCTATTTTTTTATGAGGCACACGGGTATGGACACGGCCGTGTCCATACCCGTGTCAGCCAAAAATGCTGTTTTGCCTTGTTTTCCTCATTTCCCGCACGTCCGCACCTGTTCACCCACATCCCCCATTGGGCTCACCACAGCCCCCTTGACTCAAATACGCAATCAAGGGGCCTAGCGCGAATTGGGACGTTGCAGAAACACAGTCAGAAGACTCTGAAATTGCTTCATCTGGAGAAGATATAACTGAAGAAGATTTTTCATTACTCTCCAGGCAGTTTAAGAAGTTTTTGAGGAGACAAAGGCAAGACAGCTATAAGGGTCTTGGTGGAGATTCTTCTCACAGGAAGACTGAACATTTAGAAAATCCCAGGAAAAAGAAGTCGGGGGACAGGTATGACTCTTCTCAGAACAAACAGTTTAAGACTAAAGTTATCTGTTATTGCTGTAATAGGTCAGGGCATGTCATTGCTGAATGCCCAGTAAAAAGAAAGGAAAAGAAGATTGAAAACAAGAAGTATAATGTACATAAGAAGGCTGAAAGGAGTCTGTTAGCTAAGAAGCAGTCAACACTTTCAGAAACTGAAACTGAACCTTCAGAGTCTGAAGAAGGGGAGGCTCTAATGGCCTTGATAGCCACTGAAGACTCAGATATGAGAATAAGAGCTCAACTCTCAACATTTGACTGTGACTCTGATGAAGAGTGACTCATGACCAATACTGATGCAAGGGCTCAGGATGAACACCATCCTGATGAGGTAAAATCTCTATCAAGTAGTTTAAATTTTAAATCTTGTTCAGACTCAGACAATGAACAAGATTGAAAATTTGAGGCTAACATCAGCAATCTCATAGAGAAGTATGGGATATTGTTGAAAGCCCTTATGAACAACAAAGAACTTGTTAAAAAACAAGCAAAGGAAATTATGAATCTTAGAGCTGTTGCTTTTCTATTTAAGGATGCAACCATAAAGTTGGATCATCAAAAACTGGAATTGATGAAGTTAACTCACAGACTAGATGAACAAACTGAAATCATTGCTGAACAAGCCAAGACAGTCAAGAATCTGAAAGCAAAGCTTCTTCAGGAAAGACAGCTCTTGGACAAGTTTTCCAAGCCTAAGTCAGTATTGCCCATTATTGATACATTTTCTGCACTATTTATGAATGGTGTAGGATATATTGAGGATAATAAGATATATAAGAAACCTGATCCAAAAGGGAAAGCCCCAATGGATTCAGTTAAACCACCAGCGAAGCATCTCACTTCTAACAGATGCAAGGCATCATATGTTCCTGGACACATGGTCACTGAGTGCTCCACCAGCAAGGTCAATAAAGAGCCTTGCTGGAAAGGAACTATATCTAATGGCAATAAGGCCTATAGACCTCCATAAAGTGTGATCAATCTAAGGAGACAAGGAATTCTTGGATAAAGTTCCGGTGCACAACACTCATTTCTAAAAGGGAAATGTGTTAATTATGCACCACAACCTTGCAATCTGAAAGCCAACTCTAAGTTGCACAAAAGTTTAACTTCAAAGGTGCAACCTAAGAGAAGGTATAACAGATATGAGTGTTGGTGTTGTGGGAAGGTTGGGCATTTTACTCTAGATTGTTGGTACAATCAAATAGGAACCTCATTTAAATCCCAGTCTCATGCATTCAGAAAACCTGCTGTGATTCACACAACTAAGTTGTTGGGTACATTGGAAAATGTGTACCTGATTTGAAGAAGCCTAACTTAGCATAATGATATACATCAAGGTGTATTTGATGTTGTTTAAGTTGAATATGTGCAGGTTAAAAGTATGGAAAAAATTTCTAAGTCCATGTGTCGACACCAGAAGAAGATGTGTCGACACTTTAGGAAGATTGTGTCGACACTTGAAGAAGGCTGTGTCGACACAGAGAAAATGAGTCGACATCAACTGTGTCGACACCGGGAGGTAGTGTCGACACACGCAAGATTATAGTTGATATCAACTGTGTCGACACCAGGAGGCTGTGTCGACACACAGAGGCAAAATCGACAATATTTGTGTCGACACCAGAAGACTGAGTCGACACATATAGGCAGAGTCGACAAAAGCTGTATCGACACCTGAAGGTAGTGTCGACACATACTATGTTCTGAATCTATATCAACTGTGTCGACACACAGGACTTGTGTCGACACACTGCCAAGTCTAGACCAAGCCATTTGCTGAATATTGATGAAGTGTTTGAGTCAACACAAATACTCTGTGTCGACTCATTCTCAAGTTGTAGTATGCAGAGCTGAGTCGACTTAAAGGCAAACTTGTCGACTTCTCCAGAGGCAGTGTCGACACCAAAGTTACTTGTGTCGACACATATAGACAGATGGTCTCGACACTTTCTGACAGACAGTCTCGACACTTTGTTGTCCAAGACAAAGGCACATGATCTGTTTGAAGACTTGACAACTTTGGGTTACAACAGGTTAACTGAAGCTGTCAGAAGACAGTTAGATACTGGACCAGTCGGTCACCAAAAAGAAGGTCTATAAATAGACAGATTCAGAAGTAGAAGAATAATTATTTTTGTGATTGAGAAGCAACACTTAAAGAAATCTGATTAAGGAATCAAATCAAGAAAGTGCAAGGCACTGAAGAAGATCTTCATCAGAAGATCTAAGAAGACATCCTGAAGGGTTCAACCTCTCAGGATCAGTCTAAGGAGAATTCATCCTAGAATTCTGAAGAATTTCCAAAGGGATTGGATAGAGAGGGATCCAGCCGTTGAAGATCAAGAAGGAAGCTGTTACAGGTTTCTCAAGAAGCTGTTTGGAAATCAACTCAGCTAGTTCAGATTCAAGAAGCTTTGAAGAAAGTTAAGTTTTAGTTGGTTTCATCCATCAGCTGATCAGGTGCTATCTTGTCCTTTCTCTCTCAACAAGGGCAAGATTCTATAAAACTCTTTTCTAAATTCTGTAGGATCTATCAATATAGATCTGAGTTGTAAGCCTATGTTATAAAGGCTGAGTGTAGGAGAGATAATCTCTGAGTGGTAGGTCTTGGATAAAGACTGAGGTAGGGCTGAATTGCCTGAGTTGTAGGAGTGTGGTATCACTCTGAGTTGTAGGAATCCATTTTGGATTCTGAGCTGTAGGATCTGAGGATCTGAGTTAAGGAAGGGAGTTTGGCCGAATCTAGCACACTGCTAGATAGGTGAAGGGGGAAAGTGGATGTACCTAGATCTTGGGGAACCACTATAAAACTGTGTGCAATCTGTGATGTGTGAATTTCTATGATTGCTGTGCTGTGTGTATATATTCCGTAGTTATATTCTGCCTAAATTGAAAACAAGCATTAGAACCTATTCACCCCCACCCCCTCTAGGTGTTTAGGCAATCTTGAAAGTAAAACTATCAAGTGGTATCAGAGGGAGGTTGCTCAAAGAAAGACTTAACAGTCTGAGTTAGATCTAATGGCAGAATCAAGAATCAAGAAAATGGGTTCAGGTGAGAATCACAAGGAGTTGGGATCTATGAAGCTACCCATCTGCAGAAAAGAAATCTGTGGAATCTGGAAGGAAAGGGTTAGGTTGTTTATGGAGGCCTCAGACCCAAGAATCTATATCACAGTAAAAGAAGGTCCATACATTCCAATGAAGATTTTTGTATTAGATGAAAATCAGCAAATTCCTAAGGATTTTTCAGAAATGACAAAGGATGAAATCATATTGGCAACTATGGATAAGAGAGCTCAGAATATAATAGTAAGTGCCATAGATGATTCTACATTCCAAAATCTGATTCACTATAAAACCTCCAAGGAAATGTGGGACACCTTGATTGTCTACATGGAGGATTCTGAAGAAGTTAGACAGGATAGGAAGTCTATGCTCAACCAAGAGTATGAGAGTTTCAGACAAGGGAAGTCTGATAGCATAACTGAATGCTATAAGAAATTCTACAGAATAGTAAATGAATTGATGTCCTATGGAAGGATCTTCAGTACCTATGAACTGAATGACAAATTCCTAAGGTCCTTGACAAAGGACTGGGACACCAAGATTTATGCCCTAAGAGAAGTGGCTAAACTGGCAGAGATTTCTCCTCCAACCTTGTTTGGAAAGTTGCTATCTTATGAAATGCAACTAATGGTTAAGAAGGAGGAAGAAAAGAATTCAAAAGGAGAGCATAGAGACAAGTCAGTGGCCTTCAAGGCAGAAGTCACTAGGAAGTATAGGAGGATATCTCCATCTCCTCCTAAGGAAGTTGCAGAAGTTAATTCTGAAAATTCAGACAATCAGGTTTCAGAAAGTAGTGATTCAGATACAGATTTTGCTGCTTTTACAAGGCAGTTTTAGAGGTTCTTAAAGAAGAAGCAGTGGAAGTCAAGGCCCTCCACATCACAGTCAACTGATGATTATTATCAGAAGAGAAAATCATCAAGGAAGGATGGGAGCAGAACTAAGCCCAGCAAAGCCATTACATCAAAGATTGTATGCTATTGTTGCAATAGGCCTGGACATGTGGTGGCTGATTGTCCAGATAAGAGGAAGGAGTCATCTGACAAAAAGAAGACTCATCAAAAGGGCAAGAAGGAGAAATCCTTTGTTGCAAAGAAAGAAAAGAGCCTTACAGATCAGTCCTCATCAGAGTCAGAATCTGAAGCAGAAGCATACATTGGATTGTATGCAGCCAATGAAGAAGAAGAATTTCTGCAACTGATGGATTCCATTCATGATCAAGAAGACAAGGAATGCATGGGTCTGATGGCTGAGTTAGAAGATAATCAATGCCAAAATCAGCCTGGTCCTAGTAAGGTATAAAAGGGTGTTGGAACACCCTATTACTATTTGGACCAGGATGACTATACTTCTATAGGGATTTTGTGTTGTGACCTCCTTGTTGTTATAAAGGTCACATAGGCTAGTCAGAGTCGATCTCAGCTCGACGCAGAGTCGACCTCTGCTCGACGCAGAGTCGACCTCTGCTCGACGCAGAGTCGATCTCAGCTCGACGCAGAGTCGACCTCAGCTCGACGTGGAGTCGACCCCAGCTCGACGTTCCGTCGAACCCAGTTCTGCTTACAGAAAACTCTCTCTGGCCGACGTGTGTCGTGCTTAGATCGACGTTTTATTGTGAGCTCGACGCTTTCCAGACTCCCGTCAGTTTTGAATAGGAATTCAAATTCCTTCTGTCAGACAATTAATGCTGAAGATTTATTGGCCGTTACAGCATATCTGGTGTATGGCTCAAGGAACTTTCTAAGGAATGTCTGCCTGTCATTTCCTTTGAGGCATGGACATTTAAGGAAAGCAATTAAGGCTGACTTCCAACGGCTATCAAAGAAAAGGAAGAAGAAGACTCAGATATATTATTCATTCATATATATTTCAGAATATAGAGAATATACAGAATACAGAGAATAACATATACAACACTTCAGCTGCTCTCTCTGTGATATTGTTTTGAAAGCTCACTCACAGGAATTCTGATTGCTTCAGACACAACCATCCAACCTTCTTGGATCATCTCTTGCTGGAGCAAATCAGATCTTTGAAGACCTGTCACCCTTGCGCAGAGCTCTCCTTCCTGAACTTCTTCTTGATCTTTGGGGGAGCTTTGACAATAACTACAGATCCACTTTTGCTTCTCTCTGCTTGTTGATAGAGAAGACAACCTCATCCCTTTTTCTTTTTCTTTCTGTACAGGGTTTTAACTCCCTTCAAAAGTTACTTTTGGTTTTGCTGAAACCTGGTCAAAATCAGCTCCTTTGGTTTGTGAGAACCTGATCAAAAACTCTCTGGTGATCAAGACACCTGATCAACTCATCTTGAAGTGGATTCCTATCAAGGGTGATAGAAGAGTGGATGTACCCAGATTTGGGGAACCACTATAGCTCCTTGTGTCGTCTGGATTGCTTGTTTCTTTGTGTTTTGCTTTGTGCTGTGAATTTCTTTTTACTCTGATTATTTGCTATAGCACCTTACACTAAGTAAAGTCAAACTTTCTCTGCACACAAGTTTTTATTGGCAAAATTATTTTAAATAACTCTATTCACCCCCCTCTAGAGTTAGGATTGATCTTATCCTGCACTTTCAATTGGTATCAGAGGCAGGTTGATCATTCATACAGGCTAACACCTGGATCAAAAGATCCCTGATAAGATCATTTCTCTCAAAGGGTTATTTTCCTTAGTTTTACTTATTTTTAAAACTCATGGCACAAAACAAGGACTTTGCTAGCACCAGACCTCCTATGTGCAATCTCTCTAAGTTTGCACTATGGAAGGCAAGGATTAGACTTTACATGAACTCTTTTGATGAAGACATTTTTAATTCTGTGTTGACAGATTGTCCAAGACCTCCCACAGGAACAAGTACATCAGCTGTTCCTCCTCCTTCAGGAACTGATGTTGACATAAAGAAGTGGAAGGCAGCAGATGCTAAAGCCATGAACATCTTGGCTCAAACCATGTCAGATGACATTTTCCAGAAAGTAGCTGATTGCAATACTGCTAAAGAGATCTGGGAAAAACTTTCAGAAATTATATCAGGTTCTGCAGATGAAAGAAAGGATAGGAGATCCTACCTCATCACCCAGTATGAGAACTTCAAAAAGGCAGAGTCTGAGTCAGTTGCTGACATGTACAACAGACTGAGTCTGATCATAAGTGAGCTTAGATCACTAGAGAAGGACATATCTCTCACTGAGATAAATGACAAGATACTGACTTGTTTCCCTAGCTCTTGGGACTCAAGAATATGGTCAATTAAAGATGGAAGAAATATCTGTGAGTTATCCACAGAAGCTCTTCTAGGAAAGCTCAAGAGCTATGAGCAATTTATTAAGAAGAGAGAAGAAGAGCAGAAGACATCCACACCAACAGAGAAGGCTGAGAAAACTATTGCCTTCAAAGCACAGGAAGAAGAACCTAAAGAAAAGGTGTTGGGAAATGAAGAGCTTATGAGCCTACTGGTCAAAAGGTTCAATAAGCTGAATAAAAGGAACTTCAGAAGATGGTCATCCAAAGACAAAGACAAGCCAAGGTATGACAGATCTACTAATAAAGATATTATCTGCTTTGGCTGCAGGAAACCAGGACACATTTTCCCCAACTGTCCAGAAAATCAAGATAAAGACAGAAGGGACAAGAAGGAAAGAAGGGATAAAAGGAAGGATAAGGAGTCAAGGAAATACCATGACAAGCCTTCCTCCAGCAACAGCAAGCACACCAGAAAAGGATTTGTGGCTGAATCCTGGAGTGACTCTGATGAGTCTGATTCATCATCCAGCTCTAGTGATGATGAGGATGATGCAGAAGAAAAAGGATTCTGCATGATGGCCATCAGTGCATCTCAAAAGAACACTGATTCAGAGCCTGATGCTGACTACCTATCTGATCAGGAACTCACTGAGGATCAGGTAATAGATTCATTTGACTTTACTTCTGATGATTTTAAATCTGAGTTTAAATCTATGTGCATTGACTTGATTGAGTCTCAAAAGTTGATTAAAACTCTAAGAGAACAATTAATTGAATGCAAATCCATTAACTCAGATAATCTTAGACTCTTAGAAGAGTTGAAGCAGTGTGGGGAGGAGATAGCTTCACTGAAAGGTGAGCTATCTAAGGCCAAACAATTTGAAGAAACCCTTAATGGGAGAAGTATCAAATTGATGGACATCACAAGTACAGTGAACTCAAGATTGAATGGTTCACTGGGCTTGGGTGCTTCATCCAGCCAACCCATAGTGCTGACAACTCCAATCAAATTTACCAGTGAGAAAGGTAAAGGAGTCTTGATAGTGGCTAGGAAGAATGCTGACTTAACCCAGGAAACTGGACAAAAAGCGTCGAACGAAGCTCGACGGACGTCGACCAGAGCTCGAAGTAATCGCAAGAGAACGTCGAACTCAGGTCGACGCCCTCTACCTTCTGAACAAAGCAAGCCTTCGCCGTCGAATGGAGCTCGACGCACTCACCAGAGTCCGTCGACCGAAGCTCGACGTGCGTCGAGCCAAGCTCAGAGCAAAAGTCAGTTCTCAGGGGTTAATTCAAAATTTGATTCCAGCTCCACATCTCATCACTTTAACCCTTATGCTGAATGGATAATACCTCCTAGGAGATATCATCCTGTAGGCTATAAGAGTCAACCTGAGATGTCTTTTATTTCAGAATTTAAAGGATATCAAGAAAGGCCCAAGGTAAACTGGGTCAAAAACAATTGATTTGTTGTATGTGCAGATAAAGACCTATCCAATTGAGAACCAGCAGTGGTACTTGGATAGTGGGTGCTCAAAGCACATGACTGGCAACAAGGAGAACCTTATGTCCTTCAAAGCCAAACATGGACCCAAAGTAATCTTTGGAGATTCAAATTTTGGACAAACAAAAGGCTATGGCCAAGTCAAAATAGGGTCAATTACATTCAAGAAAGTGGCCTATGTGGAAGGACTAAAGCACAACTTAATCAGCATCAGCCAGCTATGTGATGCTGGTTATCAGGTTTGGTTTACCAACTCAGCATGTAATATTGCATTAAATAACAACATTGTTTTAATTGGTAATAGACAAGATAACATATATCTAGTTGATTTCAATTCATCTAAAGTAGATATTTGTTTATTTAACTCCCTTAGCAAACCTAATGAACTTTGGCATAAAAGACTAGGACATGTGAACCTTAGAACCATTGCTAAGTTATCCCAAGACAACCTTGTTAGAGGACTACCTTCTGGTCCCTACAAGAAGGAAGGACTTTGCTAGGACTGTCAGTTAGGCAAGCAAACTAAAAACAGTTTCAAGTCACTTAATAAGAGTGACTCACCTAGAATTTTGTACTTATTGCACATGGACCTTTTTGGACCAATTAATGTACAAAGCCTAGGAGGGAAATCTTATGCTTTAGTAGTTGTAGATGACTTCTCAAGATTCACTTGGGTGTTCTTTCTGAGAAAGAAGTCTGATAACTTCAAGATTTTGACAGATTTTCTCAAAGGCATACAGATTGAGTTCAATACTCACATTGCCCTGATCAGAAGTGATCATGGGACAGAGTTTGATTCTCTTCTTATGCTAGAGTTCTGCCAGAAGGAAGGTATCAGGCACACCTTCTCAGCTCCAAGAACTTCTCAACAAAATGGGGTAGTTTAAAGGAAAAACAGAACCCTTATTGAATCTGCCACAACATTGTTGACAGATGCTCACCTCCCTCTAACCTTTTGGGCAGAGGCTGTGAACACCTCCAACTATGTTTTGAATAGAAGCCTGATACACAAACTAAAGGGTAAGACTCCCTATGAGTTACTCAAAGGGAAGAAACCTAAAGTAAATTATTTCAAAATTTTTGGTTGCATTTGTTTCATTCACAATAATGACAAGAAATACCTAGCTAAATTTGAAGCCAAAGCTGATGAAGGAGTGTTTCTGGGATACTCCATGACTAGCAAGGCTTATAGGGTTTTTAACAAGTGCTTAAATAAAATTGAAGAATCCATGCATGTTACATTTGATGAAACTAACATGTCTTGTAAGGAGAAGGAGACTTCTACCATAAGCAATTTGCAGGAACATTCAATTTCAGAAAATCTGAAGCAGCTTACCATCACAGACAAAGGGTCATTACCTTCACCAATTCAGCAAGACACTGAACTCAGTGACAATGAAGAGGAATTTCAGGTTTTGGAAAGTTCAAAAGGCCAACAAAGTGAAGAACCAGTTGTTGTTCCACAAGAGGAAACAACAACACAGGTTGGTGCATCATCAACACCCCTTGTTGATCTTGCAACAATAAGAGATCACCCAATCTCACAAGTAATTGGAGATATCTCAGTGGGTGTGCAAACAAGGAATCAAGTTAATCAAAATATTATGCACACCTGCTTTCTTTCTCAAATTGAGCCTCAAACCATACAAGATGCAGAGCAAGATCCAAACTGGATCATTGCAATGCAAGAAGAGTTGAATCAATTTGAAAGGAATAAAGTTTGGGAATTAGTACCAAGACCAAGGAACCAGCAAATTGTTGGAACCAAATGGGTATTCAGGAACAAGTTGGATGATCAAGGAATAATTGTGAGAAACAAGGCAAGACTTGTTGCACAAGGGTATTGCCAAGAAGAAGGGATTGATTATGACCAAACCTTTGCACCAGTTGCAAGGTTGGAGGCCATAAGAATCTTTCTTGCATATGCAGCTCACAAGAGATTCAAGGTATATCAGATGGATGTCAAGAGTGCTTTTCTCAATGGAGACATCAAGGAAGAGGTTTATGTAAGGCAACCTCCAGGTTTTATCTCTCCAACCTCTCCTGATCATGTTTTTAAACTGCATAAAGCTTTATATGGTCTCAAGCAAGCTCCTAGAGCATGGTATGAGACCTTAGCTTGTTTTTTGTTGGAAAATGATTTTAAAAGGGGTAGAGTAGACCAAACTCTTTTTGTTAGAACCCATAGGTCCCATACCCTACTAGTACAAGTTTATGTAGACGATATCATATTTGGGTCTACTGATTCAAACTTATGCAAAAAGTTCTCACAACTTATGCACTCAAAGTTTGAAATGAGTAGCATGGGTGAGCTTGCTTTCTTTCTTGGATTGCAAGTTAAACAACATGTGGATGGCATTTTCATTTCTCAAACCAAGTATGCACGAGAACTGGTTAAGAAATTTGGAATGTCTGAAGCATCCTCTATGAAAACACCTATGCCTACAAATGCTGTTTTAGATGCTGATGAATCTGGAAAACCAGTTGATCAGACAAGCTATAGAGCAATCATTGGCTCATTACTTTATCTAACAGCCACTAGACCAGATATAATGTTTGCCACATGCATTTGTGCTAGATTCCAAGTAAGCCCTAGAGAGTCCCACCTCACATTAGTTAAGAGGATTCTTAGGTATGTAAAAAGTTGTCCTAATCTAGGTCTCTGGTATCCACATGACTCAGGATTTGATCTAACTGGATTTTCAGATTCTGATTATGCTGGATGTAGAGTAGACAGGAAAAGCATCAGTGGAACTTGTCAATTCCTTGGTGATAGACTTGTCTCCTGGTTCTGTAAGAAACAAACTTCTGTGTCCACATCAACTGCTGAAGCTGAATACATGGCTGCAGGCAGTTGTTGCTCACAGATTTTGTGGATTCAAAACCAGCTCCTAGACTATGGCTACAACTTAGAGATGTCTAAAATCTTTTGTGATAATACCAGTGCAATATCTATTGCTCAAAATCCAGTTCTCCATAGTAGGACCAAGCACATAGAGATCAGACATCACTTCTTAAGGGATAATGTAGAAAAGAAGAAAATTGCACTAGAATACATTTCCACTGAACTACAAAGAGGAGATATTTTCACCAAGCCCTTGGATGAAAAGAAGCACCTCTTTTTCCTCAATCAGTTGGGAATGCTAGATGGAGACAGCATAAAATAAAACTCCAAGATTTTGAAACCCATAATTAACAGGAATAGAAAAAATTTCATTTTAAAATTTCCCTGTCTGAGTGGTTTCTCTGAGCTCTGAACTAAGCTCGACGCTGCGTCGAACGGAGATCGACGGTCCGTCGCCCTCAAAAGCATCGAACGTCGAACTCAGCTTCTAGCGTCGAACTAAGTTCACAGCTCCCTGGCCTCTTGAGTTTCTCTCTCTCCGGTCGACGTCTTCGTTCAACGTCGACCTGAGCTCGACGTATAGCTTCAGCCAAAGCGTCGAACGTCGACCTAAGCTGGACGCTGTTGAGTCGTTTCAGTTCTCCTAGAGCCTTAGAGCATCGAACTGAGCTCGACGTTCTTTCCTTTTCTGCGTCGAACCCTAAGTATAAAATCATTTTTTCTCCGTCGTTCGCAGTTGCGCTTTCATATCTTTCTGCTCCAGCTTTCTCCCTCCAAATACTTTACTCTTGATCTTGGAAGGTATTCTTTTTGCAGGAAAATGGCAATCACAGCAGGAGCTCTGGCGGCCATGAAGTTCGATTCTGGATTCGATATCGACTTCGACTCTTTTGATGGATCTCCACAATACTTTCTGGATATACTGGACCTCTTCAAGGAGCAGCAACTGGTTAACCTTATGTCAACCAGGATCCCTCTCCCAGAGTCAGAAATCAAAGAGTGGAGTCTTACAGCAGTTCTCTCAGATAACAATACATTGACTGGGAAAGTTTCAGGAAATGAGGTAGCCATCTCACCTCAAATCATTTCAGAAGTTTTCAACTTTGCTGCTGGAGATGATGGCATAGAACTATCTGTGGAAGAGTATGCCTTGATACTGGACAGGATGGGGCATGCTGCTGGTAACCCCTCTAAACTCCTCAAAGTTAACCTAGCTATTGAATATAGGTTATTAGCAGACATTACAGGCAAAGTGATCTGTGCAAAGAGGACTGCACATGATACAATTACTAGGCATCAGTTTTGCCTTATGGCTGCACTTATGGATAAGAAACATCCCAACTGGGGATTGATTGTGTCTGAAATGATTAAGAAAAGATTGGATAAAAACTCTGTCCACTTTGGAAGAGTTCTTGGGTTGATTCTCAACCATTGCTGCCCCCAACTGCTTGTGTCCTCCAAGAAGCACATCAATGCTTCCAAGAGGCTCACATGTGCCCTAATTGGCAAGTGGGACAGAAGAATTGTGAATCCCAGGGCAGCAGTAGCAATGAAGTCTTCTGCAGACACCAGGACTGTAGAGGTCACTCTCCCTCAGTCCACTAGTCCAGAAGCAGGGACTTTGCCATCTCCCTCCCTCTCCCTCCCATCCACTTTCATCCCCTCAACCACAGTCATTCCATCCACTCAACCTCTACCTTCCTCCATCTCTACCATTGCCTCCTCCCTTCCACCTCACACAACTTTCCTTCCCATACGCTTGGATTCCACCCCTCATGAGGATCTCTTTTCTTTTGACATGCATGAAGACTCCTTCATTGATGCCTCTACCTCCTCTCCACATGACTTTCACCATCCATCCACTTTTTCAGAGCTATTCTTTTCCTCCATCCATGAGCCAGTTACACCTCCATTGTCTGCACCACCCTCAACATCTTCCCCATTTACATTTTCTGCTACTCCATCTACCTCTACTCAAGTTCCCCTTGAGCAAGTAGCTCTCCTGCCTTTGGCCAATCAGATTTTTGATCTTCTGTCCCCTAGGCTCTCCTCCCTCTTGGATGCCAAGCTGGCTCCTCTCCTCCTTTCCCTGAGAACTCTCTCTGACTCTATCTCCTCCCTCTCCTCTCATCTGGCATGCCCTTCTTCTGGGGGCCTAGAGTCAGCTGCCACTGATTCTAGGCAGGGGGAGATGTCTGCAGAAGAAGAGCTACCTCCTTCTACAGTTCAGTTTGTTCAGACATGTTCAGAGACAGTATCAGTTGCAGAAGTTCAGATAGTATCTGAGGCTCCTCCTCCAGCTTCAATTCAGCTCATCAGCAGTGCCTTAGACCTTCAGTGTTTGGCAGCTTCTGTCCAGAGCTTCTCCCCTCCAGCTCAGATTCAAGAAGACCTTTCCATGGCACCTGAGGCTCCTCCTCCTAATTCAGAACTGCTTCAAGAAGTTCTGTCTAGGGCTATTGTCCCTTTTCAGAAGATCCCTGATGTAGCAGTGGTAGCAGTGGCTCCTGCTAATGATGAAATTGAAATGTTAGCAGCTGTTGAAACTTCAGGTGAAGCGATTGAGACACCTGATGCAGTTGAGACCCATGTCTCCCAAGCCCTTCAGGAACCAGCCTCTTTAGTCTCTATGGCTCCTGAGGCTGTGCCCTCTCCTGCAGTGGTAGACTCCTCCTCCCCACTGACAGCAGATCTTCCTTCAGTTTCCTCCTCAGCAGCTCTAGACTCCATCAGTTTTCCTATCTCTAAAAGGAAGTACATAGATCCATATGAAGAATCTCAAAGTTCAGAAGATGAGTTTGCTACAGATTCTGATGACTCCTCTGCAACTATTGCAAGGAAGAGGAAAGCTAGATCAAAAGCCATGAAAAGAGTACCAATTGCCAGAGCTACAGACCATGACATTCCCTACTATATCAAATACAATTGTTAAATCATAGAGCCATGGATGCAGTACTCCCAAAATCAGAGAAAAGCAATGAAACAGAAAAGAAAATTCAATGAAGGACCAACCAAACCTGTCCATCAGCCTCCACCTCCACCTCCTCCAGATGCAGGTACAGGTGCTAGTCTATCTTCCAATCCAGCCCCTTCAGCTCTACATGGAAAGACATATCAAGCAAGAAGATATCAAGGAGACAGTCAGCAAAGGGGAGGTCAGCAAAGAGGAAACTATAGAGGCAGGCAGTCCAGAGGAAGATCAGGTTCTCAACCTTATCAAAGGGGAAGAGCCATTGATCCAACCTCTGGTCCCTATCCTTATAGACCTAGAGCTGACCTCACCCCAACTACCTCTCAAGAACTCTCCTCTAACAGATTTGAACCAGCAGTACCCTTTGAAGATCCCACCAAAACTCCTGCCTACTGGAAAGCTAGAATGACAGAAATGGCTGCTTTAAATGAGATTAATAAAGCTAGAGAAAAGGGTCTGGACACCTCTCATATCAGTACAATGTCAGACCAAAGAAAAGAGGAATTGGAGAAATATAATTCTAAGAAATTTTTTGATTCAGACAGATATATGCAACTCCATCCTGCAGCTGTACCACCCAGTGCAAGAGATCAAATGTCTTTAGGTGCAGCTGATGATTACAGATCTAAAAAGGAAGCTTTAAATCCAAACAGAGAAATCATCTTCAAGAAGAGTGATCAAGACAAAGCCCCAAAGGGAAAGTAAAGTAAGATGCTTTAATTCTTTCTATATGCTGGACTCAGGACATTTGAACATATTACTGCTGCTATATAGTGTTATATATATGCTGCTTTTTATTCTGTCATATGTCTGGTTATTTTGTATTGTATTTTTGCTTTATTTCTCTTTGAATCCCTAAAATCATGTAAATAGTAATCCTAATCCAAATAGGGGGAGATTGTTGGAACACCCTATTACTATTTGGACCAGGATGACTATACTTCTATAGGGATTTTGTGTTGTGACCTCCTTGTTGTTATAAAGGTCATATAGGCTAGTCAGAGTCGATCTCAGCTCGACGCAGAGTCGACCTCTGCTCGACGCAGAGTCGACCTCTGCTCGACGCAGAGTCGATCTCAGCTCGACGCAGAGTCGACCTCAGCTCGACGTGGAGTCGACCCCAGCTCGACGTTCCGTCGAACCCAGTTCTGCTTACAGAAAACTCTCTCTGGCCGACGTGTGTCATGCTCAGATCGACGTTATATTGTGAGCTCGACGCTTTCCAGACTCCCGTCAGTTTTGAATAGGAATTCAAATTCCTTCTGTCAGACAATTAATGCTGAAGATTTATTGGCCGTTACAGCATATCTGGTGCATGGCTCAAGGAACTTTCTAAGGAATGTCTGCCTGTCATTTCCTTTGAGGCATGGACATTTAAGGAAAGCAATTAAGGCTGACTTCCAACGGCTATCAAAGAAAAGGAAGAAGAAGACTCAGATATATTATTCATTCATATATATTTTCAGAATATAGAGAATATACAGAATACAGAGAATAACATATACAGCACTTCAGCTGCTCTCTCTGTGATATTGTTTTGAAAGCTCACTCACAGGAATTCTGATTGCTTCAGACACAACCATCCAACCTTCTTGGATCATCTCTTGCTGGAGCAAATCAGATCTTTGAAGACCTGTCACCCTTGTGCAGAGCTCTCCTTCCTGAACTTCTTCTTGATCTCAGGGGGAGCTTTGACAACAACTACAGATCCACTTTTGCTTCTCTCTGCTTGTTGATAGAGAAGACAACCTCATCCCTTTTTCTTTTTCTTTCTGTACAGGGTTTTAACTCCCTTCAAAAGTTACTTTTGGTTTTGTTGAAACCTGGTCAAAATCAGCTCCTTTGGTTTGTGAGAACCTGATCAAAAACTCTCTGGTGATCAAGACACCTGATCAACTCATCTTGAAGTGGATTCCTATCAAGGGTGATAGAAGAGTGGATGTACCCAGATTTGGGGAACCACTATAGCTCCTTGTGTCGTCTGGATTGCTTGTTTCTTTGTGTTTTGCTTTGTGCTGTGAATTTCTTTTTACTCTGATTATTTGCTATAGCACCTTACACTAAGTAAAGTCAAACTTTCTCTGCACACAAGTTTTTATTGGCAAAATTATTTTAAATAACTCTATTCACCCCCCTCTAGAGTTAGGATTGATCTTATCCTGCACTTTCAATGCCAAAATCAGCCTGGTCCTAGTAAGGTACAAAAGGGTTTTAGTTCTTCTGATTTTAGTACAGGTTCTGAGTCAGATTCATCTACATCAAGTGATGTGAATGGATCTAAATCTGAAGGTGATATTCATCAGTTGATGGATGAACATAGGGACTTGTTGCAGGCTCTTAAGAAAAGCAAGAACCTAGTCAAAACTCAAGCTCAGGAAATTACTGATCTTAAGGTGACTGCAACTAAGTTTGAAAAAGTAATGGATCAAAAGTTAAATGAGATTGCCAAACTGAAAAATATAACCTATATTCAGATGGGCACAATCAAATATAACAATGATCAAATTAAGAGTCTGGAGGCCAGACTAAGAATTGAGAAAGAATTAGTGGCAAGTTACTCTAAGCCAAAATCTGTCTTACCTTTAATAAATGAGTTTGTGGCTCAAAAGGGTAAGGCTGGATTAGGCTTCAAAGGTAACCCCAGGGCTGCCCAATTCAAAAGAAAAGCCAAAGCTCCTGTTCAGCCTCTAAATCTTTCAGTCCCTGTTATGTTTAGAAAGGTGCACTTGCCTTCTAACAAATATGATCATGAACACATTCATGGTCATAAGAAGATTGAGGTTCTAAGTGACAAAGCTGTTAAAGCCAATAAGTCAGTCCATGACAATAAATCCCATCTTCCAAGGAAACCAATGGGTATGGCTGCAGCAGCACCAGCACATGTCAGGAATTTTATAGACTACAAAACTGCTAAGTTTGTACCTAGAACTAGGTACAACAAATATGATTGCTGGTGCTGTGGCAAAATAGGGCATTTTGCCTTGGACTGTTGGCATAACACAAGTGTCAGGAAGAACACCAATCTACCTGTTAGAGGAATTGCTAAAAGATTTGATATGAATGGAGCTAACTTGAACAAGGAACCCAAGACTTACTTGGGTTCTAAGGGAAAGTAATTCTGTATTGCAGGAAAGTCCAAGTTGCCATGCCCCTATATGGTACTTGGACAGTGGATGTTCCAGGCACATGATTGGAACAAAGAGGCTGCTGAAGGAGTACACATCTATCAAAGATGGACCTAAAGTAATCTTTGGTGGATCTGAAAGAGGAATCATCAAAGGGTTTGGTAACATTTCTTCAAACCAAATTACCATCACCCAAGTGGCTTATGTAAAAGGTTTGAAACATAATCTGATTAGCATAAGTCAACTGAGTGATCTTGGATATGACATTTCATTTGTTAAGGATGGATGTCATATCAAAAGGTCAAGTGATCAAAAGATTATATTGACTGGGTATAGAAAGAGAAATGTTTATTGTCTTAATTTTATATGTGAGAACAAGGCTTCTCCCATCTGTCTTGTGGCTGATGATAATGCATCTCATTGTGTCAAGTGGCACAAGAGGTTGGCTCATCTTAACTACAGGACAATTGGCCAACTCTTCAGCAAAGAGTTAGTGAGGAATGGTCCTCAAGTTAAGTGTATAAAGGAAGGGATATGTTCAGCTTGTCAAAAGGGCAAGCAGACAAAATCCTCCTTTCATAGTCTTGAAAACAAGGATTCTGTGAGGTGCTTATAACTCTTACATATGGATCTTTTTGGTCCTATGCCGCTTCATAGTCTAGGTAGGAAGGTCTATACTTTTGTGGTTGTAGATGACTATTCTAGATATACATGGGTGTTCTTTCTGAGACAAAAATCAGAAACCCCAAGTGTCTTACTTAGTTTTGTGAAACAAATTCAGAATGAACTAAACAGTACAGTGGTCAAAATTAGAAGTGACCATGACACTGAATTTCAATCTGAAAGTATGACAAAATTATGTGAAGACTTTGGGATTTTCCAGGAATTCTCCTCACCTAGAACACCACAGCAAAATGGTATTGCTGAAATAAAGTATAGGACATTGATTGAAGCTGGTAGAACTCTATTGAGTGACACCTCTCTTCCAGAATATTTCTGGGCTGAGGCTGTAAACACAACATGTCATGTGATCAATAGGGCTTCTATCACCAAGTACCACAAAAAGACTCCCTATGAAATTATGAAAGGTAGAAAACCAAATCTATCCTACTTTAGGATCTTTGGTTGCAAGTGTTATATACTTAACAATGGAAAGTCATACCTAACTAAGTTTGCTGCCAAATCCTAAGATGGGATATTTGTTGGGTACAACACAAATAGTAAGGCTTATAGAGTCTTCAACTTGACTACTCAAGTTGTAGAAGAATCTGTACATGTTGTGTTTGATGAATCAAGATTAATCAACTGTGAGTTGCCTTGTAGTTCATACAGTCCAATAGGTATAAGCAAAAGGATGGACAAGCTTTCCATTGAAGAAGCATCAAATGCAGATGAAGCAGTGGAAAATGAAGGCTACAGTCCAGGGGGAGTACAAAACTCTATAGAAGCTGATGACAACCAAGTAGTATAGCATGATGAAGGAGCTGGAGATGTCCAACCTGAAGGAAATCTTCCTCTAGCCATAAGACATCTAATAGATCATCCAGCTAATCAAATAATAGGTGATCCAAGTCAAGGAGTGCAGACTAGAAGCAGAAATCTGAGCACAGTCCTGCACTCAAGTTTCCTATCTCAATTGGAACCTAAGAAATTTGAAGAAGCCATCCAAGACCAACATTGGATTAATGCTATGCAAGAGGAGCTTAATCAATTCAGAAGGTGCAAAGTCTGGGTGCTTGTTCCTAAATCAAAAGACCACAACATCATTGGAATAAAGTGGATATTTAGGAATAAGTTGGATGAGAGTGGAGTAATAGTAAAGAACAAAGCAAGATTGGTTGCTTAAGGATATAGGCAGGAAGAGGGAATAGATTTTGATCAGACATTTGCCCCAGTAGCAAGACTGGAGGTAATCAGGATGTTTCTTGCCTATGCTGCATACCAAGGATTCAAGGTATACCAAATGGATGTGAAATCAGCATTTCTGAATGGAGATCTAAAAGAAGAAGTCTATGTGAAACAGCCATCAGGTTTTGTAGACTCTCTTAAACCTGATTATGTTTTTAGACTTAGGAAAGCTTTATATGGGTTAAAGCAAGCTCCAAGGGCTTGGTATGACACCCTGTCTACTTTCCTTATTGAGAACAAATTCTCAAGAGGCAAAATAGACAAGACTCTATTCCTTAGGGAGTCTAAAGGCAAGATAATCTTAGTCCAAATCTATGTGGATGACATAATTTTTGGGTCTACAGAGAACAACCTTTGCAAGAAGTTTGCCAAACTTATGCAAGGGAAGTTTGAAATAAGTAGTATGGGGGAACTTAAGTTCTTCTTGGGACTTCAAGTAAGACAGACTGATGATGGCTTGTCCATATCCCAGTCTAAGTTCACCAAAGAGGTGATAAAGAAATATGGTATGGAATCTTCCTCTACCATGTAAACTCCTATGGGAACAAATATTCCTATATGTAAAGATGATACAGGTAAGCCTGTAGATGAGTCTTTGTATAGAGGAATAGTTGGTTCTCTATTATACGTCACAGCTAGTAGACCAGATATTATGTATGCTACATGTGTATGTGCTAGGTACCAGGCATGCCCTAAAGAATCTCATTACACTGCTGTTAAAAGAATTTTGAGATATTTAAAGGGCACACCAAATCTAGGCCTTTGGTACCCTAGGAATGGAGATTTTTAACTAATAGGTTATTCAGATGTAGATTTTGCAGGCTGTAGAGAGGATAGAAAGAGTACTACAGGTATTTGCCAATTTTTGGGAGGAAGACTGATATCTTGGAGCAGTAAGAAGCAGACCAGTGTGGCAATATCCACAGCTGAGTCTGAATATGTTGCTGCTGGAAGTTGCTGTGCACAGCTATTGTGGATTCAGCATCAGTTAAAGGACTATGGTATTCAAGTAAGTAGAACACCTTTATTGTGTGATTCTAAGAGTGCTATTTCTATTGCTAACAACCCTGTTTCTCATAGTAGAACTAAGCATATAGAAATAAAATACCATTTTCTTAGAGAGCATGTAGAAAGAGAAGATATCTCATTGGAATTTGTTAAAATAGATTATCAAATTGCAGATGTTTTTACTAAGCCATTGGATGAAACAAAATTCAATAAATTTAAAATTGAATTAGGAATACTGACCATTGATTAGTATATCAACAATCAGAAATTGGCTAAGTAAAATGGTGTCGACACTTTCAGTAATAAAGTGTCGACTCAGTATTATTATGTCGACTTGTTAGAGAATTTGTGTCGACACAGAGAATTTGTGTCGACACTTAAGGGTCAAATAGTGGACTTATCCAGAAATGTAGTGTCGACTTCACCAGAATAATGGTGTCGACACTTATAGATTTTGTGTCGACACTTGTACTAAGAGTTAACACAGAATTTCTGATGCTCTACTTTGTCTCTCTTGTGTCGACATATCTCCAATTGGTGTCGACACACAGTAGTCAACATTGATGTCGAGACAGTAAAAGTTTGTGTCGACACATTTCACCTGTGTCGACACATTTAGTCTGTTTTTGCCCGCCTTTTGACCTTCTTTAAATAGAGGGTATAAATAGGTCAAGAACGTATTCTGTCGACACGCTCACAAGGTTTTCGAGACTAAAACCCTGTGTCGACATTCTCTCTCTTCTCTTCTCTCAAGCTTTCTCGACTGATCAATGGCGCCAAAGGTTGAAGATAATGTCAACGAGGGTTATGAGCTGGTTCGGGATGCATTCGTCAATGGCGCACCAGAAATCAAACAAGTAATTACTCTTCTTACAGATAATGGACTGGAATTCCTTGTCTCAGAACCGTCAAAGATCTGGAAGAAGGAGGTGATTGAATTCTATACCTCTGCATCAGTGGATTCTTCTGGTCTCAAGATCAAATCCACTATTCATGGGACGAAGGTGAAACTTACACCAAGAAGTTTACGAAAGAATCTTCAACTACCTAGCATATAAGATGAAGAAGAGGTCCCTGCCTCTAAGACAAGGGAGGCCCTCCAATGGTGTGGATTGGATCCAACCATCAAGATTGGAGCAGCTATCAACCGGAAAGGGATGAATCAACAAGGCAAATTTCTGTCTGAAGTTGTTGGAAAGGTGATTTTGTGCAAACCTGGTGGACATGATAGGGACTCAGCCTATATGTTCTGCCTCATGACAAGAATTGTTTTTCAAATTCCAACTGACTGGTCAGTAGTTGTATTTGATAAGATCAAGGAAGGAATTAAGAAGCCAAATCTGGCTAGGATTTTGAGTTTATACCTGGTTGGAGTGATTCCAGAAGTCATGCAACAGATACCAGGGACTAAGATCAATCACATGAGAAAGATGGACATGAGATTATTCTTAAGATGGGATAGAGTTCTATCCAAAGAGTTGCCTGCAGTACACAGGCAAGACATAACTGAGATGTCACCTGGACATGAACAAGGAACTGAACAACAACTTAGAGAACCTGCTGAAACCCAGTCCAGGTCAACTCTAGTTCAGAAAGAAACATTTCCAGCACAGGTGCATGGGGAGCAAGTTCATTCTCCTGCCCAGGACATTCCAGATACTGCACAGGTGCAGGGGGAGCAGAATTCTGATCAAGTGCAAGAGGAAGAACAAATAGATTTATCAAAAGATTTGAACACTGCTGGACTAGATAACTCATCTTCTGCATAGGCACAAAAGGAATTCACTCTAGATGAGTTGTTTCCTGATGTTGAAATTACTACTGATAGAATTGAGAAGGAGCTCGAAATTGAGGGGGAGCAAGAGTTTGTTGAAAAGGATCAACATGTCACTGAGACAGATATTCCTCCTTCACCTCCTAAGAGAGTTCAGATTGAAAGCTCTTCAGAATCTGAGTCTGAAGAATCCAGAGTGGCAAAGAAAAGGAAGCTCATGGTCTTCAAAAGAAGAAGCCATAGCTACAAGCAGGCTCTACAAACTTCTACTCAACAATCTCCATCTGATTTTAATTACAACAAGTTAATGGTAGATTTGCAGGTGAAGCTAGATAATCAGAGATTAGCCATGGAGAAATATGTTGATGAAAGTAATAAAAATCTTCAGTTTGATCTGGCTCAAGATATCAAGTCTATAAGATTTGAAGTCAATCAACATAAAAGAGAAATAACAGATTGTTTTACAAAAGGGGGACATGTTGTTGTATATCTGGCCAAGCAACAAGCGGAAATGAAGAAAGAAATAGATGCCCAATCTATTAATCAAGGATACATTCTTGAAAATCAGACAAGGCTAAATGAAATCTGACAACAGCCAACATAGATATTCTTGCTCACTTTCAAACAACAATGACTAAATTGGCTGAAGCTAGGGCAGCTGAAATGATAGCATATGATATCAAATTCAAAAATGCCTTAGACTCAGTACAGTCAGCCATAACCACTTCCCAGCAGGAAATTACTGCAAAACTTAACAGGTTGAAGCCCTTCTTTAAAGATAGCATCAATTATTTAGATGGTCAGATCAGATTTCAGAAGGATGATCTCAGAGATCATGTAGAAAGAGAAGTCCTAAAGGGGGAGAGGGTACTTATTTCTGCTGGCTCAGAACATGCCAAGTGGGTAACTAACAGTATCAGAGCCACATTGGGATATCCACCCCTTTGTGATGATGATAATATGGCAGAGTCAGGAGTACAGCCAAAAGGTCTACTTGAAGTCAACCAACCAGAAGTTGCTCAAGTAATATACCCCCCTGCAGATTTTGAGGGCATTCATCAGATGGTGCAAACTATGTATAGTCCTCCAGACGAGGTTTCAAATATTATACTTGGAAAGTAGACATGCCTGAAGCTGCAATAAAGGCTCAGCAAGAGGCTCAACTATCTAAAAAGAGGTTTAGGGAGCAAGCTGAACTAAAACCTGATTTTGAACAGTGGAGCCCTACCTCTAGAAACATCATTATAACTGCCTGGAAAGCTGTCAAAGATCAAGTCCATGAAAGGGGCAAGTGGTACAATGAACAAGAATGGCAGAAGCATGAAGCCAGACAGGAGGCCATTGTTCAGTATAGAAGGAAAGCTAAGATGGGAAAGCTACCTCCTGATGCTGTGGAGCCTAGCAAATACTTTCCCAAGCCATATCACTACTTTGAGAGACAAAGACTGAAGACTGAGGCTCAGGAGAAGGCTAATCTTAAAGGCAAAAAGCCCATGGAAGAAACTGAACCTTCTGTGCAGGCTCAAGTACAACCAGGAAAAGGGATTGTTATTAAAGAGCCTGATCTGTCTTAGTCTTAGATGTCTTTGTTCTAATTTAAAAAGTGTATAATGTGAAACATTCAGTGTTAAACATTTTGTAAACAATCATTTTGATATAATACACAAATCCTGCTCTTTAAGTCTTTAATTAATTTTTTTGTGTATATGCTTTTATCTCTGTGATGAATCTGTGCAAGTGTTTTGATTGTTAATATTTCCTGTAATATTAAGCTTATATACATCATCATCATTTTGTTTATTATTATCTTAAGTGGTGTATATCATTAGCTAATATGGGTTATGACTTCTCCAAATAGGGGGAGATTGTTGGGTACATTGGAAAATGTGTACCTGATTTGAAGAAGCCTAACTTAGCATAATGATATACATCAAGGTATATTTGATGTTATTTAAGTTGAATATGTGTAGGTTAAAAGTATGGAAAAAATTTCGAAGTCCATGTGTCGACACTAGAAGAAGATGTGTCGACACTTCAGGATGATTGTGTCGACACTTGAAGAAGGTAGTGTCGACATAGAGAAAATGAGTCGACATCAACTGTGTCGACACCGGGAGGTAGTGTCGACACACGCAAGATTATAGTTGATATCAACTGTGTCGACACCAGGAGGCTGTGTCGACACACAGAGGCAAAGTCGATAATATTTGTGTCGACACCAGAAGACTGAGTCGACACATATAAGCAGAGTCGACAAAAGCTGTGTCGACACCTGAAGGCAGTGTCGACACATACTATGTTCTGAATCTACATTAACTGTGTCGACACATAGGACTTGTGTCGACACACTGCCAAGTCTAGACCAAGTCATTTGCTGAATATTGATGAAGTGTTTGAGTCAACACAAATACTCTGTGTCGACTCATTCTCAAGTTGTAGTATGCAGAGCTGAGTCGACTTAAAGGCAAACTTGTCGACTTCTCCAGAGGCAGTGTCGACACCAAAGTTACTTGTGTCGACACATATAGACAGATGGTCTCGACACTTTATGACAGACAGTCTCGACACTTTGCTGTCCAAGACAAAGGCACATGATCTGTTTGAAGACTTAACAACTGTGGGTTATAACAGGTTAACTGAAGCTGTCAGAAGACAGTTAGATACCGGACCAGTCGGTCACCAAAAAGAAGGTCTATAAATAGACAGATTCAGAAGTAGAAGAATAATTATTTTTGTGATTGAGAAGCAACACTTAAAGAAATCTGATTAAGGAATCAAATCAAGAAAGTGCAAGGCACTGAAGAAGATATTCATCAGAAGATCTAAGAAGACATCCTGAAGGGTTCAACCTCTCAGGATCAGTCTAAGGAGAATTCATCCTAGAATTCTGAATAATTTCTTTGTGTGTGCAATGGCACAAACGACTAACTCACTTAAAATATAAAGCTATGAGCAAGTTGCTTTATGTGGACTTAGTTAGAAATGGGCCCCGTCTAAAATGCTCAAAAGAAGGCATGCGTCTAGTATGTCAAAGATGCAAACAGACAAAAGTCTCCTTTAAGAGCATTCAGTCATAAGACACTGAGAGGTGTCTGTACTTACTTTATATGGACCTATTTGGTCCTATGAAAGTTCTTAGTTTAGGAAGGAAGTCTTACACCTATGTGATTATAGATAATCACTCTAGATTTTCTTGGGTATTCTTCCTAAGGAGAAACTCTGAAACTCTGTACATTCTTGCTAATTTTGTCAAACAAATTCAAAATGAAAAGGGCTGTTCTGTGATCAAGTTTAGAAGTGACCATGACACTGAATATAAATCTAAAATAATGACAAATTTCTATAAAGAACTATTGATCTTTCAAGAATTCTCCTCTCCTAGAACTCTCCAACAAAATGGGGTTGCTGAGAGGGAAAATAGAACTCTCACTGAGGCTGCTAAAATATGCTAAGTGACACATCTCTCCTAAAATATTTCTGGGCTGAGGCTATAAACATTGCCTGTTATGTTCAGAATACGGGCTTGATCAACAAAAGTTACAACAAGATTCCCTATGAACAAATGAAAGGCAGAAAACCAAGTCTGTCCTATTTCAAGATCTTTAGAAGTAAGTTCTATGTCCTTGAAAATGGGAAGACTAATCTAACTAAGTTTCAGAGAAGTCTTATGAAGGTATTTTTGTATGCTGTAGTAATCATAACAAGACATAAGAATCTACCACTTGAAACATCAAGTGGTAGAAAAATAAATTAATGTTGTTTTTGATGAAACTTTTGTTTTATATAATATACTATCTAACAATTCCAGTCTCAGAGATGTTGACTCTAAGATGGAAAAAATAAATATAAGAGATTCATCTTCTATAGTATTAGAGGGTAGAAATAATGTTGTAGTTCCTATAGAAGACACAGTCACTGCCCAGGGGGAGGAAGAGACTCACCCTTCTCTACATGAAGAACTAGGTGATGGTAGAAATCTGCCTGTAGCTGTTATACACCTTAGAGATCATCCTATTGTTCAAATAATAGGTGATGCCAGGCTAGGTGTGACCACTATGAGTAGACATCATAATGAAGTTCTATTCTCTAACTTTCTCTCTCAGATGAAACCTAAGAAATATGAAGAAGCCAATTCAGACCCCAACTGGATCATGACAATGCAGGAAGAGCTCAATGAATTAGAGAGATGTAAGGTCTGGAGTCTAGTTCCTAGACTTAAAAATCACAATGTCATCGGAACTAAGTGAATATATAGGAATAAATTATATGAGAATGCAGTCATTGTTAAAAATCAAGGAAAGTCTTGTGGCTAAGGGGTTTAGACAAGAAGAAGGAATAAACTTTGACCAAACCTTTGCACCTGTAGCTAGGCTAGAAACCATTAGATTGTTTTTACCTCATGCAGCTTACAAAGGATATAAAGTCTACCAGATGGATGTTAAATCTGCATTCTTAAATGGTACATTGAAGGAAGAGGTCTTTGTAGAATAGCCACCAGGTTTTGTAAATCCTAAACTTAGCTCTCATGTCTTCACATTACATAAAGAATTGTATGAGTTAAAACAGGCACCTAGAGCATGGTATGAGACCCTGTCTAACTTTCTCATAGAGAACAAATTCTCTAGGGAGAAGACAGATAAGACACTATTCCTAAGGGACATCAAAGGTTCAAGCATCCTAGTTAGATTTATATAGATGACATCATTTTTTGTTCTACTAATGAGCTGCTATGTAGGAAATTTGCCAAGATTATGCATGACAAGTTTGAAATGAGCAGTATGGGCGAGCTGAAGTTTTTCTTGGGAGTCTGAGTTAGACAATCTGAAGATGGTATATCCATCTCTAAGTATAAATTCTTAAAGGAGTTGATTAAGAAGTACGGTATGGAAAATTCTTCTACAATGAGAACCCCAATGGGTTCCTCAGTATCACTACACAAGGATGAATCTGGGAAACAAGTGGATGAATCCTTGTATAGAGGTATCATTAGATCACTCCTTTACTTGATAGCTAGTAGACTAGATATGATGTTTTCAACATGTGTTTGTGCAAGGTATCAAGCCTTCCCTAAAGAGTCTCCTTATATAGCTGCTAAAAGAATACTGAGATATCTAAAGGGGACACCCAATATTGGGCTTTGGTATCCTAGGAATGGTGATTTTGATATAACTGGTTACACAGATGCAGATTTTGTAGGCTGTAAAGAGAATAGTAAGAGTACTTCAGGAACTTATCAATTTCCGGGTAGAAGACTCATTAGTTGGAGTAGCAAGAAGCAGACAAGTGTAGCTATTTCAACTGCTAAGTCTTAGTATATATCAGTTGGGAGCTGTTGTGCACAATTACTATGGATTGAACATCAACTCCTGAACTATAGTGTAAAGCTAGGTAAATCTATTATGTATTGTGATTCTACTAGTGCAATATCAGTTGCTAATAATCTTGTATCTCATAGTAGATGCAAACACATAGAAATCAAATATAATTTCTTAGAGAACATGTTGAAAAAGGCAATATCTGTTTATATTATACTCCAACTAAAAATCAAATTACTGACATATTCACAAATCCCTTAGATGAAAGTAAGTTCAATTTTTTCAAGTTTGAACTAGGTATGTTAAAGATAAAGTCTAACACCCCTATCAGTCACATGACATATAACAATAGGTCCGGCTGGGGCCCGATGCCATATACTACAGACAGACCGAAGGGTGACTAAATGAAACCATCCATCCAATATAATACGTCCTACACAAATAATATTTTAGCAGAATCATTTTAAAGGTTGAAGAGCAAAGAACCAAAACCACAACATGAATGTCCACTAAAACCTAAAGTAGGAATGACAGAACAAATACACCAAATAGTTCTTGGCCTTTTGGCCTTACAAGTGTTTACTTAAACAATAAATGTCTTCCATACATCGACACGTAGGCCGGCCACACATGAGCATCAAAGTAAACATTCGCTTTGGCCATTAAGGGCCGGCTTAGAATAAGGGCTTCAGCCCGCTACTTGCCACTGGGCTTCATAACACTTGGAATCAACATTTCACCGCAGCGGTGGCAAACAAAAGCAACAGTCAGCTAAAGCTGGACAAATTATAATTACTCCACCCCTTACTTGGGGTGGCGGTGCTCCTTCACTGTATTAAAATAGCATAGCCAAACATTATAGTGAAAGTACAACATCAGCACACTTTACCACAGGTGTAGGCCCGCACGACCACACACCCCGTGCTCTTAAGGCACTTACTTGGTGAACCCGGTCCGATCCGTAGTCCACCACCGCCCCCAGGACAACAAACACGTGAGCATTAAAGTCCTTTAAGTCGAAGCCTAGACTCGCTCTCCAAGCCATCTTTAACCGAACCACTTGGAGTGGGTAAGGTTCCACCATCCCGTTGCACACCTCGCCACGATAATTTAGCCATCGGCGCAGGACAAGCTTCAACAAATCCCAACGTAATGATCTTACAACAGTACATAACCCGGTTATGTACAAGGTTGGCTCTCAGGAAACCAAAATGGTAGAACTTCACTTCTGCCTAGATTTCCAGGTGCACATTGGAGTTAATCCCCAAGAATTTCTATTGCAATCTACCACGTAGAAAAACCCGAAAGACAAACGACACGGAGTCTTCTCCGGCACTTCATGCATAATGAAAACATCACTGATCTCGACCAAATTGTCCAGGTAGGGTTCACACACCATGCCTATATACGTACTTCGATTCCAGACTCTATATGCAAAATGACGGGGATAAACCATATCTACCCGAAGGAATACCTCATCCTTGCCACACACTCGAGGGGGAGAGTTTCCTATGAAAAATGGAAGAGTATTTCACTTGTCCAAGAAAAAAATCGTTACCCTAGCAGTTCGCTTTGGCGCCATGAAAAACTAGTCGGATGAAAAGCACCACAACGAACTTGCCTCTACGGATCTGGACTCGGCTCGTGAATCGGGTTCTGAAGCTCCACTGGCGGCCGGATTTCTCCTTCTTCCTCTTCCTTACTCTCCCCTCTCTGTAACTCTTTAGAAAGAGAAAGGATTCAAGGAAATGAGGTTCAAACCCTCATTTCCCAACTTTAATGTACCGGGAGAGATTCCCAGCCATTAGATCCCACTAGAATAAAACGAACGGCCCTAATTCGCACAGAAAATCAACTTCCTGGGCCGAACACGACCTGTGACATACCCGTGTCACAGGTCGTGTCTCATGATCTGAATACGATCTTCTAATATAGAATAGGATACGGCTTGGGACACACCCGTGTCAACCAGCGACACGCCAATATCATAGGTCGTGTGCCTCAATCGATGATGAAACCATCGCATCCCGAACAGGACACGGCCATGTAACACGTCGGTGTCACAAGTTGTGTGCCAGACAGGGCTTTGGACACGCCCGTGTCCCAGGCCATGTAACTCACTCGACACAGCCTGACAAAACACAGAGCAGAACACGGCCCTTGACACGCCTGTGTCAAAGGCCGTGTGAACCTAAACAGGCTCCAACTTGGCCTTAAAAAGCTATACTCTTTTGAGTTTTGGGGCATAACAATTCTCCCCATAAAAAGAATTTTTTCCCAAAATTATAGAACGGGAAAATATACACGAAATTAAATTATACCTGAGTGGACTAACTCGGGATACTCCTCAAGCATGGTCTGCTCTTGCTCCCACGAGAGATCCTCCAGACTACAGTTGTCCCAACGAACTTTGACCATCCTAATGTCTTTGTTTCGAAGTTTCTTGACTTCAAAGTCCTCAATGTGAACGGGCATGACCTTCGCCACCAACCCATTATCAAATGGTACTTGATCGACCACAATAACTTGTGAAGGCTCTTGCACCGCCTTCCGCAATACCGATATATGAAATACATCGTGTAGACCACTCAATTCCACTGATAGATTCAGTCGATAAGCTGCTTCACTAATTCGCTATAAAATCTTAAACGGTCCAAGGTACCTCGGGCTTAGCTTCTTCAAGCGTCGTACCCGTGAGACGCCCTTGAATGGCTTAATTTTCAAATATAGCCAGTCGCCAACAATGATCTCAATGTTCCTATGCTTGGCATTATAGTATTTAGCCTGCATTTCCTGAGCGATCAACAACCGTTCTAGTATAGTTCATACCAATGAAGTGGCATCTTCCACTTCTAGTCGTTCATACAGCTTCGACTCACTCTTTTCCGACCATGACAACGGCATGTGACATTTTCTATCGTATAGGGCCTCGAAGGGCGCCATTTGAATACTCCATGGTAGCTGTTGTTATATGCAAACTCCACCATGTACAGGTGATCTTCCCACCACTTTTTGAAATCCAAGACACACATGCGAAACATGTCCTCCATCATCCTGTTGACCCTCTCAGTCTGACCATCCATCTGCGGATGAAAGGCCGTGCTGAAACTTAGCTTGGTTTAATTCCAAGCAATTGATGCACTAACCTCCAGTCGTTGGACGTGAAGCGCCCATCTCGGTCACTCACGATGCAGTGGGGCATGCCGTGCAGTCGAATAATGCTATCTACATAGAGTTTTGCCAGTTTATCCACTAAATCATCCTTCCTATTCAGAATAAAGTATGACACCTTCATCAATCTATCTACGACCACAAAGATGGGGTTGTTTTCCTTCTGCGACCTTGGCAAATCATGCATGAAATCCATTGAAATATCGTCAAACTTCCACTCCTAGATAGGTAAGGACTTCAAGAGACCTCCAGGCTTCTGGCATTCCACCTTCACCAAGGAGCACGTTTGACACTTCACCACATAAAGTGCTACGTCCTTTTTATGTCATGGCCACCAGAATAACTTTTTCATATCTCTAAACATCTTTGTGCTCCTCAGGTGAATCAAGTACTTAGTATGATGAGCCTCGTACATCAATTTCTCCCGTAGTTTACCCATACTTGGGACGCACAGACGACTGTCCCTCCATAACAATCTATCTTTAACAATAAATTGGGAATTTGACCCATCCAAAGCCTCATCAATGATCTGCTTCATGTTGTTATCCCCATCCAGAGCTTGCCGAATCCTATCAGCAAGGTCATACTGCACCTCTATCTAGTTCAGTTGTGCTTCGGCACTAGTCTGCTTGTCAACACAAGAGATTTCCAATGCCTCCAAATCACGAACAAAGCTCTCATCATGTATCGATAACTAGTTGACACGCGCTGGAGCCCTGCGAATCAACGCATCAGCAACCACATTGCCTTTCCTAGGCATATAATGTATCTTGAAGGTGTACTCACCCAGGAACTCCATCCACCTCCGCTGCCACATGTTTAGGTCATTTTGATCCAACAAGTACTTTAGGCTCTTGTGTTCGGTATAGATATCGACCTTCACACCGTACAGGTAATGCCTCCACAGCTTCGGGGCAAATATCACGGCCGCTAACTCCAAGTCATGGACCAGATAAGTCCTCTCGTGTACCTTCAGCTGACGTGAGCCATAAGATATTACACTCTCATGCTACAGTAGAACATAACCCAAACCACTCCCCGAAGCATCACTATAAATATCAAATCCTTCGGTCCCACTCGGCGAACATAGAATGGGAGACATGGTCAACTGACTTTTCAGTTCTTCGAAAGCTTGTGCGCACTCAGGCGTCCGAACAAACTTCTGATCTTTCCTCGTCAAAGTCGTGAAGGGTAATGCTAACAGTGAGAGTTCTCTACAAAGCGCCTATAATAGCCGGCAAGCCCAAAAAACTCCGGACTTTTGCTACCATAGACAATACTAGCCACTCCCGTATAGAAACTATCTTAGCCGGATCCAGTGCAATTCCCTCTCCACTAACTATATGACCAAGGAAACTATTGAGGACAACCAAAACTCACATTTGGAAAATTTGGCATATAGTTGATTCCTCCTCAACATCACCAACACCAAATACAGATACTTGAAATGATCCTCCTCGCACTGTGAGTACACCAATATATCATCAAAAAAGACTATCACGAAGTGGTCCAGGTACTCTCGGAACATTCTGTTCATTAGATCCATAAATACGGATGGCTCATTAGTCAGCCCAAACGGCATGAGAGTGAACTCATAATGCCTATACCGCATACTGAAAGCTGTCTTGGGGATGTCATTTTCTCTTATCTTCAACAGATAATATTCGGATTTAAGATCCAATTTCGAGTACACCGTTGACCCAACAAACATATCGAACAGATCATCAATTCCTGGGATCTAATACTTATTTTATCCTGTCATCTTATTCAGCTCTCGATAATCAATGCAGAGTCGCAAGCTTCTATCCTTATTCTTAACAAAAAGGACCGGTGTGCTCCAAGGCGACGAACTTGGACGCACATAACCCTGTTCCAACAGCTCTTGAAGTTGAACTTTCAGTTCTGCCATCTCCTTAGGCGCTAACCTATATGGAGAGCGTGACACAGGTTTGGCACCTGACACTAGCTCAATAGTGAAGTCGATCTCTCGCTGAAGTGGGACTTCAGGGAGATCGTCAGGGAACACGTCAGGATACTCGGATATAATTGGGATACTGTCCAAACTAGGCTTAGGCTTTGAAGTCTCCACTAGTGTGAAAAATAGCTCTGCAACAGCACGATCTGCCTTAACCACCTAAAGATCAGACATAAAAGTCTTTCTCGCCCCTTTCAAACCCCCAAATGTTGTCTCACGAAAAGTTCCCAATTTGACCTCCTTGCGGTTGCAATCAATGTATGCACGCTGCTCCGAGAGGCAGTCCATTCCAAAGATCATGTCGAACTCCACTATCAGCAGTATCGATGCTTGCAAGTCAAACTCTTGACTCCCAATCTGTATCTTTACGCAACACACTCTATCCGCGCGCATTGAACACCCATTAGGCAACAACACATCCAATTTGTCCATTGCCATCGAAGAAGGTACTCTGAAGCGTGAGACAAATCCTTCGAACAAAAAGGAATACGAAGTTCTCGTATCGAACAGTGCTCTTGCCAGATAATCAAAAATCAAATCAAAGCCTAGCAAAAGCAGTCGTAAGCTAACGCGCAAGAAGGTAACAAATACATAAAGCTAATATGCTTTTAATTTACTCATACCTGTCACCATGTAATATTGCTTTATGGCCTCCTGATAGCCAAGGTTGTAAACTCTAGGTTGGGCTAGAGCATAGTGTGATGCGCTTGACTCCACCGCCTTGCCCTTCTCCTCATAAGCTGCTCTAGGCTTCCTCTCGGACTTTGGGCGTCCTCTCCAATAATCTCGGGCAAAGTGTCCCAGGTTCCCACAGTTATAGCATGCGCCCGGTGGGTCCGGCCTATAGTTGCCCCAGAAGCACCAGAATAAGGGTCTGAACCCGAAGTCCTAGCCTTCTTATACCCCTGACGGAAACCAGACCTTGAGTAAGTCGGCACCTTGAACTCCATCTTCTTTGCACTAGAGTCCTTCTTCGCTTGAACTCTCTTCAGATCTTTCTCCAATGATCGGAATGTATTGACCAGGGTTAGGAATCCCTGCGTTATAGGCCCCGTGAGTAGTAGCCTTAGGTCATCACGCAGACCCTCGTAGAACTGGTTGGTCTTACGCTCCTCATCATCCCAAGTAGAGCTAGCATAATGACCCAACCGTGTGAACTCGTGCAGGTACTCATCCATGCTACTATCTCCTGAGCCAACCTCTAGAACTCATTCTCCATCACGATCCTCTGAGACGAGGGGAGGTATCTTGCCAAGAACAACCTCGATAACTCCTCCATCGAGACCTCCATAAGCCGTCTTCCACCCAAGTGATGTAGCTCTAAAACTTCCCACCACAACCTCGCCTCTCCATCCAATAGGAAGGTGGCTATGGTGGTATTCTGCCATTCCTCCGTTTTCATAGCCATCAAGACTCTCTTTACACGGGAGAGCCAATCCTTGGCTTAAGATGGGGTTCCAGTCCCCGAGAACACCTGAGGGTTAAAGCCCATTACATGTTTGAGCTGCTTTTCAGTCGCTCTTCTAGGTATCAACGGCTCTACCACAACTTATTCAACCGTTCTAGGTTCTGCTGCTTGAAGCGGTTCTTGCTCCACCGTAAGAGCTGGGTGTGGTACCTGCCTTGCTGGTTGGGAATTTATCATTGCAAACACTACTTCCTCTACAGGCCTTATAGTTTCTGCTAAAGGAGGGGTTGCAAGCACATCATTAGGTGCACTGCTCTCTGCCGATTGTTGATGTTCTAACTATCCAGCACCGCTCCTAGTCACCTATAGTAGCAAAAACCCTTGATTAGGCGACAAACAAACTGCTAAAAGCAATCATTGGAACACTCAGGTTCCTAAACAAGTGTATTTTCCTTCCTTAGTGGACATTCATGGGTTCTTTTATGTTATAACGATGACACACATACATGTGCTCATCACCCCTTAAAAGAATTTACCCACGAATTCAAATAAGCATGATTAAAACCGGTAGTCTAATACCAAATCGTAACACCCCTATCCATCACATGGCATGTAGCAGTAGGTCCGGTCGGGGCCCGACTCCATATACTACAGATAGACCGAAGGGTTACTAAATGAAACCATCCATCCAATTCAACACGTCCTACACAGAGATCATTCTAGTGAAAGCATTTTAAAGGTTGAAGAGCAAAGATCTCAATCCACATCATGAATGTCAACTAAAACCCAAAGTAGGAATGACAGAACAAATACACCAAATAGTACTTGACCTTATAACCTTACAAGTGTTTACTTAAACAATAAATGTCCTCAATACATTGGCACGCAGGCCGGTCATACATGAGCATCAAAGTAAACTTTTGCTTTGGCCTTCAAGGGACGGCTCAGCAACAAGGGCTTCAGCCCTCTACTTGCCACTAGGCTCTGCAGCACCTACAATCAACATTCCACGGCAGCGGTGGCAAATAAAAGCAACGGTCAGCAAAAGCTGATCAAATTATAATGACCCCACCCCTTACTAGGGGTGGCGGTGCTTCTTTCTTGCATTAAAATAGAAGAGCCAAACATTATAGTGAAAGTACAACATCAACCAAATTATCAGACCTGTTGACATTGGCCAAGAGCGTTGGATCTCTTATTTCGACCTGTTGACAAGTTTTGATGGAGATTTGATTTAATTTGTTTTGAATTTTTTATTTTGATTTTGATTCGAATACCACTTCGAACGATTTTTGTGTGACTACTGAGATTTTCGTTTAAATTGCTCACCCCTACTCTGGTGATCCATCTTCATTTGATCAACCCCTTCAGGCTAATTTGAAGAATAAATATTAATAAAGAGAAAAACTTCGACCAGGAATTAGTAATACAAAACTTCCCAGTTTTATTTTCTTAATTGGTGAACACTAATTCTTTCCCATATTTATATTACTATTTTTTTTTAAAAAAACTTTTAGCCAATGACTCATTGCTATCATATAATTTAATAAAATCGAATTTTTTTTCTCATATTAAATTTGTTGAAGGTCACATGATTTTTTTCCGGTCCGAAATATCAGACATTCATAGGTCAGAATTGGACCGGGCGCGCAAACAATCAATAAAAACAACAGCAAATGACAAAAGGTTTTCTTACGTGAAAAACCCAAAAAGGATGAAAAATCACGTGGTTGGATCTGTGACGGGTCAAAATACACTATTTTGTCTGAGTTTACAATAGTTGAAAGTTTTTGGGAGGGTGAAAGACTACCTCTCTGTTACAAAGCGTTGAGTACAAGAATGACAAAAAATAAACCAAGTCCATGATGCTCTAACAAGAGCGTCCAATGGAGTTGAGGATTCACTAAGTCTTCAGGGGCATGGATGGGAGAGTTTTTCTTGAAAAAATGACTAAGTTCTTGCAACGTTCAGCATTGCACGCTTGACGACCTAGAGAGGGAACAGAGTGGATTCCAAGTAGAGGAATGATCAAAGTCTTATGTACTCACTATTTATAATTTTCTGGAGGGATATGCTGGCAATTGTGCCTAAATTGATTTTGTGTCGACAAATGACGTCGCTTCATTACGGTCACCTGAATCACCAATTTTTAGGAAATGATGGAAGTTCCCCCCTGGTGGCTCGGGCAGCCCGGGCAGGTTTTCCAGCGGCAATGATGGCTAGAGGCGGCGTGTAATATGCCACAAACAACTAGATTCCTAGGATGTTTTTGTCATGACTAGGTCATGACAAAACCCTATGAAGCACAAGGAACAAGCTGGGATTAAGCATGAGGGTGAAAATCACCTTGGTCTGCAAATAGTAAATCCCAAATACCAAACCTAGGGTTTGACTTTAGGGCTTCACCTTGGACCTTTGACCCTACCATAACATCCTTAACCCATTAGGAGGTCCATTGGAGCCATTAAATATTCATTGGGGGTCAACCTAAGGGGTCAACTTAGCCAAGGCCAATCCTAGCCCTAGTTAGGTCTAATTGCTCTTATTGGACATAGGTGATTTACACCAAGCCACAAGTGGACTTGGGTGGTGGAAAGAGATCTAAGATAGTAAGTTGACCAGTCAACCCACTTAGTTGACCAAGTCAACACCCCCAAGTAAAACTTGGTCAAACCAAACTCAAATGTGGAGAAGGGCTAAGCCCAACTCCAATCCAATTGGGCTAGGCCCAATTATGATGGCCCACTAGCTATAGCCAATAGAAACCAGCTAGAATACCACTCAAGTTCTAGAGGTGGTTACTAGGAGAGAGAAAATGAGAGTTTTCATTAAGGGAGGAGAGAGAAAGAGGGGAGAGTAATGGAGAATGCATAGAGGCTCGCCATTCCTCCCCCCTTAAGCCTCTATTCATCTCCCCTGACCCTTGGGAGGAGATTGCCATAAATTCCAGCCAGGATAGCACATGAAAGGGAATCAACCCACCATGGCTGAACACCCCTCTCCCTGGCCATTAATGGCCATATGGTGTAGCCTCTTCCAATCCCTAATTCAACCTCCTCATCAGCTTTAAATCCTCCCATGCAATCAAAACGAATGTTTACTTCAATGGTTTAGGAGGAGAACAGTGGATTTGGTAAGGAAAAAGCTTGGAGTGGTCGGCCAGGGCACATCACCACCACACACGCTGCCAAGCTCGCCTATAGATCTAGTCCTTCTCCTTCTCTCTTGTTCTAGATCTATAGATCATTAGAAGGAGAAATCAGGGTCAATTGAGCCTGATTAGGTAGGAAAAAAACTCAATTTTTTTTCATGAAAACACAACCTACCGGGTTTATCGAAAATAGCCCCTTCGGCAGCTGTGCTACCGCCAGGCGATAGCCACCACCTCAACGGAGGTGGTGGTGGTGGTGGCCGGCCAGGGAGGTGGCTGGGTGGCTGGGAATAAGTGCTGGAATAGCTACAGGACAGAGAAATCCTATCCGCTAGCTCATTGGGGATGATGACGGTGGGTCGTTGGATCAAGCTTGATCTGATAGGCGCAGACCTATATAATGATTTATAATAATTAATATATTGTATTTTATCACACATTTACAGCCATATTATTTTAAATATTAAAAATACCTAGATGAATTTACTGAAAATATGTCCAACATAGAAAACCTAGCCATTTGGGTCTTGTTTAATACAAAATTAAAATCAACCATTTAGACCAATGGATCTCCCTCAGCACACGTTTTGGTGCAAGGTGTCCAAAGTCTAGTCAAAAATTCAAATGGGTGTCCCCACTGCTCTTTTTGTCCAAATGGCTTGAAATTTGGGCCATAAGCTTGTCTTGATAGGGCCTAGGTTTTATCAAAAAATTGGAATATTTGGAGATAATTTTCCTAAGGTTTTGGTAGAAGTTAAATAAATCAAATGGGATTTATTTAATGCAGAAAATGAATTTAAAATTCAGCAAATTTTTGGCGAGAGGCTTTTAAGGCCATGATAAGTCTCTGGTTAAAAGTTTAGCCCATTTGGGCTTGATTTGGATAGTGGTGTTGAAAATAAGATTTGGTCAAGTGGACCATATTTGACCTAGGAATTTCTTTGGGTTCCTTGAGGAAATTAAGTGGTCTCCCCTAAACTCACTTTGGGTGAATCTTAGGTCACACACTTAAAATATCATTATACACCACCTCATGAAAAATGATAGGGTTCTAGGATGGTTTGGCTATGGGGCCTAGTGTAAACCCTAAAAGTGCACTTCTGGAGTAATTAAAGGACATAAGGACAAACTACCATAAAAGGCAGTGAAACTTGGTATTTGAGTTTTATCCTTATTATTATCAGTCAAGAATTTTTATGGGAATTTTTGGGAATATTTAAACATTTATTTCTCAATTAATTTAAAAATGGGTCTTTTACTTTATGGGATGGTTTGGCTGCAGCTCAGTTGGTGATGAGGAGTGGATTGAAGAATCTTTATCAAGGAGGTTACGGGTTCAAGACCCGACCTCAACAATGAGCCACGACTAAGAAACAGGTGCAGAGAGGCGTTGGGGTGTATGTTCTGTACACCTTGTTGAGGTTGAACCCTTTCGAGCATGATGCTGGAGGTGCCAGTGGTCATCCTTTTGAGTCGTAGGCTAGGGTGGCCGATACATAAGTGCACTTTTTTTATAACGACCCTAGCCGATCCAATATGACAACGCCACGCCTTCACTATAGGCGATGTTACCGGGCTACATCCCAAGAACCCCAAGGCCTCTCATGCCTATTTCTCGGACGCGCGCATTGTTGAGCCTAGTCATGAACTAGCAACCCCCTTGATAAGGAGTTTTCAAACCACTCCTCATCACCAATTTAGTTGCAGATCAGTAGGTGATGAGGAGTGGTTTGAAGACTCTTAATCAAAGAGGTTGTGGGTTTGAGACCCGACCTCAACAATGTGTCGCGGGCGAGAAACAAGCGTGGAGAGGCTTTAGGGTGCATGGTCTGCAGACCTTGTGAGGCTGAACCCTTTCAAGCATAATGCTGGGAGTGCCAGTGGAAGTCCTTTCGAGCCGTGGGCTGGGGAGGCCATTATACTGATTAGGTTAGATATGTTAGAAAATCTCCATTAAACCAGCAGTATGAAGCCTTCAGACAAGACAAAACATACATAGTAACTGAGACTTTTGAGAAATTTTTCAAAATTGTGAACCTGAGAAACTATAGAAGAAAATTAACAACTTATGAATTGAATGATAAATTTTTAAGGTCCCTAAACAAGGAATGCGACATCAAGATATGTGCGATCAGGGAAATGGGTAACTTAGCCAATATAGACCCCCATGCTCTATTTGGCAAGCTGCTATCTCATGAGATGCAACTGAACCTCTGGAAGTTTAAAGAAGACACATCTAAGGCTCACAGTAAGGAGAAAACAATGGCTTTAAGGGCTGATTCATCCAAGAAAAACAGAGAAAATACTGTACCCATAGTCAGAAAAGAAACACAGTCAGAAGACTCTAAAACTGCTTAATCTGGAGAAGATATAACTGAAGAAGAATTGTCATTAATCTCCACGCAGTTTAAAAAGTTTCTGAGGAGACAAAGGCAAGACAGCTGGAAGGGTCTTGGTGGAGATTCCTCTCACAGGAAGACTGACCATTCAGAGAATCCCAGGAAAAAGAAGTTTGGGGACAGCTATGACTCTTTTCAGAACAAACAGTTTAAGACAAATGTTATATATTATTGCTATAATAGGTTAGGGCACGTCATTGCTGAATTCCCAGTAAAAAGAAAGGAAAAGAAGATTGAAAATAAGAACTATAATGTACATAAGAAGGCTGACAGGAGTCTGTTAGCTAATAAGCAGTCAACACTTTCAGAAAGTGAAACTAAATCTTCAGAGTCTGAAGAAGGGGAGGCTCTAATGGCCTTGATAGCCACTGAAGACTCAGACATGAGAATAAGAGCTCCACTCTCCACATTTGTCTGTGAATTTGAAGAAGAGGGACTCATGGCCAACACTGATGAAATTGCTCAGGGTGAATAACATCCTGATGAGGTAAAATCTCAATCAAGTAGTTTAAATTCAAGATCTTATTCACACTCAGACAATGAACATGATTCAAAATCTGAGGCTAACATCAACAATCTCATAGAGAAGTATGGGATATTGTTGAAAGCCCTTATGAACAGCAAAGAACTTGTTAAAAACAAGCAAAGGAAATTATGAATCTTAGAGCTGTTTCTTTTCTACTTAAGGATGCAACCATAAAATTGGATCATCAAAAACTGGAATTGATAGAGTTAACTCACAGACTAGATGAACAAAATGAAATCATTGCTGAATAAGCCAAGACAGTCAAGAATCGGGAAGCAAAGCTTCTTCAGGAAAGACAACTCTTGGATAAGTTTTCCAAGCCTAAGTCAGTCTTGCCCATTATTAATACATTTTCTGCACCATTTAGAAGTGATGTAGGATATATTGAGGATAATAAGATCTATAAGAAACCTGATCCAAAAGGGAAAGCCCTAATGGATTCAATTAAACCACCATCGAAGCATATGACTTCTAACAGATGCAAGGCATCATATATTCCTGGACACATGGTCACTGAGTGCTCCACCAGTAAGGTCAATAAAGAGCCTTGCTGGAAAGGAACTATATCTAATGGAAACAAGGCCTATAGACCTCCATAAAGTGTGATCAATCCAAGGAGACAAGGAATTCTTGGATCTAGTTCTGGTGCACAACACTCATTTCTGAAAGGGAAATATGTCAATTATGCACCACAATCTTGGAATCTGAAAGCCAATTCTAAGTTGCACAAAATTTCAACTTCAAAGGTGCAACCTAAGAGAAGGTATAACAGATATGAGTGTTGGTGTTGGGGGAAGGTTGGGCCTTTTACTCTAGAATGTTGGTACAATTTAATAGGAACCTCATTTAAATCTCAGTCTCATGCATTTTGAAAACATACTGTGATTCACACAGCTAAGTCTAATAAGAACCAAGTCCCTAAAACTATTTGGGTGCCTAAGGTTAACTAATTCTATGATTGCAAGTGGATCCAAGTACCACAGAAATGCCTATATGATAATTGGACAGTGGCAGTTCAAGATGCATGACTGGAACTAGGAGTCTGCTGATAGACTATAGTTCAATAAATCTTGGACAAAAGTTGATCTTTGGTGGCTCAAAAAGAGGCTACACAAAATAATATGGTAACAATTCAAATGGTCTAGTGACTATCACAAAAGTGGCTTACGTGGAAAGATTAAAACACAATCTAATAAGCACAAGTCAGCTTTGCGATATAGGCTTTGAAATTTCCTTCCATAATGATAAGTGTCTGATAAGGAAAACAAGTGATCAAGAGATCCTCTGGTTAGGCACAAGGAGTGGCAACATTTATTATCTAAATTTCTTATGTACAAATGAGGATTCTCCAGTATGTCTAGTCGTAAGTGAGAAAGACTCTTTATGTGTGTAATGGCACAAGAGACTAGCTCACTTAAAATATAGAGCTATGAGCAAGTTGTTTTCTGTGGACTTAGTTATAAATGGACCCCGGCTAAAATGCTCCAAAGAAGGCATGTGTCTAGTATGTCAAAGATGCAAACAGACAAAAGTCTCTTTTAAGAGCATTCAGTCCTAAAACACTGAGAGGTGTCTGTACTTACTTTATATGGACCTATTTGGTCCTATGCAAGTTCTTACTTTAGGAAGGAAGTATTACATCTATGTGATTATAGACGATCACTCTAGATTTTCTTGAGTATTCTTCCTAAGGAGAAAGTCTAAAACTCTGTACATTCTTGCTAATTTTGTCAAACAAATTCAAAATGAAAAGGGTCGTTCTGTGATCAAGTTTAGAAGTGACCATGACACAGAATTTCAATATAAAATAATGAAAAATTTCTATAAAGAACTATGAATCTTTCAGGAATTCTCCTCTCCTAGAACTCTCCAGCAAAATGAGATTGCTGAGAGGAAAAATAGAACTCTTTTTGAGGCTGCTAAAACTATGCTAAGTGACACATCTCTCCCAATATATTTCTGGGCTGAGGCTATAAACGTTGCCTGTTATGTTTAGAATAAGGCCTTGATCAACAAAAGTCACAACAAGACTCCCTATGAACAAATGAAAGGCAGAAAACCAAGTCTGTCCTATCTCAAGATCTTTAGAAGTAAGTGTTATGTCCTAGAAAATGGGAAGACTAATCTAACTAAGTTTCAGAGAAGTCTTATGAAGGTATTTTTGTATGCTATAGTAATCATAGCAAGGCATATAGAATCTATAACTTGAAACATCAAGTGGTAGAAGAATCAATTAATGTTGTTTTGATGATACTTTTGTTTTATATAATATACTATCTAACAATTCTAGTCTTAGAGATGTTGACTCTAAGATTTAGAGATGTTGACTCTAAGATAGAAAAAATAAATATAGGAGATTCATCTTCTATAGTATTAGAGGGTAGAAACAATGTTGTAGTTTCTATAGAAGACAAATTCACTGCCCAGGGGGAGGAAGAGACTCACCCTTCTCTACCTGAAGAACTAGGTGATGGTAGAAATCTGCCTGTAGCTGTTAGACACCTTAGAGATCATTCTATTGATCAAATAATAGGTGATGTCAGGCTAGGTATGACCACTAGGAGTAGAAATCATACTGAAGTTCTATTCTCATGCTTTCTCTCTCAGATGAAACCTAAGAAATATGAAGAAGCCAATTCAGACCATAACTAGATCATGATAATGCAGGAAGAGCTCAATCAATTAGAGAGATGTAAGGTCTAGAGTCTAGTTCCTAGACATAGAAATCACAATGTCATAGGAACTAAGTGGATATATAGGAATAAATTAGATGAGAATGCAGTCATAGTTAAAAAGCAAGGCAAGTCTTGTGGCTAAGGGGTTTAGATAAGAAGAAGGAATAGACTTTGACCAAACCTTTACACCTATAGCTAGGCTAGAAACCATTAGATTATTTTTAGCTCATGCAGCTTATAAAGGATATAAAGTCTACCAGATGGATGTTAAATCTGCATTCCTAAATGGTACATTGAAGAAAGAGGTATGTAGAATAGACACCAGGTTTTATAAATCCTAAACTTAGCTCTCATGTCTTCAGATTACATAAAGCATTGTATGAGTTAAAACAGGCACCTAGAGCTTGGTATGAGACCCTATCTAACTTTCTCGTAGAGAACAAATTCACTAGAGGGAAGCTAGATAAGACACTATTCCTAAGGGACATCAAAGGTTCAAGCATCCTAGTTAGATTTATGTAGATGACATCATTTCTGGTTCTACTAATGAGCTGCTATGTAGGAAATTTGCCAAGGTTATGCATGACAAGTTTGAAATGAGCAGCATGGGTGAGCTGAAGTTCTTCTTGGGATTCCAAGTTAGACAATCTGAAGATGGTATATCCATCTCTTAGTATAAATTCATAAAGGAGTTGATTAAGAAATATAGTATGGAAAATTCTTCTATCATGAGAACCCCAATGGGTTCCTCAGTATCACTACACAAGGATGAATATGGGAAACCAATGGATGAATCCTTGTATAGAGGTATCATTGGATCACTCCTTTTCTTGATAAATAGTATACCAGATATCATTTTTTCAACTTGTGTTTGTGCAAGGCACCAAGCCTTCACTAAAGAGTATCCTTATATAGCTGTTAGAAGAATACTGAGATATCTAAAGGGGACACCCAATCTTGGACTTTGGTATCCTAGGAATGGTGATTTTGATATAACAGGTTACACAGATGCAAATTTTACAGGTTGTAAAGAGGACAGAAAGAGTACTTCAGGAACTTGTAAATTTCTGAGTAGAAGGCTCATCAGTTGGAGTAGCAAGAAGCAGATATGTGTAGCTATTTCAACAGCTAAGTCTTAGTATATATCAGCTGGGAGTGCTGTGGACAATTACTATGGATTCAACATCAACTCCTTAACTCTAGTGTAAAGCTAGGTAAATCTGTTATATATTATGATTCTACTAGTGCAATATCAGTTGTTAATAATCTTGTATCTCACAGTAGAACCAAACATATAGAAATCAAATATCACTTTCTTAGAGAACATGTTGAAAAAGGAAATATTTGTTTACATTATACTCTAACTAAAAATCAAATTGCTGACATATTCACAAAACCCTTAGATGAAAACAAGTTCAATTTTTTAAAGTTTGAACTAGGTATGTTAAACATAAAGTGTAACACTCCTATCCGTCAAATGACATATAGCAGTAGGTCCAGTCGGGGCCCGATGCCATATACTACAGACAGACCGAAGGGTTACTAAATGAAATCATCCATCCAATACAACACATCCTACACAGAGAACATTCTAGCGGAATCATTTTAAAGTTTGAAGAGCAAAGAACCCAAACCACAACATGAATGTCCACTAAAACCCAAAGTAGGAATGATAGAACAAATACACCAAATAGTACTTGGCCTTTTGGCCTTACAAGCGTTTACTTAAATAATAAATGTCTTCCATACATCGGCACGCAGACCGGTCACATATGAGCATCAAAGTAAACATTCACTTTGGCCTTCAAGGGCCAGCTCAGCAACAAGGGCTTCAGCCCGCTACTTGCCATGGGGCTCCGCAACACCTGCAATCAACATTCCACCGCAGCGGTGGCAAACAAAAGCAACGGTCAGCTAAAGCTGACCAAATTTTAATGACCAATATATAATGACTCCACCACTTTCTTGGGGTGGTGGTGCTCCTTCCTTATAATAAAATAGCATAGCCAAACATTATAGTGAAAGTATAACATCAGCACACTTCACCATAGGTGTAGTCCTGCACGACCACACACCCCGTGCTCTCGGGGCATTTACTCGGTGAACCCGATCCGTTCCGTAGTCCACCATCGCCCCCAGGATAGCAAACACATGAGCATTATAGTCCTTTCAGTCGAAGCATAGACTCGCTCTCCAAGCCATCTTTAACTGAACCACTTGGAGTGGGTAAGGTTCCACCAGCCCGTTACTCACCTCGCCACGACAATTTAGCCATCAGCGTGAGACAAGCTTCACCAAATCCCAACGTAACGATCATACAATTGTACATAACATGGTTATGTACAAGGTTAGCACCCAGGCCACCAAAATGGTAGAACTTCGCTTCTGCCCAGATTTCCGGGTGTACCTTGGAGTTAATCCCCAAGACTCCCTGTTGTAATCTACCATGTAAAAAACCCGAAAGAAAAATGACACGGAGTCTTCTCCGACACTTCATGCATAATGAAAACATCACCAATCCAGAGCAACTTGTCCGGGTAGGCTCACACACCATGCATATGTCTATACTTTGATTCCGAACTCTATATGCAAAACGACGGGGATAAACCATATCTACCGGAAGGAATACCTCATCCTCACCACAAACTCGTGGGGGAGAGTTTCCTATGCAAAAAGGAAGAGGACTTCACATGTCCAAGAAGAGAATCGTTACCATAGCAGTTCTCTTTGGCACCATGAAAAACTAGCCGAATGAAAAGCATCTCAACTGACTTGCCTCCACGGATCTTTATTCGGCTCGTAAATTGGGGTTCTGAAGCTCCACCGGCGGCCCGATTCCTCCTTCTTCCTCTTTCTTGCTCTCCCCTCTCTCTAACTCTTTAGAAAGAGATAGGATTCAAGGAAATGAGGTTCAAACCCTTATTTCCTGACTTTAATGTATCAGGAGAGATTCCCAGCCATTAGATCCCACTAGAATAAAACGAACAGCCCTGTTTCGCCCCATGTCATGCCCGTGACTGGGGGGCGTGTACTTTTAAAATGTTGTGAAAATTGCTCTGGCTAGCAGGAAGCAGACACGGCCCGTGACATAGGTCACCCCCATGTTATGCCCGTGACCCTAGGGCGTGTACTTGTTATTTTTCCATTTTTGCTCATAATATTCTCCTAATCAATCTTATTAGCTTCAAAATGTTATTAATAGCCTATATTAACCTAAAATATAAAACGAAATCAATTTAGACATATATTAATATAAAACTAAATAAAATGTGATTATTTATTAAATAAAAACTATATTAAATAGTTGGGTCCATTTTTCCCAATGTCCCTGATTTATGAGAAGTCAAACAGTTCAATGACACACACATAATCTATATTTGATGTGTATTTGAGGTCTTGAGTGCAGGTAGTCCATATCACATTGATTGGACATGTGGACACACTAAGTGGTTGTTGGACAAAACAAAAAACGACTAAGTCCAAAGACGTTGAGTGGAGCAAGCTCACTAAACGCAAGAGGATTGGATTGAATATTGTCTAGTAGAAATTTGGCAAGTCCACATGCGTTAAGTGAGGACAACTCACTCAACGCCATATAATATATAACGTTGAGTTTATATCAGCCTACCTGAAAGATAGCCAAAAATTTGGCTAAGTACAAAAGCGTTAAGTGTAGTCTACTCACTCAACGTCATATAATATATAGCACTGAGTCTGTCTCAGCCTAGCTGGAAGATAGCCAAAAATGTGGCTAAGTCCACAGGCGTTGAGTGTTTTCTACTCACTCAACGTCATACAACAAAAAGGCTGTGAGTCAGGCTGTGTCAGTCTAAGCCTAGAGAAATTGACTGAAAATATGGCTAAGTCCATAGGCATTGAGTGTGGTCTACTTACTCAATGCCATACAACTTTTAGCATTGAGTGTTGCTATGCCAGTCAACTCCACAAAAAAGTTGGGCAAAATTTTGACTAAGACCACAGGCATTGAGTGTAGCTTACTCACTCAACGCCAGATAACAGAAAAATTCTGTTAAGTAGTTTGGCATTGAGTGAAGCTTACTCTCTCAACGCCAATGTGTGGAAATATTTGCTAAGGAAAATAGAGTTGAGTGAGGAAAGCTCACACAACGCTCTTGATACTCTCAATGTCTTGAAGCAGAAATTTGGCTAAGTCCAAATGAGTGGATTGCTTGGCTTTCATCAAGCTCAGCTTCATCGAACTGAGCTCAGCGTTCGTAGAACTGAGCCTGGAGTTTGTCGAAATCAGTTTATCCTTTCGTCGAACTTAGTCCACAGTTCGTCAAACTGAACTTATGCTTTTGTCGAGCTGAGCTTGACATTCGTTGAATGGAGCTCAGCTTTCGTCAAGCTTAATACTTAGACAGAATTTTGTCTAAGTGTTGTGGCATTGAGTGATACCTACTCACTCAATTCCTTTGGTTCTAATGATTGAATTTTGTCTAAGTCCAGAGATGTTGAGTCATGCTGACGTCAGCAAAGTCAAATAGTCAACCAAAATTCAAATGGTGCGGAAATGTTGTCAGAGACGTTGGCAACCAGCTGTTATCATCCTCTGCAATTTTTAAGAAATATTTTCATCATAAAGCGTTGGGGCCCACACACAACAAGGAGCCATTAATCAAGATTAAATGGAAAGCATGTGCTGAATGGCTTAATCTTAGCCATCAATATTATTGGTGGGACACACTGCTCAATTGGCCTTCAGATTATAAAAAGAAGCAAATCGGCCAGAGTAATGAACAATCGACTCCCTGTCTAGGTTTTCTGAAAACGAAAAAGGGTGGCCAAACTTCATCTTATTCCTTGCCATTTTCATCGAGCCTAAGGAAGTTGTTCTGCACAGAGAACCTTGCTGGGAAAAGAGATAGCTGAAGCAATTACCATCTGCAACAGCAGGATCAGAAGTTATTCTGATGTAGCAGATCTATAAGCTATGTAGAGGGAAGAAAGTTCGTTGAAGAAAGATTCTACTGCCTACCTATTGTCTTCACCAACAAAAGGTTGGAATGATATCTCCTCAGTCAAGAAGAGGAAGACGCAGAGATCTTGCTCTGGTGTCTAATCATCTCATTCTTTATTTCTTATTGTGTAAAGATTCTTTGTGAATTTGGAGTTGTAAGCATATATTATAAAGCCTAAGGTCTTTGTGAGCTATGTTTGGCTTAATGTCATGTGAAAGGTCTTTATGACCTGGGTTTGGCTTAGTGTCTAGGTGTTAGATTTGTGTGACCTATGTGGTCATGTGGGATCTGTGTTGTATGTTATTAAGTAGCTGAGTTCGGGAGGGAGAGATGAATCTAACACACTGTTAGATAGGCGCAGAGGGACAGTGGATGTACACAAGATTGGGGAACCACTAAAAAATTACTGTTTCATCTGTGAATGTTCTTGAAAGCTGTTAACTAACCTAATCACAGGCACTGAAATCAGAAAATTAGTTGGAAAATTTTAATAGAGACAAAAACCTATTCACTCCCCCTCCCCTCTAGGTGTTTAGCTAGCCTTGAAAATAATACTTTCAAAAATAACTATAAATATGTTCTATTAGTATAATTACCCCTTTTTTTATTATTGAGTAACAGAGCGAAGGACCTTCGGGAATGAAGTGAGAAAAAGATTGGATAGAAGCTTCGAGCATTTGCATCCAGTGGGATCCCCTACACGAGTGTCGCTCTCTATCCAAGTTCCCTTGACTTTTCTGCGAAATATAGTATGGATGCCTCGAGCATGAGCATCCTATAGAACCCCCCAAGTGTCATTCCATGTCCAGTTTCCTTCGATTTCTCAGCAAAAGTTGAATGGAAGCCTCAAGCATGTGCGTCTTGCCCCACCCCCCCCCCCACCCGAGTGACATTCACTGTCAAGGTTCCTTTGACTTCTAAGAAAAGATAGGATGGATAACTCGAGCATGTGCATCTTAGGAGACCCCCTGAGTATCATTCTATATCCAGGTTCCTTCAACTTATCAGCAAAAGATAAGATGGATAACTCAAGCGGGTGCGTCCTGTGGGAAAACTCGAGTATCATTATAATAAAGGTTCCATCGACTTCTCAATAAATTATAGGATGGAAGCCTCGAGCACATGTGTCCTATTGGACCCCTTGAGTGCCATTCCCTATCAAGGTTCCATTGACTTCTTAGAAAAATATGGGATGGAAGCCTTGAGCATGATCATCTTGTGGAATATCTTGAGTGCCATTCCATATCTAGGTTCCTTTGACATCTCAGCAAAAGATAGTATGGAAGACTCAAGCGTGTGCACTCTGTGGAACCCTCAAGATTCATTCCCTACCTAGGTTCCTTTAACTTCTCAAAAAAATATTGGATGGATGCCTTGAGCATGTGCATACTACTAGACCCCTAGATTTTCATTCACTATCCAGGTTCCTTTTAATTTTTAGCAAAAGATAGGATGAAAGCCATGAGTTTGAGAATCTTGCGGGACCACCCAAGTATCATTCCATATCCAAGTTTCTTAGACTTCTCAGGAAAAGATAGTAAGGAAGCCTCGAGCATAAGCCTCCTACGGGACCCCCAAGTGTCATTCCAAATCCAGGTTCCTTTGATTTCACAACAAAAGACATGATAAAAACTATGAGCATGTGCGTTCAACGGACCCCCCCCACCCATTGAGCGGCATTCCTTATCCAGGAATCATTGACTTCTCATCAAAAGATAGGATAGAAGCCTCAAGTATGTGGATCCTATGCCCCCTGAGTCTGAATCCCTATCCATATTCCTTCTAATTCTTGGTAAAAGATAGAATGGAAGGCTCGAGAGTGTGTATCATACAGGACTCCCGAGTGTCCTTCACTATCAAGGTTCCTTCGACTTCTTAGCAAAGATATGATTGAAGCCTTAGATGTATGAGTCAACCTAAGTTCAAACCATTGGTTTAGCATATAACCCCTCAAACATGGTCGCTTTAAGACTCAAATTTGTGATTCAACCTAAGTCTACACCTTTGGGCTGGTCATTGACCCCACAAGCATCGTCGCTTTAACCCTCAATTACCTTGGGTGAGTCTTCTCTTATCTACCTCCAATTGGGCTTGCTCGCCTAGTAAATTTTTTGGGAGGTGTTGACTCCTCTCCACCTCTACCAGTTGAGCTCACTTGCCTAGTGAATGGTCAGCAAGCTATCAACTCTTCTCCACCTCCTCCAATTAAGCTCGCTTTCCTAGCAAATGGCCTAGGAGGTGTAGACTCCTCTCCACCTTCACTAATTGATCTCCGCTCTTGGGAGGCGCAACTCTTCTTCGTCTCATCCAGTTGAGCTCTACTCTTGGCATATGTTGACTCTTCTCCAAGTCCTCCAGTTGAGCTCTACTCCTAAGAGATATCAAATCTTTTCCACATCCTTTAGATGAGCTTCTCTCCTAAGAGGTGTCGACTCTTCTCGGCCACCTCTAATTGAACTCTATCCTGGGAGGTTTACACTCTTCTCCACCCCCTCTAGTTTAGCTTCCCTCCCAGGTGGTGTCGAATCTTCTCCACCTCTTCCAGTTTAGCTCTCTCATCCAACAAATGACTAGGGAGGTGCCGAATCTTCTCCATTTCCTCTAATTGAGCTCCAATCTTGGAAGGTTGTTGGTAACAATGCCGACAATGTTCCTGATTTGAATAAGTCCTCACAAAATAGATGATAACACTTGTATTTATTGGATCTGTATTCTTAGCGTGATGCAGACACGTACACAATAGTATAAGCCCAACATAAGGATAAATGTAGTGTCATCAGACATAGTCTTACTAATATAATCCCTTATTGTGCAAGACACCATATCAACCTAAGTTACTAGGTTGGACCCATGACTTGCTCTGAAAAGGAACAATCAACCAAATTCAAGAAGTATCGGGATGTGCAAAGAAACCAATTTCAAAAGATTGAATTTCGGTTAAGTCAAAATTTGAGTGGATTTCAAGTCGATCGGTTAGACGATCTAGTTGAACAGTTAAATTAATCAAGTTGAATCTTTTTCATCATCAACACATTGGAATTCTTGTCAAGCACTTATTCGACTAGACAGTCAAACTGAATGAACACAAGTTAGAAGTCTTATGTGAAAATCTTAGTTAATTGGCTAGTTATGTAATCAACTAGAAAATCAAGTCACTCATTCAAAAAATTTGAAGTCGATTCATCATGAAGTATAGTAAAGGTCAAAATCAGCTTAAGTACAGAGTCAGAGAGAGATCAAGTCGATCGTATAGAATGATTAAGTCGATTGCACTGAATTATCAAGTTGACTCTTGCTGATGTTCAAGAAAGAAAGTTTGAGAAGGTTCAAAGGACTCATGCAGATATGCCAAGATGAATTGAGCTGAAGAAAGAATTGATTAGCTAACTATGCATCCAGTCTTTTGACTTGACAATGAGAAGAAGAAACTATTCGACAAAATATCGAAGAATCGACCAGATGGGGATAAAATGGAGGATTTCAACTGAACAAGCTCAATTCAGCTTGACAAGAGTAATTCAACTTAAAATCTTAATCAAGTCAAATTTTCAAGAAAAAGCGGTTTTTTTTAATTGTACGGAAACTTGTCCTATTGCATTTAATACCACCTTGGAAAGGGCCAATTAAATATATCATTTATAGAAAAAGATTTTCTAATAGCTACAATCCAAAAAATGATCATTACACCTCGAACTTATAAAAGAAAAGGATGAGAGATATAACCCTAATGATAAGAAGAACAAGAATAATATATATCGAACAGATCAAAGAATAAGCAGAGCTTTTACGCCAGAACTTTTCAAAAACTTTAGAGAACATTATTCGAAGAACACATATCAGATTCTCTAGAATAAAAAGATTGATTTGTTGTTGCTTATACTCAACTATTTTCATCTATATAAAGGAGCAAAAGGATTTTCAACAGTGCTGAAAAGTTTTCATTGAAGATATCAATATTACTCAGGCTGAAGATCAAGAAAAAGAAGTTGTTTAACATCAAAGCTTCAAGAAGGCGCTTGTTCACAAACAAATACTTAACAGAGTCTATAGAAAGTTGTTATTTGGCTGTAAACTTTATCAACTATAGGATTCGTTATGGGGGATCTATGTTGTAGGGTTTTGTAGAGAACCTTAGTTGTGGGGTCAATTATGGCCTGAGATAGGAGGACATGCAACATTTCTTAGGTAGGATTCCTTGTGGGGAATTTGAGTTGTAGGATTCAGGGTGTGGAATCTGAGATATGATCCTCTATGGATATGCGGTAGGAGACATGGTCTTTGAGTTATAGGATCTACAAATGTGAGTTATTTGAGGAATTTTTGAGGCAAGCTAGTTGCTAGATGGGCGGAGGGTGAAAGTGGGCATACACAACTTGGGAAACCACTATAGTTGCTTGTGTTTGTGTTGAGATTTCTGTATGATTTGTGATTGTTGCTCCTATTCTTTATTATTCTGCATGAAAACTTCGAAAAAGATGACAACACTTATTCACTCCCCTCTTGGTGATGTGACATCCCACGACTTATAAGTAGTATCAGACATAGGTTATTCAAAAAGAGTTTAACAACTCAAAAATATCTACTCATGGGTTATCATCTCTCACCATGTCTAACAGAGAAACCTATGAAGAGCTAAGTTCTATGAATTTACCCATCTACAGAAAAGAAACCTTTGGAATCTAGAAGCTGGGTGTCAAGTTGTTCATTGAAGACTCTGATCCTAGAATATTAACTACTGTTGAAGTGGGACCCTTCATCCCCATAAGGGTCTCTGCCATTGATATTAATTAGAGAGTGTCAAAGCAATACTCTAAGAAGACAAGGGATGAGATAGTTCTGGCCACCGATAAGAGGTCCAAGAATAACATTGTAAGTGTTATTGATGATTCCTTATTTCTGAACCTAATTCACTGTCAAATTTTCAAGAAAATATGAGAGACTTTGATTGTATATATGGAAAGTACTGAAGAAGTTAGGGATGATAGAAAATCCATGTTGAATAAAGAATATGAAGCCTTCGGGTAAGGGAAGAAGGGTTCTATAGATGAGTGCTACTAAGCATTCTTCAAAATAATCAGTAGACTGAAAACCTTCGGCTAACATTTCACAAACTATGATCTAGATGATAAATTCTTGATATCTCTTAATAACGAGTGGGATATCAAGATATGTGCTGGAAGGGAGATGGGGAATCTAACAAATATCCAACCCCATATTCTTTTTGGAAAGTTATTATCTCATGAGATGGATCTCAATACAAGGAAGGTAGAGGAGAAAGTTGTTAGATCCCACTCCAAGGAAACATCTATACCCTTCAAGGTTGAAAGTTCCAGAAGAGGCATATGGAAATCTTCCATTCCCCATAAAGTCTTTGAACCTAGTACTTTAGTGACAGAGCTCTTTGATGAGGATATGGCCCTTTTAACCAAGAAGTTCAAGGAGATCTTCAACAAAAGATGGCTGTGAACAAGCACACCATCCTCTTCGTCAAATTCAAGGAGATCTTGCTACTCTAATGAGAAGCCAAAGAACAAATCAATAGAAGATAGGTATGAATCTAAATACAACAAACACTCTTTTATTGATATTGTCTGCTATGTTTATAAGAAGATATGGCACATTATTGCTGAATGTCCTACAAGAAGAGATAATAAATAATCTAAGGAGAATAGGTCCTATAGAGGCAAGAAGCAGAAAAATGTTTCATTGCCAGGAAATCAAAGACTCTTAGTGATTCAACAGTCGCAGCTCCTCAGAATCTGATGAAGAAGCTCATCTTGGGTTGTTTACTCTATCTGATTATAAGGAATATGATAACCATCCTAGTGTCAATATAGGGATAAGAGCACCCCTAACCCTCTCATTGGGTGACTTGGAAGATAAAGATTGTTATGGGATAGTGGATCTATCTGACGAAGAATACCAAGAAGAAATTTATTATGCACAAGAACATCTGGGTTCCTAAGAAAAGATATTTTGGCATTACATAGACCAGTAGTTGTGTAATCTAAGGCCACTAAAAGTAGAGTCCAAAAATTAAATCAATACATCAAGCATCTTTCAAGCGGTATCAAGTTGTTAAGCTGAGGTGGAGTTCCTCAATTTGCTCCATGCTTAAGAAATGGGAAGTATAAAAGTTAATATGGTTGAGGTAGCAATGCTCACTAGGTTGGTTGTCTAGTAATATCATAGAGATACACATAGGAAACCTATATGTAGTGGAGTGTTCATTAATCCTGATGAAGTTGGTATCTGAACTGTTACAACCTCATGATTCTATTTAGTGGTTCAATGTATGGAAGTCATATCAAGTGACATAACAACATTAACAAGCTGCTTCAAAATCTTGTCAGTTGAGGCTACAATCCGCAAGGGAAAATATTAGCCATAAATCATACTCTTAACATCAAAAAATGGCTTATATGAGAAAATATGTACATGACATTTCCCTTTCCGAGGAATAAAATATCTAAATTTAAATAAACAATTATAAATACAACACAAGGATTTTCAAACACTTCTCATGCACCTTCCTGCTAGATTCATCCAATCCTCTTCCTCAAGATAAAACTTTCAGACATAGCGTCATTCGAGGGGGAGATCGCTGATAATCTGTGTCCCAAGTACTACTCCTAGTGAGGGGGAGGCAGGTACTCCAAGCCAAGCCCAACAAAGAGAACCCTCTGACTCTGCATTAGAACAAATAAGTATATTTCCCAACACTCAAAGGTTAGCCCTTGAATCCCATGTGGATAAAGATATACAAACTCTACATGAAAGGCCATCAGTATAGGTTTAGGAGGTAAAAAAGGAAGTAGATAACTTTCTTACTCCGCTAACTAGCTAGCTCTTCAGAGCACAAAATGTGATGGAGTGAATGTTAACTTGCTTAACCAGTTGAATGTCAAAATGGATGAATCCATTCACAAACACCCTCTACAACGTCAACTTCATGATTCGTCCGAGAAGTTACAAAAGCAACTCACTTCATGCCAAAATCATATAGTTCAAAAGTATGCCGATGGACAAATCCTCTGTGGGCCTACTCTATTGACTTGGCTTCAACAGTGCAAAGAAAATATGTTGAGGTGGATAGTTTAAGAAGCTAGAAAGGGGTAGAGTGTGACACATACACTGCATCCTAGCTAGTATATCAACTCAATAACCAGAAAGGAGGAAAATTTGGAGGAGGAGCCTCAGCGTTTCTTCAAATCATGGAGTAAGTTTCCAAGAAATGAATAAGAATGTTGGAACAGGTAGAACAGAAGTAAAAGGAGGAAAGACAGAACAAGGAAAGGGTGATGCTTATTAGAAAAGGAAGGAGAAGATAAGATTAATCTGATAAAACACATTTTTATACTTATGATTATATAATTTTTGTTCGAACATCCTTAATGTTATTCTATATCTAGGTAAATGATAGCAAATGTCTACATCTTTTGTTACGTACCTAAGTTATACTTATGTTCTGGTAATCCATTTTGTTAATGTGCAGGTCATCTATATTTGAGGTTCTGATTTCTTCAAATAAAGGGAGATTGTTGGGAACAATGCCTACACTATTCTTAATTTGAGAAAGTCCTCATAATATTGATGATCACACTTGTATTTGATGACTGTGTATTCTTATAGTGTTGCAGACATGTACATAATAGTACAAGCACAATATAGGGATAGACTTAGTGTCATCAAACATAGTCTTTCTAATGTAATGCCTCATTATGCAAGACACCATGTCGACCTAAGTTCTAGACTAGGTTGGACTCATTACTTGCTCTAAAAAGGACCATTCAACCAAGTGAGTATCGGGTTTAGCAAAGAAACAAATTTCAAAAGATTTAATTTTGGTTAAGTCAAAATTCGACAGGATATCAAGTCAGTCGGTTAGGCGGTCTAGTCGAATGGTTAAAATAATCAAGTCAAATCGTGCTCATCATCAACACATTAGAATTCCTATCAAGCATTGATTCTACTAGACAGTCAACCCGAATGAATGTTAGAAGTCTTATGAGAAAATCTTAGTGAATTGGCTAAGTATAGAACTGACTAGAAAATCAAGTCACTCATTAAAAAAAGTTAAGGTCGATTCATAATGAAGTATCATGAAGGTCAAAATTAGCTTAAGTACATATTCGAGAAGAGATCAAGTCAATTGTATTGAATGATGAAGTCAATCGCGCTAAATTACCATGTCAACTCTTGTTGATATTCAAGAAAGAAAATTTGAGAAGGTTCATAGGACTCATGCAGATATGTCAGGAAATATCGAGTTGAAGGAAGAATTGATAAGCTAACTATGCATCCAGTCTTTTGACTTGACTATGAGAAGAAGACACTATTTGACCAGATATCAAAGAATCGGCCAGATGGAGATAAGAAGTTGGATTTCCACTGAATAAGTTCAATTTGGCTTGATAAGAGTAATTCGACTTGACAAAGCTTAATCAAGTCAAATTTTCTAGAAATTTGAAAATTTGAATTAAGCAGAAATTTGTCCTATTGCATTTAATATTAATGCGGAAAGGGCCAATCAAATATATCTTTTATGGAAAAAGATTTTCTAACATCTATAATCTGAGAAACGACCGTTACACCTCAAACCTATAAATAAAAAAAGATGAGATACATAACCCTAATGATAAGAAGAAAAAATATTATATCTATCAAGCGAATTAAAAAATAAGCAGAGCTATTATGCAAGAACTTTTCAAAAGCTTAAAGTTGGAGAACATTATTTGAAGAATACATCTCCGATTCTCCAGGAGAAAAGGATTGATTTGTCGCTGCTTATACTCAACCAGTTTCATCTTTCTAAAGCAGTACAAGGATCTTCAGCAGTGCTGAAAAGTTTTCATTGAAGAGATCAATATTACTCAAGCTGAAGATCAAGAAGAAGAAGTAGTTCATAATCAGAGAAGAGTCTTGTTCAATCAAGAAATACTTTATAGAGTCTAAAGAAAGTTGTTCTTTGGTTGTAAACTTTATCAACTGTAGAATTCCTTGTGGGGGGATCTTAGTTGTACAGTTCTGGAGAAAACATGAGTTGTAGGGTCAATTATGTCCTGAGATAGGAAGCCAGACAGCTCTTCTGAGGTAGGATTCCTTGTGAGGAATTTGAGTTGTAGGATTTCAGGAGTGGAATCTGATGTAGGATCTTCTGTGGATCTGAGTAGGAGACATGGTTTTTGAGTTATAGAATCTGCAGATCTGAGTTATTGAAAGAGTTTACTGAGGCTAGCTAGCTTCTAAATAGGCGGAGGGGGAAATTGGGCATACCCAACTCGGGGAACCGTTATAGTTTCTTATGTTTATGTTGTGATTTCTTTGTGATCTGTGGTTGTTGCTCCTAATCCTTTTTCGACATAAAATCTTCAAAAAAGATTGCATCACTATTCACCCCCCCTTCATAGTGAAGTGATATCCCATGACTTACGGAGGTGTTGACACTTCTCCACCTATTATTCGCTCTTCCAGTAAATTTTATGGGAAGTGTCGACTCTTCTCCACTTCTTTTAATTAAGCTCGCGCATTTAGCGAATGACCTGGGAGACGACTCTTCTCCACCTCCTCTATGTTGAATCCAAAACTTGGTCTCAATGAGAGTTCGAACAAAAGGGGGGTAGATTTCACTTACTTCTCCCTAACTTGAACTCCTGACCACTCACTGGAACTAGAAAACTGACTCTGGGCTACAGCGTGGAGGTCCCACAACACACCCAGAAGATCTCAAGGGTGCTTCCCCTCCCAAGACAGAAGCTGAGCTGGGGAACTTGGAGGGCTCTCGTTGCCAACCAAAGCAAACTAAGGAGGAAGAAACAAAAATAACTCGATCTTCTCCAAAGTTTCCCACAGGGTCTATTTATAGAATTCCAAGTCCAGTCTGCAATCCGCGTAATTTCATTGTTAAGAAATACTATACGCAGCCCAAAATTGTCTACAACAACGAAACTTCATTGTTCGAAGGGCCTACTAGCAATCCATCGGGGGAATTCTGCTAAAGGAACTACTTGGTGAGTGGTCTATGAAAATATTACTCGCCTGGGGTGGCAAATGCTCGATAGGACTAGCACTCGCTACCAGCCCAGGGCCTAGGGAGAGTGTGGGTCTGAATACCCCACTCGCACACCCCTTGCCATGGGCCCAGGGAGAGTGCGAGCCTATATGCTCCACTCTCTTCCCACATTCCTGGCCACTGGCCTAGGCGAGTTGAGGAGGTCCCATAACACTCGCTCGTCTGAATCGCCTGAGTCAAAGACTGCGCACTATTCAGCAGGTCTTCCCCTGACGCACCCACTCATCGGGCATAAGGTTGTTCACAATACCCATTCTTTGCAAGATTTCCCAAGCTCATAAAAAATCATCCAACCTCAGTCGTTAGATGAGTGAGACTGTGGTCAGAAGGAATCTTATGGTGGGCTCCATAAAATGCTATATATACATGCTTACAAGGGGGAAGGGGACATTGTTACCCCCCTTCTTATATTTCTGATCTCTGCTTCACCATGCCTCTTTCTAAGGACTTCTAAGAGAGGCTCACCCATGTGAGGGAGCTCAATTCCTCTTGCACCACTAAATGCATGCCATGGCTTACAAGCCAGTCCCCGAGTAAACTGCTAAAGCGCAAGCCTAGGAAGAAGGCTAAACCCGACTAAATAGTTGGTGTGCCCCCCACCCCCCCTAGCAAGCTGCCCTCAACGTGAGGTCATGGACTCGCCTCCCCCTCTTTGACACGGGTCCTCGATGGTTCTGATGGCCCCAATTGCATTCAATATACGGCATGGGTATAACCATTCTGGTTGTGTTTGCAAGGCGAACACTCAAAAGAGAAGGGGGCTGATCAAATTCTCGTTGACCAGGGTTCTCTACCATGTGATGACACGAGTCTCCTTCTAATCCAGGTCAACACCACACCCACATACACGCATCCCTGAACCATTACTGGCAATCATGTGAGGACTCCGAGTAACACATATTCTCCTCCTTTCCTTGCTCACTACCCTTCTCATCCGTATTGTTTTACTCCATCTCTTCTATTTGGGACCACCAACATGGGCTCTCTGTTGCTGAAATTGCTGCCTCGCGAGCCTGAGTGTTACCCTGCCCCTGACCCTACACTCACAGTGGGGGCACTAAGGACATCCATATCCCCCCTTCTGCTCTGATCTCTGACCCAAGCTCCTTCCATCAAGGTCATGGTAAGGTACTCGCCTCACCCCTCGGTCGGCCCCACCAAGGACAGCCAAGCTCTTCCTGCTAGCCTCACCACTTGTGGATCTCAGCATCACATGATTAGTCGAAGTACTCGCTTCCTTCTTATACTTCAAGACGCATCTTACTAAAACTTTCATTGCCTCGGACCTTCCCAGGAACTCAGATGCCAAAGAATATTTCGACTAGGGGCTCTTCTCGCCCCCTCCCCCCCTCTCCTAACTCGCTTGAATACTTCTTGGATGTCTCATGTGACCATGCTTATATGAAGAAACGAACAGTAGGGGTCCTCAAGAAGTATGGATTCATGCTGCGGGAGCTCCAAGAGGAGAGGGCTGTCGGCGAGCAAAGATTGCGCGCCCTCAAATAGGCCTACGCAAAACTGGCAGATGAGGTGAGGCGAGGATCGGGCGACAAGATGACTTCCCCTGAACCACTTATAGACCATATACAATAGAATATGTGCTTTGTACACTAAGACCTCGAGATGGACCGCGAGTTTAATAATCCTCGCTGACCACCGGAAACTGGGGCGTGAGGTCGGGAAAGATGGAAATGGCTCCCATTCTGAGCCTACCAGCACTCGCCCCGTGCCCCCTACGGACTTCTCGTGCCTTGTAATAAATTTTCTTCCCGCTTGGTTTATTTTTTTTCGAGGACATTCGCAGAACTATGCTTTGCAATAATTGTAATATATGAAATATTTGATGCTTGTCAAACTCGCGCGAGTGCAGGGTTTCAACTTGAATTCAGCTCGCTCGCTGGTAGAATAGGTCGCGAGTGGTCGATGTTGAGGTTAGCGAGTCAGCCTGATAGAATGACTCGCCTTACACTAGCTCTTTCTATAAATAGGACCCCTACATACCCGTATTTATCGCATTTATTGTAGCCACACCTTCTTGACCCCGAACTTGTCGCCCCTAGCACTCGCAAAAGCCATTTTGTTAGGATTTGAAAGGCTAGAACTGATGCTGACGGGAGATCTAAGTGCACGAAGTTGTTTTCCGAGTACCCCTTCTTCGACGGGAATCCCTTGGAGGAGGAATATCTTTCCTTAATGGCCAACTTCATCCCTCTGGGTTTACTGTACACCGGCTGGGGAGGGGCGAGACAATAAACACTTTTCTCACTGATGAGCTCGCCTTGCACATCTTAAACTTTAAGGTGGGGTTGTGCCTTCACCTCTGGCCGGAGGTTTGCTAGGCCCTGAAATATTTTGGGGTCGTCCACGCGTAGCTCAACCACAACACGATTGCCATGTCGGTGGCCTTTACGAGCTTCCTCTGAAAGGAGCAGATTGAGATCAACTTCACCATCTTCCGTAATATCTTTATCTACTGTGCCACCAACAATGGCATCGCCTTCTTCACTGGCTTGTAGTTCAAGGTGTGCGAGATCGCCAACAAGAACCACCATTGGTTCACCAAATTCATCTTCATAAAAGGTGATCTCAGCAACATCCCCTACTCGTCTATTTAACGGGGCGAGGAGACATACCAGGCGCGAACAATATCGGGTGACGATGCCAACCTCCACCAGTTCTTCCTCCATAAGTAATTTGAGGTCGTTTTCATGCAAAGGGGCCTCGACTTGCTCCCCCCGGTTCTCCCTAGAGAAGGTTTGCTTCCCACTCGCTCTACTTTGGACTCACCAAAAAGATGTTTTTTCTTGATAAGGCTAAGTACATTCCATGCAGGGCAGAGACTAATCCCAAATCACCAGCCCTTTGTGGATGCTAGACTGCACGCCAACCCACTCGCCCGGGTGAGAGCAGCCGCGGTGGCATGCATAAGAGATAAAGAAACAATCGGACCCTCCAGCAACAAGAAGAGACCCGCTCCCGCTGGCTCCAGCTTGCCTCACCCACAATCGCTAGGAAAGAGGCTAAAGTAGGTTGTGGTGACCAAGGGAATGAAGGTCCAGAGATACATGCCAGAGGGGGAGCAAAGTGAGAGCAACCTCCCCGGATCCCCTACCATGCAGGTGTCTGAAACCCGTGAGGCGGAACTGCCGAGTGCCCATCGAAATTTTGGCCTCAGCGGGAAGGTGAAGGATAATGTCGGTGAGCCCATAGTGCTATGGGATGAGAAGGCCATCTGGGTCTCTATCTCCTCTCTCCTTCCCTCCTGGTCTTAGTGTAGGCCTCCCAATTGTCATGCCTTCGCCCTCAGCTTTGTTCTCTATGGTCGTGAGGATGTAGTAGCCAATGACGACATAACGCTGCAGCGGCTCGCTCATGAGAGCACACAAGCCCAGTTGTGCTCCCTAGAGCTTGTGCACATGACTATCTATTGCGGCTTCTCCCTCAACCATAAGTGGTCTGATGTCGAGGAAGCAATGGCTCTCATTGTGGATGAGGTAGCGGACCTAAAGCGCAAGCTTGGGATTACCAAAACCTCCTTGAGAAGAACTCTAACGGTCTACTATGTGTCCATCCCCGAAATGGCAAAGGGTCAGGGCATCTTGCTCCTAAGTATCAGGGCTGGTAAGAGTTGAAGCGGAGCATACAGCTGACACTTTTGACATTCTCTTGCAAATTTCATTGTGTCCTTTCCTAAAGATGGCTAGAAGTACCCATGTGAAAGTGAGGGTAAGATCTATCTCAACTCTAGAGGGGGGGTGAATAGAGTTTAGTTAAAATAATTTTTGAATTATTAAAATAGCACAAATTAAAATTCTATTTAAGCTATAGTGTAGAGTGCTAACAGAAACTTAAAAACTGAAAGGAAAAGGACAAAGCACATAGCAGACAAATCACACAAGCAAAACCAGAAGACACAAGGAAATATAGTGGTTCTCCAAAACTGGGTACATCCACTCTTCTACCACCCTTGGTAGGAATCCACTCAGGACTGAGTTGATCAGGTGTCCTGACACCAATGAGCTTTTGATAAGGTGCTCAAAAACCAAAGCTAGATTTTTTGATAAGGTGTCTTGCCACCACTGAGTTTTGACAAGGCTCTCAGAACCAGACAGAACTTTTGAAGGGAGTTCAAGAACCCTTTTACAGCAGGAAAAGAAAAAGTGAAAGTTGAAGTTGTCTTCTCTGTTCTCAGTCAAATGAGAGAAGCACAAGTGGATTGAAGATGTCAAAGCTCCCCCTGAGATGTAGAGAGGTTCAGGCAGAGAAGCTTTGTGGAAGGGTGATAGGTCTTCAGAACTTGATCTCCAGAAAAGAATGGTTTCAGCAGAACAGCTGAAAGATGATGTGTCTGGAAATCTAAGATGAGGATGCAAGAACACTTAGTCAGCTAGAAGATCTAGATGTTGTAGTTTTCTTGTTCTTCTGCTAACAGTATTCTTCTGTGTGTTTTCTCTTCTTCTTTTTCTGTCTATCAGCTCTGTGTGTTGTTGTTGTTGTTGTTGTTTTCCTGTATATCTAAAGGACCATAGGAATAGAATTGATTTTCTGAATATTCTCCTTGACCAAAGATGGCCGTTGGTCAGTCATAAATGTTTTCCATAAATGGTCTTGTCTTTTAGAGGAAAGTCCAGCAAACATTCTCTGAATGATACCTTGAAACTTGCTCCAAACGGCTGGGAGATCTTCTGTCATAAATGCTGATAATATTCAAAAACATTCCAAAGAATCAGCAGCATTTGAAATCTTGAAGACGTTGATCTCTCCAAACAATCGTCGATCTGAGCTCTACGATCGTCGAGCTGAGCTCAGAGATGAACTGAGATAAGCAGACAGAAAACGTCGAACTGAGCTCAAAGATCGTCGAACTGAGCTCAGCGACCTGAGAAACAGCTGAAGGAGGCATCGTCGAACTGAGCTAGACAATAGTCGAGGGGAGTTTGACGATTAAGCAAAAGCTAGCTAAAAGCAGATAGTCGATCTGAGCTCGAAGATCGTCGACCGGAGTTCGACGATTTGTTGAAGTTGAGCTCAGAGAGCGTCGAACTGAGTTCGACGATTCGTCGACCAGAGCTCGACGAAAATTGCCTTAGACTTAGCTCTTCATCCTTGATCTTGGAGTGGACTTGGGGGCAGCTTCAAAACTAAGTTCTAGACCCTAGACTCATTCTAATGTTGACCTTCTCAACTATACAACTAGGTCAACTAGGATCCTAAGACAAGCATAGTGATCCTTACCCAAATTAGTAATAGGGTGTTCCAACAATCTCCCCTATTTGGGTTAGGATTACTATTTACAAACAATCATAAAGAGCATTCAATAATACAGAAGTTAAATACAAAATGCAGAGAAACAGCAATGCATATCACAGATAAATAGAGCAGATATCCAAAGGTGGATGATATGTTTGCTTACACAGATCACTTCTTTTCAGTTCCCTTTTTAAATAAAATTTCTCTGTTAGGGTTTAGGGCTTCTTTCTTGGACCTTCTATCATCTTCTGCACCTAGAGAGGTTTGAGATCTTGGCCTTGGAACTACAGCCTCTGGGTGCAGCTTCATGTACTCTTCTGGATTGAAAAATTTCTTTGAAGCATACTTTTCCAGTTCTTTCTTTCTTTGTTCTGATAAGGTTGTAATGTTGGATATTTCTTTGCCTTGTTCTCTAGCCTTCTTAATCTGATCAAGAGCAGCCAACTCTTTCATCCTAGCAGTCCAGGCCACAGGATTGTTCTCAGGATCCTCATATGGAACAGCAGGTTCATATTTGTTGAGAGATTCAGGAGCAGGAGAGGTCCTTGGAGCAACTGTGTCTTTCAGTTTGTAAGGGTAAGGACCTGAAGTAGAGTCAGAATGGCCTTGTCCTTCCCTTTGATAGGGTCTCTGTCCTCTTTGATTTCCTCTGTAACTACCCCTTCTGGGTTGATATCCTCTTTGATGTTGTCCCTTTTGGTAATACTTAGAATAGGATTGAGAGGAACTTTGTCTAGGAGCTGGAGCTTGAGGAGCTGAGCCTGATCCAGAGTCTGGAGGAGGAGGAGGAGGAGGCTGATGTTGAGATGATCCTTTTTCATATTTGTCAAGCTTTCTTCTCTTTTTCATGGCCTTTAGTTGGTTCTTGGAAAATTGCATCCATGGTTCAGTGATGGGGCAGTCATGCAGAATATAATATGGAATGTCATTGGAGTCTTTAGCTATGGCAGGAGGAACTGACATCATTGCTTTACTTCTGGCTTTTCTCTTTTTGGCAATTGTGCTGGCAGAATCATCAGAATCAGTTCTGTACTGATCACTTTCAGAACTCTGAGGTTGATCATATAAAGCATCAATTCTTCTTAGATATTCTTCTTGAGCTTTGAGCTTTGCAGCAGCAGCAGGAGCAGGAGCAGGAGCAAGAGCAGGAGCAGGAGCAGCAGGGATAGCAGAGTCAGCAACATCAGTTTCAACAACAATTTCCTCAGCATTAGGTGCTGGAATCATTTCTATATCAGCAGCAGCAGTATCAACAAAAGGAGGCACAGTGGCCTTAGTAGCAGCATCAGGTACATCCACAGCCTTCCATGACTTGATATAGGAAACAATCTGGCTGGGATTACAGACAGGTACAGGCACAATGGCCTTGGACAGATCTTCAGCAGTAATTGGAGGCAGACAGCTTAGATAGGCTGTATCAAATCTGGATAGCAACCTCTGCAGATTAAGTGTAAAAGCACATCCTGAGCTTGCTGAGAGAGTAGAAGCTGGAGCTGGAGCTGGCACAATCACTTCTTCATAAGGCATCTCCCCCTGCCTTGGTTCAGAGAGAGGTGAACCAAGGCACCCAGTAGAAGGGATTGCCTGGGAGGAGGAAAAAGAATCAAGCTTGGTGGACAGCTCTTGGACTTGCTTCAGGAGTGGAGTCAGGGAGGACTCCAGCAGAGATACCAGCTTGGGAGCTAGCAACTCATAGAGCCTGTCAGCCAGGCTAGAAAGATCTACATGCCCAAGTGAGGCTTGAGCAGAGGTAGGGGTCAAGGTGGATGGAGGGATGGTGACTGAAGCTGAAAAGGTGGAGGTAGGTGGAGTAGGGATTATTGGTTCAGAAGATGGAATGATGGGGATAGAGAAGGTTGAGGAGAAGAGTGGGAGAGTAAAGGAGGGTATGAAGGAGGGTTGAGAGAGGATGTCAGTGAGCATTTGATGGAGGGAAGATGTCTCAGGAGGAGAAGAGGGAGAGTCATCCATGAGGGAATCCTCTAAAAGGGCAAATGATGGTTGAGTGTGGAATGGATAGGAAAAGAGAGGATGGAAGACCTCTGAGGAGGATGGTGGAGGGGATGACATAGGTGAGGAAATGGTAATGGGAGATGAGATAATAATGGTGGAGACTGGTGGTGAGGAGGTGATGGCTTGGGTATATGAGGCTTGGGAAGATATGGCTTGGGGAGAAGAAGAAGCAGGCAGCTCTTCTACTAGAGGAGTGACCAGGTTGGTCCTTGTGCCTGATAGAAGTGTTGCAGCAGCCCTGGAGGGGTTGATTATCTGCCTGTCCCATTTACTGAAGAGGGCACAGGAGAGCCTCTTGGATGCATTGATGAACATCCCAGAAGAGGTCAAAAGGTCAGGGCACCTTGAGTGCAGAAAGACCCCCAAGATTCTTCCAAAGCTGACTGCAGACTTGCTTATCTTCTTCTTAATCAGGGTGAAGAAGATGGAGCCCCAGTCGAGGTGTTTCTTATCCAGTAAGGCTCCCATCAGGCAGAACTGATACCTGGAAATTGTGTCATGCGCTGAGTGCTTGGCCAACAGCACCTTCCCAACTACATCAGCCAGGAACTGGAATTCTATAGCCAGATTCTTTTTCAGTAGCTTATTAGGGTTAATTACATTATGACCCATCCTATCTAACATGGAGGCATACTCCTCTCCAGACAGATCAATGGAGTCTTCTCCAGTACTGAGTTGAAAGACGTCAGTTAATAAAGCCGGGGATAGAATTACCTGGGTCCCCTTAATGGTGCCGACAACAGTATTCTCAGTCTCATCTGCTGCGGTATAACACCATTCCTTAATCTCCTCAGATGCAATCTTCATCCTGGTAGTCATTATCTGGGTTAGCTGTTGTTCTCTGAATAGATTCAGAACATCCTTGAAGCGCTGGTCGCTTCCATCAAATGAGTTTATGTCTATGTCGAAACCGGTGTCGAATTTCATCTTGGCAATCGCAGCCCTCGAATCAGCCATATGAACCTGCAACAGAAAACCAAAAACGACCAAGCGTAGAAAATTTGGAGGGAAAAGGAAGAAAGTTGCAGAGTATGAAAGCGTAAAAAGGAGAACGACGGCTGAAAGATGATTTTATATTAGGGTTCGACGGCGAAAAAGAAAATCGTGGAGCTCAGCTCGACGAAGCGTCGATCTAAGCTCGACGATTTAGGCTACAGAGGGAATCTGAAGAGTCTTCAAAATCGGCGATCTTTGTTCGACGATGTTGAAAAATGTCGAGCTCAGCTCGACGGCCTCTGAACAGAAGAAGAAAAATTCTAGATCTAGCGAAGGCTCTGAACTCAGATCGACGATAGCAAAAGCGTCGAGCTCTGGTCGACGATTTTTGAGAAAACGTCGAGCGCAGTTCAGAGTCTAAACTCATTCAAAAGACAGAATTTTTTAGCCTAGTCTTGATCTGTTTTAGCTTTTCAAAATCTTGGATTTTAATTAAGACTTCCTCCATCTATCATGCCTAACTGATTTAGGAAGAACCTGTGTTTCTTTTCATCCAAGGGTTTGGTGAAAATATCTCCCCTTTGCAAATCAGTAGGAATATATTGAAGTTCAATTTTGTTTTTCTCTGCATTATCCCTTAGGAAATGATGCCTGATTTCTATGTGTTTTGTCCTACTATGGAGGACTGGATTTTGTGCTATAGAAATAGCACTAGTATTATCACAGAAAATTTTTGACTGCTCTAAGTTGTAACCATAGTCTAGAAGCTGATTTTGTATCCACAATATTTGTGAGCAACAACTGCCTGCAGCCATATATTCAGCTTCAGCAGTTGAAGTTGACACAGATGTTTGCTTCTTACAAAACCAGGAGACAAGTCTGTCACCAAGGAACTGACATGTTCCACTGGTGCTTTTCCTGTCTATTCTGCATCCAGCATAATCAGCATCTGAGAATCCAGTTAATTCAAATCCTGATTCTTTTGGATACCAGAGTCCTAGATTTGGACAACTCTTTACATACCTAAGAATCCTTTTAACTAGTGTTAGGTGTGACTCTCTAGGGTTAACTTGGAATCTAGCACATATGCATGTAGCAAACATTATATCTGGTCTGCTAGCTGTAAGGTACAGTAGAGAGCCAATTATTGCTCTATATGTTGTCTGATCAACTGGCTTCCCATGCTGATCAGCATCCAATACAGCATTGGTAGGCATGGGTGTTTTCATACAAGATGCTTCAGACATACCAAACTTCTTGACCAATTCTTTTGCATACTTGGCTTGAGAAATAAAGATGCCTTCAGCATGTTGTTTGACTTGCAATCCTAAGAAGAAGGAGAGCTCACCCATGCTACTCATTTCAAATTTGGAATGCATTAGGTTGGAAAACCTCTTGCACAAATTTGAATCAGTAGAGCCAAATATGATATCATCTACATAGATTTGTACTAGTAGGGTGTGGGACTTATGGGTTCTAATAAAAAGAGTTTGGTCTACTCTCCCCCTAATAAAACCATTTTCCAGAAGAAAGCATGCTAGGGTCTCATACCATGCTCTGGGAGCTTGCTTGAGACCATACAATGCTTTATGCAGCCTGTAAACATAATCAGGGTGAGTTAGAGAGATAAAACCTGGAGGTTGTCTAACAAAGACTTCCTCTTTGATGTCCCCATTAAGAAATGCACTTTTCACATCCATTTGGTATACTTTGAATCCTTTGTGAGCAGCATATGCTAGGAATATTCTGATGGCCTCTAACCTTGCAACTGGTGCAAAGGTCTGATCATAATCTATTCCTTCTTGTTGAGAGTACCCTTGAGCAACAAGCCTTGCCTTGTTTCTGACTATGACTCCTTGATCATCCAGCTTATTTCTGAAGACCCACTTTGTTCCAACAATGGGATGATCTTTTGGCTTAGGCACTAGTTCCCAAACCTGATTTCTTTCAAATTGATGCAGCTCCTCTTGCATTGCAATGATCCAGTGTGGATCTTGCTCTGCATCTTGAATGGATTGAGGCTCAATTTGAGATAGGAAGCAAGTGTGCATTAGGTTCTGGTTGACTTGATTTCTGGTTTGCACACCAGCTGAGATGTCTCCAATAACTTGGGAAGTTGGATGATCTCTTATTGTTGCTAAATCAACAGGAGGTGTTGATTGTTCACCAGCCTGTGTTGTTGTTTCCTCTAGTGGAACAGCAACTGGTTCTTCAAGGTGATTTTCTTTTAGATGTTGAACTTCTTCTTCATCATCACTGCTGTCATTCTTTTCAGTAACTTGCAGTTTGTTCAAGTCTTCAGCTAAAGAATGTACCTGCAAAGGTTCTATGGTAGAAGCATTCTTCTCCTTGAAAGACATGTTAGTTTCATCAAAAACAACATGAACAGACTCTTCAATTTTACAAGAAGATTTGTTGTACACCCTATAGGCCTTACTGATCATGGAGTATCCCAGAAACACTCCTTCATCAGCTTTGGCTTGAAATTTAGCTAGATATTTCTTGTCATTATTATGAACATAGCAAATACAACCAAAAACTTTAAAATAGTTTACTTTAGGTTTCTTCCCTTTGAGCAGTTCATAGGGAGTCTTGCCCTTCAGTTTATGTATCAGGCTTCTGTTCAACACATAGTTGGAGGTGTTCACTGCCTCAGCCCAAAAGGATAGAGGTAGGTGAGCATCTGACAACAATGTAGTAGCAGATTCAATTAGGGTTCTATTTTTCCTTTCAGCTACCCCATTTTGTTGAGGAGTTCTAGGAGCTGAGAAAGTGTGCCTGATCCCTTCACTTTGACAGAACTCTTGCATGAGAAGAGAATCAAACTCTGTCCCATGATCACTTCTGATCAGGGCAATGTGAGTGTTGAACTCAATCTGAATGCATTTGAGAAAATCTGTCAAACACTTGAAGTTATCAGACTTCTTCCTCAGAAAGAATACCCATGTGAATCTTGAGAAGTCATCTACAATCACTAAAGTATAGGATTTCCCTCCTAGGCTTTGCACTGATATGGGTCCAAAAAGATCCATATGCAACAGGTACAAGATCCTAGGTGAATCACTCTTATTAATTGAGTTAAAACTACTTTTAGTTTGCTTGCCTAATTGACATGCCTTGCAAAGTTCTTCCTTCTTGTAGGGACCAGAAGGTAGTCCTCTAACAAGGTTGTCTTTGGATAGCCTAGCAATGGTTCTAAGGTTAATGTGTCCTAGTCTTTTATGCCACAAATTGTTTGGTTTTGAAATGGAGTTAAACAGGCAGATATCTACTACAGGTGAAAGAAAATTCACTAAGTAAATGTTACCTCTTCTGTTACCTGTCAACACAGTTGTGTTGTCCACTGACTGGACTTTGCATATGGCTTTGTTGAAGGTTACTTGATATCCTTCATCACACAATTGACTGATACTTATCAGGTTGTGCTTGAGTCCTTCAACATATGCCACCCTTTTGAAGGTGACTGAGCCAATTTGGACTGCACCATATCCTTTTGTAGTTCCAAAGCTTGAGTCTCCAAAAATTACTTTGGGTCCAAGCTTGGCTTTGAAGGAAGTGAAATTGTCCTTGTCCCCTGTCATGTGCTTTGAGCACCCACTATCCAGATACCATTGATGGTTTGATGCTGGATAGGTCTTCACCTGCACACAAACAGCTTATTTGTTTTTGACCCAGTTAACCTTGGGCCTAGGTTGATAACCTTTAAATTCTGAAATAAAGGACATCCCAGGTTGACTCTTATAGCCTTCAGGATGGTATCTCCTAGGAGTTACTATCCACTCAGTATAGGGGTTGAGTCCATGGGATGTGCAACTTCTAGGATTGAATTTGACTGAGCCATTGAAAATGTGTTCACAATTCTGAACTCTGTTCGACGATCGTCGATCTGAGGTCGACGATCTTGGGTCAGATCGTCGATCTCTGTTCGAAGATCGATAGTGCTTGAGTTCAGAGTTTGGGTGTCGTCGAGCTGAGGTCGACGATCTGTGCTTAGATCGTCGAGCTCTCTTTGACGATCGTCGAGCTCTGCTCGACGCATTTTGTTGAACTGAAATTTTCTCTGGCAGGTCTGCATTCTTCCTAGCCACCTCTACTACTCCCTTTCCTTTGTCAGAGACAAATTTGATTGGAGTTGTTAACACTATAGGTTGGCTGGGGGAGGCACCCAAACCCAGTGTACTATTGAATCTAGAGTTCACTGTGCTTGTGATGTCCATAAGTCTGATACTCCTCCCATTTAGAGATTCTTCAAACTTTTTGGCCTTTGATAGTTCACTTTTCAGTGAAGCTATCTCCTCCCTACAGCATTCTAACTCCTCAGAGAGCTTGAGGTTCTTTGAGTTTAGGATACTATGCTCAAACAATTGATTCCTGAGAGATATTATCTCCTTCTCAGATTTTAATAGGTCTAGGCATAGTGTCTTAAATTCACTTTTGAAATCTTCAGAATGAAAATCAAAAGAATTGATTACCTGATCTTCATCTGGGTGAGTGTCTGAATCTGATTCTGATTCTTCATCAGAGTTTTGTTGTGATGCATTGATAGCCATCATGCAGAACTCCTTTTCATCTGCATCATCCTCATCATCACTGGAACTGGATGAGGCTTCAGATTCCTCTTCAGTCTCACTCCAGGTCTCAGCAACAAAGCCCTTCCTTGTATGTTTGTTTTTGCTGAAGGAGGCTTTGTCTGAGTTGTTCTTCTTGTGATCCTTTCCTTTTCTTCTTTCTCTTCTATCTCTCTTGTCCTTATTCTTGTTCTCTGGACAGTCAGGCACAATGTGTCCTGGTTTCCTGCAACCAAAGCATATGATTTCTGTAGTGTTGTTTGATTTATCATACCTTGGTTTATCATGACCCTTGTATGGCCTTTTTCTGAAATCTTTTCTGGCCATTTTGTAGAATCTCTTAGCCAGTAGACTTATGAGCTCATCATTTCCTGTGGCTTTATCTTCAGGCTCCTCTTCTGCAGCCCTGAAGGCTATGGTCTTTTCTTTCCTTGTGGCTGGAGAGGCAGCCTTCTGTTCTTCTTCTCTATTTTTAATGAGCAGCTCATAGGATTTGAGCTTGCCCAGGAGAGCTTCAGTGGTAATCTCATTCAGACTTCTGGCATCTTTGATTGGCCAGATTCTTGAATCCCAGGTGCTGGGAAAGCACATCAGGATTTTATCATTTAGTTCAGTTAAAGAAATTTCCTTGTCCAAAGTCTTTAGCTCATTGACAATCAGACTTAGTCTATTGTACATGTCAGCCACTGATTCACCTTCTCCTTTCTTGAAGTTCTCATATTGACTTATCAGATGAGACCTTCTATCCTTTCTTTCATCAGCAGATCCTGAGACAATTTCAGAGAGTTTGTCCCAGGTTTCTTTGGCTGAGTTGCATTCAGCTACCTTTTGAAAAATGTCATCAGACATAGTTTGGGCTAAGATGTTCATAGCCTTAGCATCTGCAATCTTCCACTTCTTTATATCTGCATCTGTTCCAGAAGGAGGTGGAACAGCACTTGTACTTGAGCTTGCTGGTGGAGTTGGACACACTGTCAAGACAGAATTAAAGATATCCTCATCAATAGAATTCATATACAATCTAATCCTTGCCTTCTAGAGTGCAAACTTGGAGAGGTTGCACACTGGTGGTCTGGTGCTTGCATAATCTTTGTTCTGTGCCATGTCTCTAAATGAGTAGATAGATGTATAGAAAGTAATCCTCTACAGAGATTGATCTTATCAGGGATCTTTTGGTTCAGGTGTTAACCAGTATGAGCAACCAACCTGCCTCTGATACCAATTGAAAGTGAGGGTAAGATCTATCTCAACTCTAGAGGGGGGGTGAATAGAGTTTAGTTAAAATAATTTTTGAATTATTAAAATATCACAAATTAAAATTCTATTTAAGCTATAGTGTAGAGTGCTAACAGAAACTTAAAAACTGAAAGGAAAAGGACAAAGCACACAGCAGACAAATCACACAAGCAAAACCAGAAGACACAAGGAAATATAGTGGTTCCCCAAAACTGGGTACATCCACTCTTCTACCACCCTTGGTAGGAATCCACTCAGGACTGAGTTGATCAGGTGTCCTGACACCAATGAGCTTTTGATAAGGTGCTCAAAAACCAAAGCTAGATTTTTTGATAAGGTGTCTTGCCACCACTGAGTTTTGACAAGGCTCTCAGAACCAGACAGAACTTTTGAAGGGAGTTCAAGAACCCTTTTACAGCAGGAAAAGAAAAAGTGAAAGTTGAAGTTGTCTTCTCTGTTCTCAGTCAAATGAGAGAAGCACAAGTGGATTGAAGATGTCAAAGCTCCCCCTGAGATGTAGAGAGGTTCAGGCAGAGAAGCTTTGTGGAAGGGTGATAGGTCTTCAGAACTTGATCTCCAGAAAAGAATGGTTTCAGCAGAACAGCTGAAAGATGATGTGTCTGGAAATCTAAGATGAGGATGCAAGAACACTTAGTCAGCTAGAAGATCTAGATGTTGTAGTTTTCTTGTTCTTCTGCTAACAGTATTCTTCTGTGTGTTTTCTCTTCTTCTTTTTCTGTCTATCAGCTCTGTGTGTTGTTGTTGTTGTTGTTGTTTTCCTGTATATCTAAAGGACCATAGGAATAGAATTGATTTTCTGAATATTCTCCTTGACCAAAGATGGCCGTTGGTCAGTCATAAATGTTTTCCATAAATGGTCTTGTCTTTTAGAGGAAAGTCCAGCAAACATTCTCTGAATGATACCTTGAAACTTGCTCCAAACGGCTGGGAGATCTTCTGTCATAAATGCTGATAATATTCAAAAACATTCCAAAGAATCAGCAGCATTTGAAATCTTGAAGACGTTGATCTCTCCAAACAATCGTCGATCTGAGCTCTACGATCGTCGAGCTGAGCTCAGAGATGAACTGAGATAAGCAGACAGAAAACGTCGAACTGAGCTCAAAGATCGTCGAACTGAGCTCAGCGACCTGAGAAACAGCTGAAGGAGGCATCGTCGAACTGAGCTAGACGATAGTCGAGGGGAGTTTGACGATTAAGCAAAAGCTAGCTAAAAGCAGATAGTCGATCTGAGCTCGAAGATCGTCGACCGGAGTTCGACGATTTGTTGAAGTTGAGCTCAGAGAGCGTCGAACTGAGTTCGACGATTCGTCGACCAGAGCTCGACGAAAATTGCCTTAGACTTAGCTCTTCATCCTTGATCTTGGAGTGGACTTGGGGGCAGCTTCAAAACTAAGTTCTAGACCCTAGACTCATTCTAATGTTGACCTTCTCAACTATACAACTAGGTCAACTAGGATCCTAAGACAAGCATAGTGATCCTTACCCAAATTAGTAATAGGGTGTTCCAACACCATGTCAGTCCACCCTTGAATCCAAGGTTCTGCCTCCCGAGTGGCTTCCACACTCGCCAGAGTGAACTTCTTCCAGGATCTTCAGAACTTTTTCCTCTGTCACGCACCTGGCTATAAGCCCTAAACGTGTCTTCTGGTACAACCCTCCTTCATACATCACGTAATAAGCTTACTTGTGCCTAAAGAATTTTTTGTACTTGATCTTCTCTGGGAGTTCGCCCGTGGTTAAGAAGGTTGCAAAGGGGTCTACCCATAAGGGGCGTCGATCCACCTCCATCAATTCACTCTCTTTGATAGATGGGTGAAATAGTTCTTTTATAGTGCCGCCAGCCCGGGGTCCGAATTTGTCCAATCGGTCAGCTGCGACATTCTCCTCCCGGGGAATGTGCTGAATGGAAAACACTCGAAAACCTCAGATTAGCCCCTTCACCTTGGTTATGTACCTCATGAGGGTGGACTCTCATGCCTCAAACTAACCTTTGATTTTCGGTGCCACTACCATTGAAACTATGAACACCTCCATATCCTGTATACCCAGCTCTTTGGCCAGACGTAGCCCTGCAATCACAATCTCATACTCTGCCTAGTTATTAGTGACTGGGAAATGTAGGGCTACAGCCTGCTCTATCATTTCCCCTTTAGGGTTTACCAACACTACTCCGCCTCCTAAATTATTCTTCCCCTAGGCTCTATCGATAAGCACCTTCCAGGAAACCTGCTGCGAGGGCACTTCACCTTCCACCTCGATGACATAGTCGACCAAGAAGTCGGCTACCGCCTGCGCCTTAATCAAGAGTCGAGGTACAAAGGAGATATAAGACTCACTTATCTCGATGGATCACTTAGACAATCTTCCTGAGTTCTCCACCCCTTCAAAGATCCCATGGAGAGGGTGGTCAGTCACCACCTTGATTGAGTGTGCTTGAAAATACCGTCTGAGCTTTCTATCTAAGATAACCAAAGAGAAGGCCAACTTCTCTAGGATTGGGTAACGGAGTTTTGTCTTTTTTAAGACCCTGCTAACATAATTGATGGACAGTTGTTTATTACCCTCTTCCCGGACCAAAACAGAACATACGGCCTTAATTCTCACTCCAAGATACAAATTCAGGTCTTCTCCCTCCTTAGGTCCCTGAAGGAGTGGGGCCTGGGCAAGCTGACTCTTCAAGGCTTGGAACGACTCCTCAAATTCTTTTGTTCATTCAAACTTTTAATTCCATTGCAACACCTTGAATAAGGGTCAGTGTTTCTTTCTTATGTGAGATAGAAACCTACTCAATGCGGCGAGCTTCCCCGTCAAGCATTGAACTTCATTGGTGCTTCACGGTGTTTCTAACTCCACTATGGCCTTCACCTTGTCAGTGTTGAGCTCCACCCCTGCTGGAGTGAGGAGATGGCCCAGGAAATTTCCCCTACTTTCCCCAAAGACACACTTCAAGGGGTTCAGTCAAATCTTAAACTTCTGTAGGGTGGCGAACATTTCGTCTAGGTCAAGCAAGTGGGACTCCACATCTTTGCTCTTTACCATGAGGTCATCTATGTATACCTCCAAGTTCTTTCACCTCTGCTCTTTGAAGACCCAGTGCATCATTCGCTGGTATGTAGCTCTTGTATTTTTCAACCTGAATTGCATCATCTTATAGCAGAAATCACCTTCTCTCATGATGAAGGAGACATCCTTGACGTCGAGTGGGTGCTTTCTGATCTGATGATAACCTGAAAAAGCATCTAAAAACACATCATATAAAAATCGATGGCTGAGTCAACCCGTGCATTAATTAAAGGTAGAGGATAACAATCCTAGGGGCATGATTTATTCAAAAGAGAGAAGTCAACACACATCTAACATCGCCCATCATCTTTTGTTGGGTACATTGGGAAATGTGTACCTGATTTGGAGAAGCCTCACTTAGCTCAATGATATACATCAAGGTGTATTTGATGTTGTTTTGAGTTTATATATGTGCAGGTTAAGTATTGGCTAAAATGCAGAAAATGTTTATAAGTCCATGTGTCGACACTTAAGGAAGTCTGTGTCGACACTTGGAAAAGCTGTGTCGACACCTGAAGCAACTGTGTCGACACACAAAAATTGTTAGTCGACATCAACTGTGTCTACACCGGGAGGCAATGTCGACACACAGAAATAGTCAGTCTACAATAACAGTGTCGACACCTGGAGGCAGTGTCGACACACAGAAGCAGAGTCGACATCACCTGTATCGACACCTGGAGGCAGTGTCGACACACAAATTCGGAGACTATATCAACTGTATCGACACACAGGACTTGTGTCGACACACAACAGAGTTTCAACATAGTTGATTGTTGTGGAGTGAAGAAGTGATTGTGTCGACACAAATAATCAGTATCGACACATTCTCAAAATGCAGTATCAAGAAGCTGTGTCGACATCAAGGGAGCTATGTCGACACAACCAAAGTCTGTATCGACACTTAAGTCACTTGTGTCGACACATATTGACAGATTGTCTCGACACTTTATGACAGTCAGTCTCGACGCTTTGCCGACAGAGACAAAGGCTCAAGAACTGTTTGAGGACTTGACAGCTGTGAGTTACAACAGGTTTACTGAAGCTGTCAGACTTGTCAGAAATTCGTTAAAAACCGGATCAGCTGGTTACCATGGGTGAAAGCTATATATACACAGACTGTGTCAAATCAAAATATAATTATGAATTGATATACAACTAACACAACTATTGTGAGTTTAATCTCTGATCAAGAAAGTGCAAGTCACACAGAAGAAGATCTTCATAAGAAGATCAAAGAAGACATTTTGAAGTGATCATCCACTCAGATTTTGTCTAAGGAGAATTCAATCCAGAATTCAGAAGAAACTTCAGAAGGTTTGGGGAGAGAGAGCTCTAGCTGTTTTGAGGTCAAGTAGGAGACAATCACAAGTCTCTCAAGAAGTAGATCCTGAACTAATCTACTAAGTAGATCTAGATCCATATCTGGAATCCAAGAAGGAAGCTGCCAGTCAGTCAACTTTAAAGGAGATCAACCCTACTAAGTTCAGAATCAAGAAGCTTTGAAGAAAGCTAAGAACAGGTTTATTTCAGTCATCAGATTCATCAAGAAGCTAGTCATCAGATTCATCAAGAAGCTGATCAAAAATCTTCTTATCCTTTCTCTCTCAACAAGGGTAAGAGTCCATCAAATTACTTATCAAATTTTGTAGGATCTTTTCAAATATCTGAGTTGTAAGCCTGTGTTATAAAGGCTGAGTGTAGGAGATTTTGATCTCTGAGTGGTAAGGCTGATTGAGCCTGAGTATAGGAGAATTTATTCTCTGAGTTGTAGGCCTTGTGGCAAGGCTGAGGTAGGGCTTGTTAGCCTGAGCTGTAGGAGTGTGGATACATTCTGAGTTGTAGGAATCCTTCAGGATTCTGAGCTGTAAGATCTGTGGATCTGAGAAGAAGGAAGAAGTTAGGCCGAATCTAGCACACTGCTAGATAGGTGAAGGGGGAAAGTGGATGTACCCAGACCTTGGGGAACCACTATAAACCTATGTGCAATCTATGATGCTTGTGTTATTTTAGATTCTGTGATTATATACTGTGTTAGCTGTAGAGATTTGAGCTTTATATTAAATATCTGTAGCTATATTCTGCCTTAGTTTAAAATAAAGAAAAGAACCTATTCACCCCCCCTCTAGGTGTTTAGGTTGTCTTGAAGTTAAAAATACCAGCTTTCTTAACCATTACCACATTAAAGACCCAACTTGGATACTAAATCTCTGATACAAAACCTATCTTGAGGAGCTTCTCCACCTCCTCGTGGATGGGCTCCTCAAGCTTTGCGGCGACAATCCTCCTTTTCTGGTGGATGGGAGTGACTTTGGGTTGAGTTTAAAGCGGTACATTCCACAACTGATTCGATGTCTGGAATGTCCATTGCACCCTATGGGAAGACGTCGATGCTCCTCTGGATGCACTCCCGTATCCTCTCTTGATCCCCGGGACTCAGCCCGCTGCTGACCCGCACCTTCCATGTCTTCCCTACCCTGATGAAGACCACCATCTCCACCACCTCATCTACTTTCTCCAACCTGTACTGATCTTACTCACTTCTCAATCCCTTCCCTTTTGCCAGTACCTCCTCCATCTCTGCTTCTTCAACCAATATCGTCTCAGCAAGACACACCTGCAACTCCACTCCCCTACCCTCCTGGGCACAAATCTCTCCTTCATATTCTCCCTCCGCATTCTCCACCACCTCAACCGGCTCCACCTACTTCTTAGTCGTATCCTTCTCGACCACTTTTGCCTCACCTACTAACTCCTCCTGTATTGTCAACTCTCTTCCCATCCCTTCTGCCTCCTCCATCCAATATATGGTGTTGACGGCAGTCATATAATATTGTCTTGCCTCCTTAGGATCTCCTTTGATTCAGAATTGGACCCCCCTATTAAACTTGAGACATTGATGGAATGAGGATGGGACACAATGAAAAGCGTTGATGAGGGGACACCCGAATATGGCATTGTAGCTTCTCGGAGCGTCAACGATGATGAACCGGCAATTTCTTGACCCCCCACCCCGTATCATATGAAGCCCAAATCCACCTTCAAATTCCATCCTCTCCGCATAAAATCAAAAAAATGGCCCATCTGAGACCAACACCCTCCTAGCCTCCACCTTCATCGCCTTGAAGGCCACTTTGAAGATCACATTCACCGAGCTCCCGTTGTTAACCAGAATCTAGGAGACCGTGTATTTTTTTTATCACCATTTGGATCACCAAGCCGTTATAAAATTGATCCTCGTAGACGGGCATGTCCTCCCATAAGAAGGTAATCTTCTCCTCCAGGGTGGGATTTAGGAGGTCGAGGCAACGCTCCTCATGAACATGGTATGGAAACTCTCATTGTGGGTGTCTTCGATTCCTACTCCCCCATGAATCACCCTGATCCTCTCGCGGGTGCCTACGTCAGCCAGATCCTTATACCTATCTACCTCTCCTCCGGGCAGAACTTCCTCTATCCGCACTAGTGACTGCTGCTAAACTTCTCCCCTGGCTGCCCTTATTTCCAGAAACTCCGGGCAGGTGGCCGTCTCATGACCTTCCTCCTGATAGAACTCACAAAAGGGCAATGCCACCCTGCCCCCTTCTCTCCTTCCTCTTCCATTCATTCTTCTCATCCCCCTCCCCCGAGCAATTGTCAACGCTTGATGCGGCAGCGGGAAGGGCGGCCTTTTATCCTGCCTCCATCCTGTTGGGTTGATCCTCCCTTGACCTCCATGGTATTTCTCTCCACCTTGATAGCCTCTCCACTGCCCCTGGGTAGGCCCCTCCCAAGGTATCCATGCCAACCGATTATTTGGCTCCCGATATCCTCACCCCTGATGTTGCCTCTCGTTCCCTTAACCTCAGGTCTCTTCCCTCCTTCTTTCTTCCTGCTTCCTTACAACTCCCTACTCCTTCACCTCATCCTTCACCAACATGGCCAGCTTCTTAGCGAATGTTGAGTTTGCCATATCACCCTCAATCTCTTTTGCCTCCCTCTCCATCAACTCTTCGAAGGAAATGGGGACACTCAATTCAGCTCCATGCTGAAGAACCATGCCTTAAACCCAGAGTGAAGGCGAGCATTAGGGTATGCCTTGGAACCTCTTGGACTAGAAGGATCTCTTTATGGAATCGGTTGACGTAGCTCCCCAATGTCTCCTCTAGTTTCTTCTTGATCGCGAAAAGGCATTCTGCTCCCTTCTTCCTCTTTTTGGCGTCGAGAACATCAAGAGGAACCCACATCGCAAGTCCTCAAAGCAGTAGATGGAGCTTGCGGTAAGCTGGTGAAACAAGTCCCTTGCCTTCTTCTTCAAGGTGATGGCGAAAATTTGGTATTTGAAAGCATCCGACATCTTCCTGATGGAGACGGTATCTTCGAAGTATTGGACATATTGTATCAGATCATCTCTGCCCGTGTAGTAGGACATCTTCGGCTCTCGCAACCTCTCTAAAACTAGGGCCGAGATGACAACCTCACTGAAAAGGCTTCTCCCTCCTGCCTGGCGAGCTGAACAATCTCGCGCCTTAGGCTCACTGACCCTGTCAGCACTCACTTGACCTGGGAATAGCTCCTGTCCGGTGGGATCCCTCACACTGCTTTTGATCAGTACCTCCTTTCCGGGTCGTTGACTAGGAGTGTTCTTGCCTAGAGAATTGGTTGCGACAACTGGGACAAAAGGCATAGCCTACTCGCTCCTCGAGGTGAATGTTATATAAATAGTTTGTAGGACCTCCCTCTTAAACTCTTCCAGCATCCCGAATGTGACAACACTTGTCTGAGGTGGCGAGTTACTTGAGCCAGCTCCTTTTCCCTTGTCTCTAGCCATGAAGCTTAGCTAAAGGTTTTCTTATGCATGCTACGGTCCACGCTCACCGCACCAAAAATGTTGAAGCCAAAACTTGGTCTCAACGAGAGTTTAGACTCAAGGGAGTAGCTTACACTTACTTATCTCAAACTTGAACTCCTGGCCAGTCATGTAAAACTAGAAAATTGACCCTGAGCTGTAGCATGGAGGTCTCACTATACACCCGAAAAATCTCAAGAACGCTTTCCCTCCCAAGACAGAAGCTGAGATGGGCACCATGGAGAGCTCTCGTTACCATTCATAGCAACCTGAGGAGGAAGAAGAAAAAGAACTCGATCCCCTCCAAAGGTGCCCACAGGTTCTATTTATAGAATTCCAAGTCTAGTCTGTAAACAGCGTAACTCTACTCTTCATAAATGCTATACATATCCCAAAATGGTCTGGCAACAGCGAAACCCCATTTTTCGGAGGGGCTACTGGCAAGCCATCGAGGGCATTCTGGTAAAAGACAATATTGGCCGAGTGGTTCATGAAAATACCACTCGCCTGAGGTGGCGAGTTCTAAATAGGACCAGCACTCGCCATTAGCCCGGGACCTAGGGCGAGTGCAGGCCCAAATATCCCACTTTCCCACCCCTTTCATGGCCCTAGGGCGAGTGCAAGCATATATGCTCCACTCCCGCCCCCCCCCCCATATTCTTGGCCACTTAGCCTAAGTGTGTCAAGGAGGTCCCACCACACTTGCTCATCGGACTCTCCTGAGTCATAGACTGCGCACTATTCAGCCGGTTCATCCCATAATGGGCCCACTCGCCGGGCACGGGCATGTACACTCTATTTTAGCTCCGCTCTTGGGAGATGTCGACTCTTCTCCACCTCCTTCAATTGAGCTCCGCTCGTGGAAGGTGTCAAACTTTTGTCCTCCTCTAATTGAGCTCCACTCCTAGGAGGGACACTAAGTGGCATATCATCTTCTGTTTATCTTTCCGAACTACGAGTCCTATATTGTTTTTCCGAGCTCGTATTGAACCCGAAAAAAGTAGGAATTTTGTATAACCAGTAATTTGTCAAGATCAGAAGTGCATAAGGAGACCTTTATTCACAGATCATTCTGCTCGATAGCCTAACAACTATTTGCAAACCTTAAAGGAAGAGTACTAAACATTCACGGGGAAGAGAACCGTGACGAGTACTCGTGAGTATGTGTGAGTAGCCCATGTAACTCGCGAGTATGGGTAAGTTGTACGACCCATTTTTTTGCTACGCTACCGGGTCTTATGCCTAGAATTGCCGTTTTGCGGTAACACTTTCACTCGGGAGGGTCGCAACTACAAAATGCTAATCATGTCGGCTGAACAGAAACAGAAGCAAGAAAAGGAAAGTTGAAGTGCTAGGTCCACAAAATAGTAATATAGTCAAAATGTAAACCACTGCATAGTCCCAAAATAAAAGAAAGTATTGAAATACTAGAAAGATAGACGGGCTTATGCCCGGTACATCAAAACCTCACTACAAGATCACTCGCGGGAGCTAATAGACTAAACACTCACAGAGCAAGAAACGGGCGATCCTGTACTAGACTGGCCCCCCTCCACATGCACCGTGCCAACCTGGTGCTGCCTCCCATATGGCTGCTGCCTGTCCCCTATCTGAATCCCTTGAAAAACAACATGGTCCACCGACCGTTAGTCATAAGACTAAGTCAAATATCATCCCCGCCTCCCCTTGCGACTCTTAGGCACCATGCAGGAAGGAGGATATCGAAGATATTGAGGTGGAGAGGTGTCAAAACAGATGTCGGTGGACCTAAGATAGCAGTTCTATCAAGAGCTATGTATATAAATAGTAATAATTAAACTATGCTAAAGCAAGGCAGTAATAAGTACAGATAGAGAGTAACTGAAATAAAATCTAACCTTAACTTATATGAATGCCCATACTAACTTATATGTTAAGGGGTCTTTTGCAGGTCTCCCATTGTATAAAAAGTCTTATACCAATTTATACGTTGGGGTGTCAGGTTTAATGCATGAATGAGTATAGTGGAGTGTTATGCCATGATCCATGCAAGTGCAACTCACGCACACGACTCCATGCGCACAGATCTTTAGTTCCCCCTATTTGGAGTCAGCAAAACTCTTAGGTACCTTGCGCTGTGGCAAACGGAGGCAGTGGGTCGGTCCACCCCACTGCTAGGTCAGCATTCACGCCACCAAACCTAGACCTTTGTACGCCTCAATGTGAAAGACACACCATGGAGCCTCTGTGTACCTTGCTGGAAAATCCACCAGTCTCCTTTGGCTAAGTATGAACCACTCTCATCGAGTCATCGTACTGATTCCAGCGTGAACGACAGTCAAGTAACAAAAACCCACCACTAATGTTATGCCCATGCAACTAAGGAAATTACCGAGCCAAAAGCTCCTCGGGCTTGCATGCCCGTCCAACAATCTATCGAGCCATCGACTCACCGGTCTAACCGACCCATACACCAAAACCACTGAGCTAACCGCTCAAGTGACCTAACTAAACTAGCAACCCTAAACTAGGTGTAGTGCAAGTGGAGTTATTAAGTTAATTACTTTTGTATCGCTTTCACCAACAAATTACGTTAACCCAGGACATCCCAAGGCATTCCCTGTGAAGGGCTCTCGAGGGCACAAGGAACTACGATGGGATGAAGCCCAAAGTTCCCTTTCGCAAGTCACTTATTATTATTATTGATTACTACCCTTGTCCCAACCCTCTAATTTACTCTTGGGCTATTCCTACGTGTATTTTGACTCCTTCTTTCACTCCGCGGGTAGGACGATGTTTCGTCGAACCCGAGCACCACCTAAATTTTTAGCCAAACCCACCCCCCTTCACCACCTGACTCCTGATATTGGCCTCAAATCCTCCTCTCTCTCTCTAACCAATGCACTTATCACTAATTCCCAATACCCATCCCGCCTGTGATTCAAATCTAGCAGTTTTACTGTATGTATACCAACCAAGCTTAATTGTGCACTAAAACAGGGACCCCTTTAAATACACATCAAAATGCCCAAAGATATTTATTGGGGGTCCATCATGACATAATTAGACTAAATCAAGAAATTTGTAATTCTCCTAATTAATTTGGCATTTATTTAATTTTCCAAAAAATATGGTCATGAGTGATTTTGAACATGAAATACTAGTTTCCCTTAAGCTATGACCACCCAACAATTACTAATAGTATATGAAGTCTAAATATCAGAGGGCATCAAGTTTCATAATTTTCCATTAATGTTTTGGCCTCTAAATAAAACTCAAAGTAAAATCTATTATGAAAGGGTAAAGAAGGAAGTAATGTAACTAAAGATCAGAAAATTATAAAAAAATTACCCATCTTCAAAGGTAACCAAAAAAGGCAACTGCCCAAATATTATAATTTTCCATGCTCTTTAAGTAACAAAATAAAATCAATTAGTTTATATTAAAGAAAGCACCTTGTGAAGCAACCCCTAGAATTAGGCTTCCAAAAATCCCATAAAACTTCATAGAGCTTTATGTTACTCTAAAAAACACTCTAGTTGAGTTTCATAAGATTCCAGTGAATGAATAAGTTTAAATAAATTCTTCAAACAAAAAGAGCAACTTAACGAGTTGTGAATGAAGTACTCCAAAAATTATTCTAAAATTCTTATCAAAAATTCTAGGGCTTTGTTATAGTCCTAAAACATAGTGGACATAATCTCATATAATTTAAAGGTCATAAAGTCAAGTATAAAAATTCTTCAAGAAAAGGCATTATAGTTCACTTTATAAAGTAACCTACTTATAAACTCTCTCAATCACCATATCAATTTGTCCAGAGACTTAAAAGAATATTAAAAGGCTTCTACCAACTTCTTACATAATTCCAAGGCATGGAGCCCTTAGATCACTCTTTAAGGTGCAATAGCCTAATTTTATATATATATATATATATATATATATATATATATATAGTGGTTTAAGTGGGGTGCAAGGGACCTATCACCACCTACATCCATCCTAGGGAACCACTCCACCCTAGAAACCCATGGGTGTAATTCCCATGTCCAAACAAGGCCAAACACCTCATGTTCTTCACAAACCCTAACTAGCTCAACCTAGGGCTTTGAACTAAGGCACTAGGGCTCAACCCCCCCCCCCAACCCACCCCAAACTCTAAAAGAGGGTGACCCCACTGACTTGAGGCTCTGGCCAAAGTCCCAATTGCCTTTTGAGTGATTTTTGGCCCCTATTTGCCCCAAAAACATCAAACCCTAAATTAACCCATTGGGGCCCAAACTTTGGCCAACTCAAAACCCATCTAATACAACTCCAAATGGGGTGAAAATTTAACCAGGGACTCATGATGATACCTAAGACCACCCACCAAGGTTTTGGGGGTTGTTGAGGCCATTAGACCCCTTAATTAAGCTACACTAGAATTATTAAATTTTTACCAAAATTATAGAAAATAATTCTCCAAAAATTCCCATTTTTAGATATGTTCTCGGTATAGATGAGATTGACCCCCTGTCCGATTTTTAGGTCATTTGGATTTGTGGTTAGATGGGGCCATTCATTTCAAACTCTGTCTAGCACTAGGTATAGGTTGCACCATTTTGGGTGCTGAAGTCAGACCACTAACCCAAATCACTTGAAATAAATTTTAAAATAAACAAGACTCCAAGGGCTACAGCTTTGGTGTTTATCACGTTTTCATCAGAAAGCTCTAAGTATTTTTAAAAAATACAAACATTATCAACAAAAAATGTGACAGAATTTGTATAAATGAAATAATATATTCCTAAGTATTTATCTTAAGCGGCACGAATCTTAAAGCACATCGGGTGGCTGCCCGTCGTCTTCTACCTCCAGCCAATGGATGTGATTTAACTGACCTAGACCCGCTTCTCCTTGCTGCCGCCGGGCACCTAGCCACCTCCCCGGCCGGCCACCGCCACCACCACCACCTCCGTCGAGGTGGTGGTTATCGCCAGGAGGCGGCACAGCCGCCGGAGAGGCCGTTTCCAGCAAACTCGAGAGATGAAATTTCTCGAAAAAACTCAAGGAATTGCTCACGGGATTGGGCTCAACTGAGCCCGATATCTCTCCTAGTTGATCTAGGATTCTAGCACAGAGGGAGAGGCGGAGAAATCAACCTTCAATCGATCCTGCCGACGGGTTTGGTGTAAATGTTCAATGTGCGGTGGTGGAGGTCGCTAGAGCTTTGCAACAACACTACAAACTTGCTCAAAACCGATGGGGGAAGAGTGTAAACGACTCCTCTGGGTTTGGGGAGTCTTTTTAATGAGCCAAAATGGGGAGGGGAGGGGTCCCTCTTCATTGCACCATTAATGGCCAAATGAAGAGGTTTCGGCCATGGGTGGAGGTGCACTATTCCGGCCATGAACAGTCACCAATTGATTGCTAGCCTCCTCCTCACTGAATGGGGTAATGAATCATCCTATTAGGAGGTGAAAAAGAGGGGCTATTGGCCACCTTTGCCATGAATGCTCTTCCTCCCACATTCTCACTCCTCCATTATAGGCCAATTGGAGCTTTCTCTCTCCTAGTCACCTTGGCCGAAATTGGGGGATTAACCCAGCCAAGCTACACCCCATAAACCCATCTTGATGATTAAAATGAACCTAGCCAAAAAGGTTTTGGGGTTTGGACTTGAGTTAGCCCATTTGGGTTCACTTGACCCAAAGGTGGGTTAGCCTAACCCTAGGCTAAATTGGGTGACCTAGCTAACCTTAAAGGGGAAATTAGTGACCCTTGGCCTTACCCAAGGTCTAGGGGGACCTTGGTAGGGTTGTCTTGGCACCTTAGGGGTAACTTGACCCTTAGGAAGGGCACTTTGACCAAATAAGGGCAAAGGTTAGCTTGGGTAAACATGGCCCCTTGGTTGACCCCAATGGGTCCTTGGTGACCCATGGGCCTCCCATAGGGCTTAGGAGTGTCTAGTTGGGTCTCCTTGGCTAAGGGGGTGATCAATTGACCATGGGTGAACTAGTTTGACCTAATTAGGGTTAGGGTTGACTTTTGTCACTTAGCCTCTAGGGTTATCCCTAATGGGTCCTTGGTGGTCCTATGGGCCCCCTAAAGGTCTAGAGGAGTTGTGGTCAGGTCTTAGAGCCAGGTTAAAACCCTAAAGTCAACCCTTAGGTGGTAGAGTTGAAAAGTGTTATTTGCAGCCCATGGCGGTCTCATCTTATTTCTAAGTTCACTTGGTCCCTTTTTGGGCTTCCTAGAGTTTTATCTTGCTCTTGACATGACAAAACCACCCTTGGGGGTCTAGTTGTTTGAGGGATGTTACACAAGTAGCCCTTCTAACTAGTGAGTATGGGCGAGTAGCACTAGCAACTCGCAAGTATGGGCGAGTATCCAATGACACTAGGGGTATTCTAGCATAGACACCCCTCATGATTTGTCTATAAATACAAATGCATGGGTACCAGGAATGATACTTTGAGACCCCGCCAAGTTCCATACTTGACATGCTCGTGCCTTGCTAGTACTTTGCTAAGCCCTTTGGTTTTGGAGGGAAGACCTTCTAAACTTCCGGGTACATGGCGCGATCTACTCGTTGCAGCACATGGGTCGTGTTTATAGTCAGTGCAGTTCCCTCCTTCGCTCTTTCCATCACACCTGTGTGATTTGACCGCGGGATCAGTGAACTTAGGCCATACTTAGATCCGAATATTTTGAACTAGGATTTTTCATGTTCAACTTGCTTGAATAAAATTAAATACTCATTAATATAAAGTGCGGAAACTTAAAGATGTATCATCTTTTGATTCATTTTTATGTCACTCAATGACATATTTTCAAGGAAAATATGAAATCCTTGCCTATTACAGAAATTAGCAAGGAAAAATAATTTTTTGATATTTAACATCAAGTTTAGCAAAAAAAATAAAAAATTCGACATCTTTAATAAAATTAGAAATCAAAATCAACATTTTAAGAATCGGATCGAAGAACAAATTGGTTGGATCAAGGGTTCAAGATCTGATCGGTCAGACCGATGTTGAACCATGATGTCAGATAATAAAATATTACATATCATGAGTCATAAGTTCATAGCATATTGCATATTGTTTAAATATCAAATTTAACTTAAATGTAACTAAGTAATATAATTATAATATACAAACAAAAAAATATTTACATATATATTACTTATCAAGCTTATTATAATAATTTTTATAGATTTTTAAAATACATATTGGATATGATAGTTTTACTTTCAAGATAACCTAAACACCTAGAGGGGGGGGGGTGAATAGGTTCTAATTTCTTGTTTATACTTCTAGGCAGAATTCAATTTACAAATTTAAAACATCTAGCACAGCATTCACAGACAACTAAGCTTCACAGATTGCATAATGTTTTATAGTGGTTCCCCAAGGTCTGGGTACATCCACTTTCCCCCTTCACCTATCTAGCAGTATGCTAGATTCGGCCAAACTTCCACTATTCTCAGATCCTCAGATCCTACAGCTCAGAACCTGGATAGGTTCCTACAACTCAGGCTCAACAGCCCTATCTCAGCCTTGCCTCAAGGCCTACCTCTCAGAGAAGAACCTTCTCCTACACTCAGGCAAATAGCCCTACCACTCAGAGATCACCTCTCCTACACTCAGCCTTTATAACACAGGCTTACAACTCAGATCTGTGTAAACAGATCCTACAGAAATTTAGAAAAGATATTTTAATGTCTTGCCTTTGTTAAGAGAGAAGAGGACAAGACACTTCTTGATCAGCTGATGAAATCAACTGAATCTGAGCTTTCTTCAAAGCTTCTTGAATCTGAACTTAGCTGAGTTGATTTCCAAATAGCTTCTTGAGAAACCACAGATGGCTTCCTTCTTCTTCTTCAAGATGACTGGATCCCTCTCTATCCAACACCTTTTCTGATACTTCAGACTTCTTCTTAGATTTTCTGATGAAGATCTTCTTTAGAGCTTAGCACTTTCTTGAATTGAAACTTCAATAGGATCGTAATCCTTCTGTTTCTTCTTCTTAGATCTCCTTCTGTTAATTTTTTTTTCTTCTGAATATGTCTATTTATAGACTTTCTTCAAGGTAACCGGTTGATCCGATTTCTAACTGATTTCTGACAGGTCTGACAGCTTCAGTTAAATGGTGGCAACCCACAGCTGTCAAGTCTTCAAACAGTTCCTGTACCTTAGCCTTGGACAGCAAAATGTCGAGACAGTCTGTTAGAAAGTGTCGAGACCAATCTGTCTATCTGTGTCGACACAAGTGACTTTGGTGTTGACACAGTCTTTGATGATGTCGACAAGTTGCCTTTAAGTCGACACAGCTTCTTCAGAAAATAACTTGGTCTAGACTCTGCAGTGTGTCGACACAAGTCATGTGTGTCGACACAGTTGTTGTAGATTCAGAACTCAGTATGTGTCGACACAGCCTTCAGGTGTCGACACATCAATCTTCAATTCTGCCAAAATGTGTCGACTCAGTCTTCTGGTGTCGACACAAGCATAGTCGACTTCTGCCAATATGTGTCGACTCAATCTCAAGGTGTCGACACATCCACCCAGTGTCGACACAGTAGAGGTCGACTATCTTCTTCTGTGAGTCGACTATCTTTCTCTGGTTGACTATCTTTCACTAGTCGACTATCTTCCACTAGTCGACTATTTTTCTCTGGTCGACTATCTTCTTCTGTGTCAACAATCTTTCTCTGGTCGACTATCTTTCACTAGTCAACTATCTTTCACTAGTCGACTATTTTTCTCTGGTCGACTATCTTCTTCTGTGTCGACGCTGCTTCCCAGTGCTGAGGTCGACGATTTTCTTTATGTGTCGACACTGCTTCCCAGTGTCGACATAAATGTGGTCGACCATCTTTCTCTGTGTCGACACTGATATTCTGAAGTGTCGACACAATTTCTTCAGATGTCGACATGTGGACTTAGAATATTTTTCTGCATTCTTTAATACTTCTTCACCTGCACATGTCAACTCAAAACAACATCAAATACACCTTGATGTATATCATTGAGCTAAGTTGGGCTTCTTCAAATCAGGTACACATTTTCCAATGTACCCAACAATCTCCCCCTATTTGGAGAAGTCATAACCCTATAGCCAATGATATACACCATTTATAAAAAGTATAAACTGATGATATATGACATAACAGGAATACTTAATATAAACAAAATAAAAACCATCCATCACAGAATGAACATTATATGATACCAAACAACATTTTGTTTATAACTTGATAATGTTTGAATACAGAGATTTACATTTAATGATTTAATCAAAACATTACAAAATACTTTGAAAGAACTAAAAATTAAGACTGATCAGGCTCTTTTATGACAATCCCTTTGCCAGATAGAATTTGAGCCTTCACAGGAGCTTCAGAATCTTCAGCTGGCTTCTTGCCTTTTAGATCAGCCTTCTTCTTTGCTTCTTCCTTGAGCCTTTGCCTTTCAAAATAATGAAAGGGCTTTGGAAAGTACTTGCTCGGCTCCTGAGCATTTGGAGGCAGCCTACCCAGCTTGGCTTTTCTTCTAAACTGTACTATGGCCTCTTGCCTGGCTTCATACTTCTTCCATTCCATCTCATTGAACCACTTGCCTCTTTCATGCACTTGGTCTTTGACAGCCTTCCATGCAGTGAGTATAATATTTCTGGAAGTAGGACTCCACTGCTCAAAGTCTGGCTTAAGTTCAGCCTGCTCTCTAAATCTTTTCTTAGATAGTAGAGCATCTTGCTGGTCTTTCAAAGTAGCCTCAGGCTTATCAACCTTCCCAATAACAACATTGGTAACCTCCTTTGGAGGACTATACATTCCTTGAACTTGCTGATCAATCATATCATAATCTGGAGGAGGGTAAATGACTTGGGCAACCTCAGGTTGATTGCCTTCAAGTAGACTTGTTTGTATTCCGTACTTAGCCACCATAGCATCATCACACAAAGGTGGATATCACAATATGGCTCGAATACTATTGGTCACCCATTTGGTGTGCTCTGAGCCTGCATGAACTAACATCCTCTCCCCCTTTATGGCTTCTCTAGTAACATGATCTCTTAGATCTTCCTTCTGAAATCTGATTTGTCCATCTAGATAATTCACACCCTCTTTAAAAAATGGTTTTAACTTTAGAAGCTTGTCAGATATTTCCTTTTGAGAGGTAGTGATAGCAGTTTTAACAGAATCAATAACAGCTTGAAAGTTCTTATCAAATTCTTCCATTTCCTTTGCTCTAGCTGCAGGCAGGCCTGGAACAATCTTTTTCAATTCATTAATGATCTCATGATGAGATTCAGTTAAATTCCCATTCATCCTTATCTGATTTTCCAAGACATAGCTTTGCTTTAAAGCAATATCATCCACCTTAGGGATGATAGACTGTTGTTGTTGTGCCAAATATACCACAGCATTACCTCCCTTATGGAAGCAATCTGTCATCTCCTTTTTATGCATATTGACCTCAAACCTAAAAGATTTTATATCTTGAGCTAAGTCAAATTGCAGGGACTTGTTGTTCTCATCAACATATTTTTCAATAGCCACTCTGTGTTCATCCAATTTCACTTGTAAATCGATCAAAAACTTGTTATAATCAAAGTTAGAAGGAGTGTGATGTGCTGTAGACTGTAGAGCCTGCTTATAGCTCTTGCTCCTTCTCTGGAAGACCAGAAGTTTTCTCTTCTTAGCCACCCTGGCTTCTTCATTCTCAGAATCAGAAGTACTATCAATTTGAACTCTTTCTTTGGGAGGAGGAGGAACAGCTGCTTCAGTGCCATGTTGTACAGTCTCCACATGCACAGGCTCCCCCTCAATTTCTTGCTCTACTTCCATTCTATCAGTAATTATTTCATTATCTGGAAATAACTCTTCTAGAGTATATTCCTTCTGGGCTGGAACATCTGCAGTATTCAAATTTTGAGATATATTAATTTGAGCATCGTCTTGCACTTGCTCAGACAGTCTCTCCCCCTGTACTTGTTCAGTATTGGTGATGTCTTGGGCAGGTGAGGACACTTGCTTTCCCTGGACCTGTGCAGAAATAGAAATATTAGAGATGTCTTTTGTAGGAAAATACACCAGCTCCCCCTGCACCTGTACCTGGTCATGAGTAGATACAGTCTGTGTAGGTGAATAAACTTGCTGAGCTGGTATTCTTACTTCTTCTTCTTGAATTGCAGGTATTATGGCATCCTGAACTTGTGTAGAAGCAGGCTGATCTTCAACCTCTTGTCTTACTTGTTCTTCTTGTGGGTGCTCAGTACTGGTAGCATGACCTGGGGATTTCTCAGGTGAATCCTGCCTTTCCACTTCAGGCATCTCTTTGGTCAGCACCCTATCCCATCTGGAGAACAATCTCATGTCCATCCTTCTCATGTGATTAATTTTTGTTCCAGATTGTTGTTGCATAACATCAGGAATTCCTTACTTAGGTATATACTCATTATTCTAGCCAGATTTGGCTTCTTGATTCCTTCCTTAATCTTTTCAAAGATTACAGTTGACCAATCCGTTGGAATTGTAAACATATTCTTGGTCATTAGGCTGAACATATAGGCGGAAATCTTATCATGTCCACCTGGCATGCACAGAATAACTTTTCCAACCACCTTAGACAGAAACTTGCCCTGTTGATTCATTCCTTTCCTATTGAAAGCAGCTCCAATTTTCATGGTGAAATCCAATCAACACCATTGAAGAGCCTCCCTTGATTTAGAAGCAGGGACATCCTCTTCATTCTCAATTATAGGTAAGTGTAGAATTGTTCTTAACTTACTTGGTGTAATTTCCACTGGTGACCCATGAACTGTTGATTTTATCTCATGACTTTCAGAGACTACAGATGCAGAAGTATAGAACTCATGCACCTCCTTTTTCCATATCTTAGATGGTTCGGAGACCAGAAATTCTAATCCTGAGTCGGAGAGGAGAGAGATAACCCCGTGAACATCTGGAGGGGTAGCAGCAAAGGCCTGACGCACCAACTCATATCCTTCATTCACATTATCTTCAATCTTTGGCGCCATTGATCAGTGGAGAAAGCTTGAAAGATGAGAGAAAGAGAGAGAGAGAGGGAGAATGTCGACACAGGGTTTCGAAAACCTTGTAAGCGTGTCGACAGAAAGAGTTTTTGACCTATTTATACCTTCTGTTTAAAGAAGATCAAAAGTCATCAAAAACAGACTATAAGTGTCGACACAGATGGAATGTGTCGACACAAGCTTCTATTGTATCGACATCAAGTCCGTCTATTATGTGTCGACATCAATTTGCAGTTATGTCGACACCAGAGATATATAGAAGAGCATCAGAAATTCTGTGTCGACTCTTAGTATAAGTGTCGACACAAAATCTGTAAGTGTTGACACCACTATCCTGGTGAAGTCAACACTACATTCCTAGATAAGTCGACAATAAGATTCTTAAGTGTCGACACATATTTTCTGTATCGACACAATATCTCTGACTTATCGATATTACAACCCTGAGTCGACACAATATTACTGAATGTGTCGACACCATTTTACTTAGCCAATTTCTGTTTGTTCATCACAACTTATAAGTACTACAGAGTACTTGATACTACTTCAATGTGTCTTTATATCACTTGAATGTCTTGTTACCACTTCAACTTCATTGTTGATGATATTGTGATTACACTAATCAATGGTTAACATACCTAATTCAATTTTGAATTTATTGAATTTGGTCTCATCTAGGGGCTTAGTAAACACATCTGCTATTTGATAATCTGTTTTCACAAATTCCAATGAAATGTCTTCTTTTTCTACATGTTCTCTAAGAAAATGGTATTTTATTTCTATATGCTTAGTTCTACTATGAGAAACAGGATTATTAGCAATAGAAATTGCACTCTTAGAATCACACAAAAGAGGTGTTCTACTTACTTGAATACCATAATCCTTAAGCTGATGCTGCATCCATAATAGCTGTGCACAGCAGCTTCCAGCAGCAACATACTCAGACTCAGCTGTGGAAATTGCCACACTGGTCTGCTTCTTACTACTCCATGATATTAGTCTTCCTCCCAGGAATTGACAAGTACCTGTAGTACTCTTCCTATCCTCTCTACATCCTGCAAAATCTGCATCTGAATAGCCTGTTAGTTGAAAATCTCTATTCCTAGGGTACCAAAGACCTAGATTAGGTGTGCCCTTAAGATATCTCAGAATCCTTTTGACTGCAGTATAATGAGATTCTTTAGGGCAGGCTTGGTACCTAGCACAGACACATGTAGCATACATAATATCTGGTCTACTAGCAGTGAGATATAGTAGTGAGCCAACTATTCCTCTATACAAAGTCTCATCAACAGGTTTACCTGCATCATCTTTGCATATAGGCATACTTGTTCCCATAGGAGTTCTCATGGTGGAGGATGACTCCATACCATATTTCTTAATCAATTCTTTGGTGAACTTAGACTGGGATATGGACAAGCCATCATCAGTCTGTCTTACTTGGAGTCCCAAGAAGAACTTCAGTTCTCCCATACTGCTCATTTCAAACTTCCCTTGCATAAGTTTGGCAAACTTTTTACAAAGGTTGTTTTCAGTAGACCCAAAGATTATGTCATCAACATAGATCCGAACTAAGATGATCTTGCCTTTGGATTCCCTAAGGAATAAAGTTTTGTCAATTTTTTCTCTTGAGAATTTATTCTCAATAAGGAAAGTAGACAGGGTTTCATACCAAGCCCTTGGAGCTTGCTTTAACCCATACAGAGCTTTCCTAAGCTTATAAACAAAATCAGGTTTAAGAGGATCTACAAAACCTGATGGCTGCTCTACATATACTTCTTCTTTAAGATCACCATTCAGAAATGCTAACTTCACATCCATCTGGTATACTTTGAAGTCTTGATAGGCTGCATAGGCAAGGAATATTCTGATTGCCTCCAGCCTTGCTACTGGAGCAAAGGTTTGATCAAAGTCAATCCCTTCTTCCTGCTTGTATCCTTTTGCAACCAATCTTGCTTTATTCTTTACTATTATTCCACTTTCATCTAGCTTGTTCCTATAGATCCATTTTGTGCCAATTATGTTGTGGCCTCTTGGTTTAGGAACAAGCTCCCAGACATTGCACCTTCTGAATTGATTCAGCTCCTCTTGTATAGCATCAATCCAGTGCTGGTCTTGGATAGCTTTTTCAAACTTCTTAGGCTCCATTTGTGACAGGAAACTTGAATGTAGAACTGTGTTTTGATTTCTGCTTCTAGTTTGCACCCCCTGTCTTGGATCACCTATTATCTGATTAGCTGGATGATCTCTTAAATGTCTTGTAGCTGGAGGAAGATTCCCTTCTGGTTGAACATTTCCAGTTCCTTCATTTAGCTGAATCTCTGGGTTTTCATCAGCTTCTATAGTGTCTTGTTCTCCCCCTGGACAGAAGCCTTCATTTTCCAATGCCCCATCTTCCTTTGATACTTCAGTAATGGAGAGCTTGTCCATACTTTTGCTTATACCTATTGAGTCATTTGATCTACAAGACAACTCACAGTTGATTAATCTTGTTTCATCAAACACAACATGCACAAATTCTTCAACAACTTGAGTAATCAAGTTGAAGACTCTATAGGCCTTACTATTTGTGCTGTAACCAACAAATATCCCATCCTGGGATTTGGCAGCAAACTTAGTCAAATATGACTTGCCATTGTTAAGTATATAACACTTGCAACCAAAAATCCTAAAGTAAGATAGATTTGGTTTTCTGCCTTTCACAATCTCATAGGGAGTCATTTTGTGGCTTTTGGTGATAGTAGCCCTATTGATTACATGACAAGCAGTGTTAACTGCCTCAGCCCAAAAATATTCTGGGAGAGAGGTGTCACTCAACAGAGTTCTACCTGCTTCAATTAATGTTCTATTCTTTCTTTCAACAATTCCATTTTGCTGAGGTGTTCTAGGTGAGGAGAACTCTTGGAAAATCCCAAAGTCTTTACACAATTTTGTTATGCTTTCAGATTGAAACTCAGTACCATGGTCACTTCTGATTTTGACCACTGTACTATTTAGTTCATTCTGAATTTGCTTTACAAAATTAAGTAATACACTTGGGGTTTCAGATTTTTGTTTCAGAAAGAACACCCATATAAATCTTGAATAGTCATCTACAACCACAAAAGTGTAGACTTTCCTACCTAGACTGTGAACTGGCATAGGACCAAAAAGATCCATATGCAAGAGGTATAAGCACCTCACAGAATCCTTGTTTTCAAGGCTTTGAAAGGAGGATTTTGTCTGCTTGCCCTTTTGACAAGCTAAGCATATCCCTTCCTTTATACACTTAACTTGAGGTCCATTCCTCACTAACTCTTTGCTAAAGAGTTGGCCAATTGTCTTGTAGTTTAGATGAGCCAATCTCTTATGCCACTTAACACAATGAGAAGCATTGTCATCAGCTACAAGACAGATGGGAGAAGCCTTATTCTCACATTCAAAATTAAGACAATATACATTTCTCTTCCTATACCCAGTCAATATGATCTTTTGATCACTTGACCTTTTGATATGACATCCATCTTTAACAAATGAAATGTCATATCCTAAATCACTTAGCTGGCTTATGCTTATTAGATTATGTTTCAAACCTTTTACATAAGCCACTTGAGTGATAGTAATTAGGTTAGAAGAACTGTTACCAAACCCTTTGATGACTCCTTTTTCAGATCCACCAAAGATCACTTTAGGTCCATCTTTGACAGATGAATACTCCTTCAGCAGCCCCTTTGTTCCAGTCATGTGCCTGGAACAACCACTATCCAAGTACCATATAGGGGCATGGTTACTTGGATTCACCTGCAACACAGAATTACTTACCCTTAGAACCCAAGTAAGTCTTGGGTCCTTGGTTCAGGTTAGCATTAATAAAGCTACCATAACCTCTTCTAATAGGTAGACTATTGTTCTTTATAACAGTTGGGTTATACCAGCAGTTTAGTGCAAAATGGCCTCTCTTGCCACAGCACCAACATTCAAACTTATTGTATCTAGATTTAGATACCTCCTTGTCAGAAGAATTTCTGTTCATTGCTGGTGCTGCAGCAACTTCACCTACTGATTTCTTAAAACCATTGGGTTTATGACCATGGGTAGGCCTGCTTGCATTTACACCCTTGTTCTTCAGAACATTAGTCTTAATATGACCTTGAATATCTTCATGATCATATTTGTTAGAAGGCACTTCCACCTTACTAAACTTTATGGGGACTGAAAGGTTTAGTGGCTGAATAGGAGCTTTACCTTTCCTCTTGAATCTGCCAGCCCTGGAGTTACCTTTAAATCCTAATCCAGCCTTACCCTTTTGAGTGACAAATTCATCTATCAAGGGTAAGACAGATTTTGGCTTAGAGTAACTAGCCACTAAATCCCTTTCAATTCTAAGTCTGGCCTCCAGACTCTTCACTTGATCATTAGTATAATTAATTGTGCCCATCTGAATAATAGTTATATTCTTCAGCTTGGCAATTTCATTTAATTTTTGATCAATAACTTTCTCTAACTCAGTTGTAGCAACCCTTAGTTCAGCAATTTCCTGATCCTGAGATTTAACCAGGTTCTTGCTTTTCTTAAGGGCCTGCAACAAGTCCCCATACTTGTCTATCAATTGATAGACATCACCTTCAGATTCAGATGCATCTACATCACTTGATGCAGATGTAGCTGATTCTTCACTTGTATAACAAACAGATGTAATAGAAGGACATTGTACCTTATTAGGACCAGACTGATTCTGGCATATGTCATCTTCTGATCCTACCCTCAGCCCCATACACTGATGATCCTTTTGTTCATTGATGGAGTCTAGCAACTGCAGAAACTCCTCTTCTTCAGATGCAGCATATAATCCAATATATGCTTCAACTTCAGATTCTGACTCTGAAGTTGACTGGTCTGTTAGACTCTTATCTTTCTTTGCAACAAAGGATTTCTCCTTCTTGCTTTTCTGATGAGTCTTCTTCTTGTCTGAAGACTCCTTTCTCTTATCAGGACAGTCAGCCACTACATGTCCAGGCCTATTGCAACAATAGCAGACAATCTTTGAAGTAGTGGCTTTGCTGGGCTTTAATCTGCTCTTCTCTTTCCTTGATGACCTTTTCTTCTGATAATAGTCATCAACTTGCTGTGATGTGGAAGGCCTAGACTTCCATTGCTTCTTTTTCAAGAACCTCTGGAATTGCCTTGTAAATGCAGCAAAATCTGCATCTGAATCACAGCTTTTTGAACCCTTATCTGAATTTTCAGAACTATTTTCTGCAACTTCCTTAGGAGGAGATGGTGATTTCCTCCTATTCTTTCTAGTGGCTTCTGCATTGAATACCACAGTCTTTTCTCTATGCTCTCCTTTTGAATTCTTTTCCTCCTCCTTCCTCACCATAAGTTGCATTTCATAGGATAGCAACTTTCCAAACAAGGTAGGAGGAGATATCTCTGCCAATTTAGCCACTTCTCTTATGGCACAGATCTTTGTGTCCCAATCCTTTGTTAAGGATCTTAAGAATTTGTCATTCAGTTCATAAGTACTGAAGACTCTTCCATAAGACATAAGCTCATTCACAATTCTATAGAATTTCTTGTAGCACTCAGTTATGCTATCAGATTTTCCTTGTCTAAAACTTTCATACTCTTGATTGAGCATAGATTTCCTGTCCTGCCTTACTTCTTCAGATCCCTCCATGTAGACAATCAATGTGTCCCACATCTCTTTGGAGGTCTTGTAGTGAATCAGATTCTGAAAAGTTGAATCATCTATGGCACTAACAATAATGTTCTGAGCTCTTTTATCCATGGTTGCCAAGATGATTTCATCCTTGGTCATTTCTGAATAACTCTTTGGAGTTTGGATATTTGCATCAAGAACTGATACCTTCATTGGTATGAAGGGGCCTTCCTGTACTGTGATGTAAATCCTTGGGTCAGATGCCTCCATAAACAATCTGACTCTTTCTTTCCAAATTCCAAAAATTTCTTTCTTGCATATGGGTAATTTCATAGACCCTAGCTCCTTATGATTCTCACCAGAACCCATCTTTTTGAATCTTGATTCTGCCTTTCAGATCTACCTCAGACTGTTAAGTCCTTTCTGAGGAACCTCCCTCTGATACCACTTGATAGTTTTACTTTCAAGATAACCTAAACACCTAGAGGGGGGGGGGTGAATAGGTTCTAATTTCTTGTTTATACTTCTAGGCAGAATTCAATTTACAAATTTAAAACATCTAGCACAGCATTCACAGACAACTAAGCATCACAGATTGCACAATGTTTTATAGTGGTTCCCCAAGGTCTGGGTACATCCACTTTCCCCCTTCACCTATCTAGCAGTATGCTAGATTCGGCCAAACTTCCACTATTCTCAGATCCTCAGATCCTACAGATCAGAACTTGGATAAGTTCCTAAAACTCAGGCTCAACAGCCCTACCTCAGCCTTGCCTCAAGGCCTACCTCTCAGAGAAGAACCTTCTCCTACACTCAGGCAAATAGCCCTACCACTCAGAGATCACCTCTCCTACACTCAGCCTTTATAACACAGGCTTACAACTCAGATCTGTGTAAACAGATCCTACAGAAATTTAGAAAAGATATTTTAATGTCTTGCCTTTGTTAAGAGAGAAGAGGACAAGACACTTCTTGATCAGCTGATGAAATCAACTGAATCTGAGCTTTCTTCAAAGCTTCTTGAATCTGAACTTAGCTGAGTTGATTTCCAAACAGCTTCTTGAGAAACCACAGATGGCTTCCTTCTTCTTCTTCAAGATGACTGGATCCCTCTCTATCCAACACCTTTTCTGATACTTCAGACTTCTTCTTAGATTTTCTGATGAAGATCTTCTTTAGAGCTTAGCACTTTCTTGAATTGAAACTTCAATAGGATCGTAATCCTTCTGTTTCTTCTTCTTAGATATCCTTCTGTTATTATTATTTTTTTCTTCTGAATATGTCTATTTATAGACTTTCTTCAAGGTAACCGGCTGATCCGGTTTCTAACTGATTTCTGACAGGTCTGACAGCTTCAGTTAAACGGTGGCAACCCACAGCTGTCAAGTTTTCAAACAGTTCCTGTACCTTAGCCTTGGACAGCAAAATGTCGAGACAGTCTGTTAGAAAGTGTCGAGACCAATCTGTCTATCTGTGTCGACACAAGTGACTTTGGTGTTGACACAGTCTTTGATGATGTCGACAAGTTGCCTTTAAGTCGACACAGCTTCTTCAGAAAATAACTTGGTCTAGACTCTGTAGTGTGTCGACACAAGTCATGTGTGTCGACACAGTTGTTGTAGATTCAGAACTCAGTATGTGTCGACACAGCCTTCAGGTGTCGACACATCAATCTTCAATTCTGCCAAAATGTGTCGACTCAGTCTTCTAGTGTCGACACAAGCATAGTCGACTTCTGCCAATATGTGTCGACTCAATCTCAAGGTGTCGACACATCCACCCAGTGTCGACACAGTAGAGGTCGACTATATTCTTCTGTGAGTCGACTATCTTTCTCTGGTCGACTATCTTTCACTAGTCGACTATCTTCAACTAGTCGACTATTTTTCTCTGGTCGACTATCTTCTTCTGTGTCGACAATCTTTCTCTGGTCGACTATCTTTCACTAGTCGACTATCTTCCACTAGTCGACTATTTTTTTCTGGTCGACTATCTTCTTCTGTGTCGACACTGCTTTCCAGTGCTGAGGTCGACGATTTTCTTTATGTGTCGACACTACTTCCCAGTGTCGACATAAATGTGGTCGACCATCTTTCTCTGTGTCGACACTGATATTCTGAAGTGTCGACACAATTTCTTCAGGTGTCGACATGTGGACTTAGAATATTTTTCTGCATTCTTTAATACTTCTTCACCTGCACATGTCAACTCAAAACAACATCAAATACACCTTGATGTATATCATTGAGCTAAGTTGGGCTTCTTCAAATCAGGTACACATTTTCCAATGTACCCAACATGATATTTTATTGAAATTTTATATTGGAATAGTATAAATATAAGTATTTAATTGGAGAAAATAATTTTTAAATAATTGAATAGTTATATAGTATATTTCATTATTTTTTATTATTTTCATATTATTATTGATTTAATATTATATATATATAATTTAGGTTCAAGAAACACAAGAAGAATCACTCTTCTTAGTGGTTTGAAATCTCCTTATTAATCTAGAGATCGCCCGTTTGAATCCTCCCAGCAACATACTAATTTTAAAATTAAAAAAATTAAATAATAGAACCGTGCGGGCTTCCAAAACCCGCTCCGATTCGCCGATTAGCGATCAGCCTGCCCGATTCTGCGGCCCTCAGGAGGTTCGCGTATGAAGCGGGTTGATTACCTGGACCGACAGGTATGTTGTCCGGTCGGCGATCCGACCGATTGGTCCGGTTTTTAAAAACCTTTATCAAATTTTCATTGCTAAACTAGAAACAAATATATTTTCTTGCTAAAAATTTCATGATAATTTATAATTAACTTTTTTTTTCAAACTAAAAACTAATTTAGCTACAAAAAAATATATCAAGCAGAAATATATTTTAAATATCATAAAAAAAGCATAATCTTTGTTGTTACGGGTTGCTTAGTTTTTCTCCGGTCCGAATAATCAGACCGTCTTAGCTCTGAGTTGGTCCAGGCGAGCAAATAGTCAAGGTGAACCAAGCAGCAATGACAAGAGACTTTTTTTAAGGTAAAAAACCCGGAAAGAATAAAAAATTGCGTGGTTGGATCTGTGTCGGGCCGAAATTCACTATTCAGCTTTGTTTACAATTGTTGAGAGTTTCTTGGAGGGTGACCGTCCACCTCTCCATTACAAGCTTTGAGTACAAAGAAAACAAAAGATAAGCTAAGTACACGAAGATTGGAGGGGAGTGTCCATAGGAGCATATCTATGTGCCCTCGTCTAGGCTCACTGTTGCATCAAAGTGAGTGTTGAGCGCTGCACAAACTAGAGAGGGAGCAGAGTAAATTCCGAGCAGAGGGATGGTCTAAGTCCCATGTTCTTGCCCGAAAACCTCAAAGCTATCTCTAGTCTCTATAGTTGTTTGTCTTCAAATGAAAGCCTGGGGGTCATTTTACAGCTTTATGGAGGGATGTGTCGGTAATTGCTTCAGGCTGAGTTCTGAGTTGCTAAAAGAATCGGGCCTCCTTAGCTCAAAGTTGGCCCGGGCGAGCAAACAGTCAAGGTAAATCAAGCCGCAAAGACAAGAGGCTTTTTTTAACGTAGAAAACCCGAAAAGAATGAAAAAACAAGTGGTCAGACTTGTGTCAGGCCGAAATCCACTATTAAGCTTTGTTTACAATTATTAAGAGTTTATTGGAGGGAGAGCGGCCACCTCTCCGTTACAAGCTTTGAGTACAAAAAAAACAAAAGAGAAGCTAAGTCCACAAAAAATAGACGGGAGCGTCAACAGGAGCATTTCTTTGTGCCCTCGTCTGGGCTCACTGTTGTGTCAAAGTGAGTGTTGAGCGCTGTGCAAATTAGAGAGGGAGCAGAGTAAATTCTGAGCAGAGGAATGGTCCAAGTCCCACGTTCTCGCCCGAAAAACTCAAAGCAATTTCTAGTCTCTATAGTTGTTTGTCTTCAAATGAATGTTTGGAGGTAATTTTATAACTTTATGGAGGGATGTGTTGATAATTGCATCATTCTAAGTTTTGAGTTGGCGAATGACGTCTCTTTGATTCAATCACCTGGATAATCAATTTTCACAAAATGAAGAAAATACCCCAGGACGATACTGGCGGCCAGGGCGAGTTGCCCGGTGAAGGCAGGGGCAAGAGATGGTCAGGTCGGCCAGAGCACACACGCCGCACGCGCATGCAGGGGAGCGCACCCACTCGCAAAGGAGTACACATAATAGAGAGAGCACAGGTGTTGTGCGCGCGAACGTTGAAGCATGTGCGTTGTGCGTGCATGCAAGGGGAGTGTGTGTGATATGCGTGCGAGCTACTGATAGCACACTCGGAGCTAGATCGTGCACACGCCGACCCCGCATGTGTGGTTTATGCTTACTTGTTCATGCTTTGTTCCGACCCTTCTTTCAAGATGGTTTTTGTCTCTTCAAGCATGTGTGACTTTCTTGCATGGCTTGCTCAGTAAGGTTACCTCGCTTGAGAGTTTTGGCCGTAATCCTATCAGTTTTACTTAAACTCGTCAAATGCCCCTAAATTTTTGTGGGTCGTGATCCGCAAATCAATGACAGAAAGATCTTATTTTCAAGATAGCTAGCAACCTAGAGGGGGGTGAATAGGTTTGCCTTGGACTTTTGATAGTATTTTAGGTCACTTGTTTATTTCTTTTAATCTTTTAGCTTAGAGTGATTTAGAGCTTGTCCTTAACTCCTGCAATTAAGAAAATAAAAGCAAACATAGAAAAGCACACAAGTGTTTTATAGTGGTTCCCCAAAATTATGGGTACATCCACTCTCCTCCCACCTTGCCAACTTCCTGTTAGTCAAGACACTTCTCCAAACCAATGCTCCAAGGAGCTTACACCTCAGATCCCTCAGGATCTCTCAGTCTCCTCCAAGACTTATACCTCAGCCACAAAGGCCTACACTCAGTGATACAAGTATCACCTACCTCAGGCAATTAAGCCCTACTACTCAGGCTATGGAGGATAGCCCTACCTCAGAGCAAATTTGCTCCTACAACTCAGAGAGATGCACTCTCCTACAGTTCAGGCAAACAATGCCCTACTACTCAGTGAGTAAAACTCACCTACCTCAGAGAGCAGTACTCTCCTATAGCTCAGGCAAATTTGCTCTACCTCAGACCCAAAGGTCCTACAAAAAGAAATAGTTAAATTTATTTTGACGCAGAGAAATTTCTGTGTCAACAACTTGAGCAGATAAAATTTCTGCTCCAACACTCCTCACAGCAGGGAAAAGATTTGCTGGAAGAACTCAGAAGTTAACTTCTGATCTTGCTGTAGAAGGCTAAAGATCTTTTGATCTTGAGTCTTCCAACAGCCCACTGAACCTGCTTGAGGATGAATGTTCTTCTTTCTTCAGAACAGATTCTGAATTTGCTGTGGCAGATGGAGACTTGCACAGCTAACTAAGCTTTTCTTGTTGGAGAGCTTAAAGCTTTTCACATGCAGTAATGGTGAAGAAGATGTAGATGGCTACTCTCCTTTTTGTATATTGTATGCCCTAAAAGTTCTTCTTCTCTTGGCCCTATCTCTTCCTTTTTGTAGTTCGCCGATTAAAGGCTCTTAGAGATTGGTGGGCCCCACCTGCAGCTTTCAGCTGCGTCTTGCTTTAATGAAAGATGACATACAATAGCTTCACGATAAGTTTTATCGTGTACTAAAGCTTCCTCATACCTGATTTTACCTTAGTTGATTTTGTCGATTTTGCTGACGTCAACACCTGTGGACTTAACCAAAATCGAGCATCAGAGAATAGGCATTGAGTGAGTAAGCATCACTCAATGCCAAAACACTTAGACAGATTTACTGTCTCTTGGCATTGAGTGAGTAACCTTCACTCAACGCCAACTTACTTAGAATAAAAGTATGTTCCTAGGCATTGAGTGATTCAGCTTCACTCAATGCCAACTTGTTTTATCAGCGTTCTGTGGCTTGGCATTGAGTGAGTAAGCATCACTCAATATCAAACCCCTTAGACAAAATTCTGTCTTCACTAGGCATTGACAGCGTTGAGTTAGTACCTCCACTCAACACTTTTTGCCTTAACAAAATTTCTGCTTCTTCAGCAACTTAAGCGATGAGAGTGTTGATTGAGCACGCCTCACTCAACGCTTTATGCCTTAGCCAATTTTCTATATTTAACAACACAGAGAATAGACTGACTTACTTTGAGCTGAGCTCGACGAACTTTGAACTCCGTTCGACGAATTCTCAACTGAGCTCGACGAACTCAGAATTTCAAGCTTTGAACATAGCTCGATGAAAGGTGAGCTAAGCTCGACGAACTCTAAACTCAGTTCGACGAATCCTAAACTTATTTCAACTTACAACCTTTTTATTGTGTGGCATTGAGTGTATATTCATCACTCAATGCCAAAACACTTAGCAAACTTTCTCTTTAGTATCATGATGTTGAGTGAGTTGACTTCACTCAACGCCTGTGGATTTAGCCATATTTCTGCTCATTCCAACTTAGGCTATGATAGTATAGGCTACACTCAGCACTATAAGTCATCAAGCATTGAGAGATGTTCCTTCACTCAATGCCTATGGACTTTGACAGATTTCTGTCATCCCACACCTTAGGTTAGTATTTACCTTTAGCCACTTAGTCTACCTGACCAATCATAGTCATCTACTGATATGTATATATCATTGATAAGATTGACTTCACTCAAATCCATGATATTGTGGGCAATGGACCGAACAACGAGCCCGAAATTTTTTATCCTTGATTGTTTTGCCTTGGGGATCACGGACTTAAGATCATTTCGGCATCCATGCGTCAAAAGTTATTTTTTGATTGTGGCGTAAAATGTCCCATTAGTTAGGCACAGGTGTCTACTATATCTTAGTGTTAATCTGTATCAGCCTTGGAAGTTGAAGATCTTGTTGGTGACATTAGGTGAGAGATCTTGGCAACTACTAACCTGCATATTACTTTTGTCCTTATAGTGGTAGGCATGACTTAACGTTGTAACGTGCTTTTGTGCATTTAGTTGCCCTTGCAAGACTTATCAAGAATGTTCTTTTACTTTGCTTTTTGTGCGACGAGATAGTTTGGAAGTGTTCTAGTTTCCACATTCCTAATTATTCTAACACGTGAGTTTGATGTGGCATGTCGAGTTCGCGATTGCCACTGGGCATGAGTGCCATGTGTTGATGCTTGATTATCACGTGAAGGGACATTCTACCTCCCTTGTCTTAGCGATGCGGAAGTACCAGTGAGCGCATAGAAGGACTTGGTCTTCATCCTTATTAATGTTAGGAATATTGCCCTCAATGTTCGCTAGATTTGAAGAGGTATCACCATCAACACTAAGAGCATAATTATATTTGATGTTGTCCAAGTTTATCATGTGCAGGATGTTCCTTGGAACAAGTTTAGATAGGTTTTCTAAGTGCTTGTGACAGGTTATCATAAGGTAGAAAGGTGGAGAGACAGAAATCGGTCTAAGTCCACAGAGGTTGAGTGAAGCCAGTTCACTCAATTCCAAATGCCAAGGAAGGATGCTAGAAAGACTAATAATCATCTAAGTCCACAGGCATTGAGTGAAGCCAGTTCACTCAACAGCAATTCCAAAAAGAATCGAGTAAAGGATGGACAGTCAAAGTCCAGCAGTTTGCAAGATAGAAATGCGGCTAAGTCTACAGGCATTTAGTGAAGGCAGTTCACTCAACGTCATATAACAAGAGGCATCGAGTACAGCACGATCTGTCAAAGCCTCAGTATTGGCAAAGAAAAAATTTGACTAAGTCCAGAAGTGTCGAATGAAGACTGCTCACTCGATTCCGGAAGAAAGAAGCGTTGAGTCAAGCTCAAGCTTTTGAAGATCTGTCAAGAATTCTGGCCAAGTCCAGAAGCATTGAGTGAGGACAGCTCACTCAACACCCAAAGAAGAAGGCATCGACAGAGCAATGATCAGTCAAAGCCTAAGGAGTGATAGATAGGAAAATATGTCTAAGTGCTGATGCGTTGAGTAAGGACAGCTCACTCAAAGCAAGCTCATCAAGAAGATTAGCTAAGTACAGAAGTATTGAGTGAAGCCAGTTCACTCAATGCCTCATCAAAAAGACAGGCAAAGGCAGAAGAATTGAGTAATGATGGCTCACTCAACGCATTCATAAATAAAGTTGCGGGTAAGTACAAAAGCATTGAGTGAAGCCAGTTCACTCAACACCTCAGCATGAAGGTAGGAGTTCAGAGAAGCAACTAAGTCCAAGGGCGTTGAGTGATGAAGGTTCACTCAACGCACTCTTGCCTGGAAGTGCAGAAGCAATTGACTAAGTCAAGATTCATTGAGTGAAGCCAGTTCGCCCAACGCATGCAATGCCTGAAATAGCAGGAAGATTGTCTAAGCACAAAAGCATTGAGTGAAGGTCATTCACTCAATGCAATTAACGCCTGGAAGTGCAGAATTATTTGGCTAAGTGTTTTTGCGCTGAGTGAGGGATATTCACTTAACTCACTCAATGCCGGGGATAAAACTAAGAATTTGGCAAAGTCCACAGATGTTGATGTCAACATGAGTCAGCAAAGTTTCAAATTGTTGCAGGAAGGCTATATGACACAACCAATGGCACCGCATGCCTACTGTATGACTTTTACTATAAAAGCAAAGTTGCAGCAAACAACTTCAGTAGGGCCCACGGGTCAAATAACCATTGGACGGCGGAAGATAAAAAAGGATAAGTTCGGCGAATGCAAAGACAATTTTTTAGGGTTTAACATTTCACAAAGAGGCAGAACTTCATCATCTTATTCCTCGTCATTATTGCAGAGCTTGAAGCTGAAGCTCAAACCCGCTGGACTAAAAGTTCACCAAGTTAGCTATAGCTATCTTCATTTTCTATAGCAAGTTCAGAAGTGATTTTTTAGAAATAATAAGAAGCAGAGTTCTATTCTTTGCATTAAAGGTTAGCTGTTTGAAGAGTAAAAAAACTGTCAAATCATTGTCAACATCAGCAAGTTTAGAGACTTGGTTTTTGAGTTACTTCTAGCATTATCATCAGTTTATTGAAGATAAATTACTTGTTGTTGAGAAGAGGTTAGGGTTGAGCTAACTCATCTCAGGAAGCAGTAGACTCAGAGAACTTCTTTAGAGTCATATCAACACCAACAAAACACTTTCTTTTCTATATGAGCCTTTGGATCTGAGTTGTAGGACTATTTTATAAAGGATAAGGTAGGATCATTTGTTGATCTGACTGTAGGGCCTGTGTGACTGAGGTATGGCTGTTTGCCTGAGATAGGAGAGTCATTCTCTCTAAGTGTAGGGCTCTAGTGGCTGAGTTGTAGGATCCAGCTTTGGACCTAAGGTAGGGTCTTGTGCCTAAGCTGTAGGATAGTCATTCTCTCTAAGTGATAGGTCATGTTTGGATCACTGAGTTGTAGGAGCAAGCTTGCTCTGAGGTAGGTCCTTGTGCCTGAGGAAGATCTTGAAGAAGACTGAGTGATCCAGAGAGATCTGTGTTGTAAGCTCTTAGGAGCTGAGTTTTTGAGAAGTGTCTTATCTAACACACTGTTAAAATGATGGGATGGATAGTGGATGTACCACTAATCTGGGGAACCAATATAAATCTGGTGTGTGTTGTTTCTATTCATGAAAGCAAACTAACTAAGCTAACTAAACACACCCAAAGTTAGGAAAACGTATAAAGAGTCCAAAAACCTATTCACCTCCTAGGTGTATACCTGCCCTTAAAACTAATGACTTTCAAGTGGTATCAGTGATAGGTTACTCAATGAGGACTTAACAGTATGAGTAGATCTCAAAGGCTAGCCGAAAGAAGTATACTTATGGTTGAGGAGAGAACCATAAGGAGCTAGGTTTCATGAAGCTTCCTATCTGCAGGAAGGAGAGCTTTAGAATCTGGAAGGAGAGGGCCAGACTATTCATAGAAGCATATAACCCAAGGATATTTATTACAGTCAAAGAGGTACCTTTCATCCCTATAAAGGCCTCAGTTTTGGATACAATAGTCTAGACACCAAAGAAATATTCAGAGATGACTAAGGATGAAGTTATCTTGGCAACCATATATAAGAGGGTATAGAACATCATTGTCAGTGTCATAAATGACTCATCCTTTAAGAATTTGGTTCACTGCCAGACCTCCAAGAATATGCGGGATACTTTGATGGTTTGTATGGAGGGAACAGAAGAGGTCATAGACGACAGGAAGTCCATGCTCAACAAGGAGTATGAGGCTTTCAGGAAGTCCAAGGGAGAGAGCATAATTGATTGCTATGAAATATTCTTCAGGATAGTGAATGAGGTGAGGACATATGGGAGGGTCTTTAGTCATTATGAGATTAGTGACAAGTTCCTAAGGTCTGTCACTAGATACTGGGACACCAAGATTTGTATCATCAGAGAGGTGACAAAGCTAGCTGATACTCCTCCCCAAACACTGTTTGGAAAGCTGATCTCTTATGAGATGTAGCTGGCTACCAGGAAAGAGGAGGAGGCCATCGACAAATCCTAGGCCAAGTAAAAGTCTTTGGCCTTCAGAGAAGACAGTACCAAGAAGAGTAAGGAGAGGATTTCCTCTCCTCCAAGGAGGCCTGTTGATTTAGAAAGCACAGGGCCAAGTTCATCAGACTGCAACAAATCTGATAAAGAATTTGCTACCTTCTCCAAGTAGTTCAAGAAGTTGATGAAGAGGAAGCAGTGGAAGAGCAGACCTTCCTCCGCCTCTCATCACATGAAGAACCACTCCAAAGGAGAAATGTATGATTCTAAAACTAGTAAACATATTTCCTCTAAAGTTATATGTTATTATTGTAGCAAGCTAGGGCATATAATAGCAGACTGCCCAGTCAAAAGAAGAGAGTCCGGTGACAAAAATGTCCATCAGCATAAGGGCAAGAAGGAAAAGTCCTTCATTATAAAGAAGGAAAAGAGGTGAAGTTAGTCAGACTCAGCATCTTCTAAGTTTGAAGAAGAAGAGGCCTATATTGGGCTCTTTGTTGCTGAAGAAGAATCTGGAGAAGAAACTGAAGACTATCCTACTGCCAAGATAGGGATCATGGCCCCTCTATCACATTAAAATAGTGACTTAGAGGAGGATGAAGATGAAAAAGATGCCAATAACTGTTATGGGCTGATGGCCAGGTTTGATGAAGACTCCAGCTAGGAACAACCTGGTCCAGAAAAGGTACATTCTCTATTTAGTTCCTCATCTGAGTTTGGCTATGAGATTAGTCTAGATTTAGAAGCATCATTATCCTATGATAAATATGAATCTGAGCCCGAGGAAGATGTCAATCAATTGATTGATAAGTATGGTGTCCTCCTAGATGCCTTCAGAAGAAGCAAGAAGCTGGCTAAGAAACAAGCTGAGGAGATTATCTCTCTTCAGCTAGCTGCTTCCCAGCAGGATGAGACAGAATCATTGCTGGAACATAAGGATAGGGAAGTCAACCAACTGAAAACCATTTCACTCATTCAGATTGGCACCATCAAGTTCAAGAATAGTCTCATTAGGGATCTTGAAGAGAAACTTCAGAGGGAGAAATAAATAGTGGCAAGTTATTTAAAGTCATGTACTGTGTTGCCCCTGATAGTCTCCTTCTCCTCTCAAAAAGGTAAAAAGGGGTTGGGATTTAAGGAAAGCACAAGAGCTGCCTATTCCAAAGGGAAAGGCAAAGCTCCACCTCAGCCTCTGGCATCCAAGCCTCCCATTCCCTTTAGGAAATTTCAGTTGCCTTCAAACATGTATGACTAAGAAAGCATCTATGGTCACGGGATGAATGGTAGATCCACTGATGTGAACAAAGATGTTCATATCTATGGTGGAAGGTATAGTAGGGGAATGAGTGCCTTTAAGTCTCCCCATGAGGAAATTAAAATGGACCTTCTTGGACCATTTGTCTTTGGTTCTCCAGACCCAATTCTCAAGAATGTGGTAGTGGCCAACTCTCAAGGCCACTCAACAAAGACTCAGACCAAGGTTAAGTTTATCAATAAGCCTAATGTGGCTATCTATGAGGCTATTAAGAGCCAGTTCTCTGTAAAGAAAAATGTTATTAATGTTTGTCTGAGCAAGCCAATTAAGTCTGCTGAAAGACTCACCTTCAGTCAGATCCTTGCTGAAAGGAACTTGAAGGAGGTTGTTGCTCCTCTTCCTTCTATACAATCAGCAGTAAACCAAACTGCAAGACCTGCTCAAAAAAGAAGATATAACATTCATGAGTACTGGTGTTATGGTAAGTAGGGCATTTTGCCTTAGATTGCTGGCACAATCTTACTATTCCAGAAGCTAGTGTTAGTCTTCCTGTCAGAAAAGCTGCAGGAAGACATGTTCATTTTCAGGCTAATCAGAACCTAGGACCCAATAAATATTGGGGTCCTAAGGTAAGATAAATCATTTGCTGAAGGTTATTCCAAGTGCTCATACCCCTATATGGTCCTTGGACAGTGGTTATTTCAGGCACATGACTGGAATAAGGAGCAATTTAAAGGAGTACACTCTAGTGAAGGATGTACCCAAAGTTATCTTTGGTTGTTCAGATAGAGGAGTAATAAGAGGCTATGGTAAAATTATCAATGCATAGTCACAATTTCAAAAGTGACTTATATTGAAGGGTTGCAACACAGCCTCATAAGCATAAGCCAACTTTGTGATCTTGGCTATGTCATTTTATTCCACAAGGATTAGTGCAAATTAAGAGGTCACTCTTGACAGGCACTAGGAGTGGAAATGTTTATTGCTTAAACTTCCTTTGTCTTAATAAAAACTCTCCTATTTGTCTAGTTGCAAATAAGAAAGTTTCATATTGTATACAATGGCACAAAAGACTAGCTCATTTGAATTATAAGACTATTAGTAAGCTCTTTAGTGAAGAGCTAGTTAGGAATGGTCCCAAGATGAAATGCACCTAGGAAGGCATTTGTTCAGCATGCCAAAAGGGAAAGCAGGCCAAAGCTTCCTTTAAGGGCATTGGGACGAAAGATTTTATGTGGTGTTTATACCTCCTTCATATCTACTTGTTTAGTCCTATGCCTGTTCATAATCTAGGTAGGAAAGTCTACACCCTTGTGGTGGTTGATGACGATTCTATGTTTACTTGGGGTTTTTTCTAAAGAAAAAGTCTGAAACCCTTGATGTCTTCAAGACTTTTATCAAGCAGATTCAGAATGAGCTAGACAATACTGTGGTCAAAATCAGAAGTGACCATGGGACTGAATTCCAGCCTAATAGAAAGACAAGGTTCTGTGAAGAGTAAGGGATTCATCAAGAATTTTCTTCTCCAAGAACAGCCCAGCAAAATGGGATTGTTATTGGAAAAATAGAACGCTCATATAGGCTGGAAGGACCTTGCTAAGTGGCACATCTCTCCCAAAATATTTTTGGGTTGAGGCAGTAAATACCGCATGTCATGTCCTTAATAGAGCTTATATCACCAAGAGTCACAAGAAAGCTCCCTATGAGATTATGAAGGGCAGAAAACCAAACTTGTCTTATCTCAGGATCTTTGGTTAAAAGTGCTATGTGTTGAATAATGGGAAGTCCTATGTGACTAAGTTTGTTGCCAAGTCCTATGATGAGATTTTTGTTGCGTACAGTAATCATAGTAAGGCCTATAGGATCTGCAACTTGGAAATTCAAGTTATAGCAGAGTCTACTAATATAATTTTTGACTAATCAACTATGATTAACTGCGAGCTGACAAGCTCCTCTTCTAGTACTGCAGGTACAAAGATGTTGATGGATAAGATAACCATCAAAGATGTTGCTCCATTAGTCCAAGATGGAGTGGATATTCCAGAAGAAGGACAAGGCACACTTAAAGTGGATGAAGATCAGCAAGATGCTGCCACTAAAGATGATGCTGAAAGAAGATTGCCTCCAGCTGTCAGGCATCTGAGAGATCATTCAAGAAACAAGATTATTGGTAATGTAAACTAAGGAGTGGTGACAAGAAGCAAGATCCTTAATATAGCTTTGTATTTAGGCTTCCTATCACAGGTTAAGCCCAAGAGATTTGAAGAGGCCAACATAGATCAATTCTGGATTGTAACTATGCAAGAGAAATTGAACCAGTTTAAGAGATGTAAGGTCTGGAAACTGGTTCTCATACCATAATAACAAAATTTCATTAGAGTCAAGTGGATTTACATGAATAAATTTGATAAAAATGGCATTATAGTTAATAACAAAGCAAGGCTAGTAGATAAGGGGTACAGACGAGAAGAAGGTATTGACTTTGATCAAACCTTTGCCCATGTAGCAAGATTGGAAGTCATCAGACTCTTCCTTGCATATGCTGTATTCAAAGGATTTAAAGTCTACCAGATGGATGTGAAGTCAACCTTCCTGAATGGTGACTTAAAGGAAGAAGTCTATGTTGAATAGCCTCTAGGTTTTTTTATTCTAACTCACTTGAATTTATTTATAGACTTAGGAAAGCTTCATATGGGTTAAAGAAAGCCCCTAAAGCATGGTATGAGACATTGTGTAGCTTCCTCATCGAGAACAAATTCTTAAGGGGGAAGATAGACAAGACCCTATTCCTACGGGAATATAAGGGCAAGATCATCCTAGTCCAAATTTATGTAGATGACATAATTTTTGGGTCTACTGATGACAACTTTTGTAGGGAGTTTGCCAAACTTATGAAAGGGAAGTTTGATATGAGCAGTATGGGTGAGCTAAAGTACTTCTTAGGCCTCCAAGTAAGGCAGAATAAAGATGGATTATCCATCTCATAGTTTAAGTTCACCAGGGAGTTGATTAAGAAGTTTGGTATGGAGAATGCCTCAACCATGAAATCTCTCATGGGGTCAAGTATGCCTATAGACAAATATAAGGCAGGAGTTAGGAATAAGAAAACTAGGCTAACTATTCTAGCAATCACAAGCACAAAAAGAAAAACAAAGAAAAAGGAGCAACCAGACGACACAAGAAGTTTATAGTGGTTCCCCTAAACTTGGTTACATCCACTCTTCTACCACCCTTGGTAGGAATCCACTAGCAGGTTTTGATCAGGTGACTATCACCATAATATTTGATTCAGGTAGATCAGGAAACCCTTCAGGCTTTTGATCAGGTGCCCAAAAACCAACTTCAAGTCTTTTGGAAGGAGACTTGTCAACCAAACTAACTTTTGAAGGGAGTTATAACCCTGTACAATGGGGTGGAAGGAGTTTGATGGAAGTCTTCTCTTTTCTCAATATAACTTGAGAAGACTATGTGGATTCTTGTGTTGTCAAAGCTCCCTCTGAGAAGTTGAATGCTTCAGGAAGATTGAGCTTTGCTTAAGGGTGAGTAGGTCTTCAGCTTGATCTGCCAAAGTACAAGAAATCCAGTAAATGATGTTGAAAAGAATATATCTGTGGACTTCTAGAACTGAGGTTGAAGAAGACTCTTTATCTTGATGTTTTGTTCTTCTTTAAATAGAGTGTTGGCAGAGGATGAAAGCTTGGAGAGAGAATGAAGGCGTCGACTGATAGGAAGATTGTTCTCTGGCACTGCTTGTCGATTTCTTCTCACTGTATCTCTAACTGTGTCTCAAAAAAGAGAGAGAATCACTTTTATTCTACTACCAAAAATTCTCCTTTGAATTTTTAATTCTTTCCATAAATGCTGGCGAATCTAGAGGAAAGAAAGCGGCTGGAATAAAAGCATAAATGAATTTCCCAACTATCCTTGATAGAATAAGAAAATATTTATTCTGATGAATGTCATATTTAATGCAGCCAATAATGGCTATATTCAGAAGAATATTTGCATTAAATACTCAGAATATTACTGCTAATAAATAGAGAGAATAAGGAACAGAAGAAGGAAAAACTCATTCTGGAACTAAACAGAAAACGTTGAATGCTGAATAGAATTCGTCGACTTGAGATCAAAGATCATCGACCAGAGAATTCGAGTTTGTCGACCTGAGCTCTGTGAACTACTAACTGAGAATAACTTTCCAATCCTGCACTCTGAGTTCGTCGAGCTGAGAATCTGTCTAAAAATAAAATGTTGACCTGAGCTCTAATATCATCGAGCTCAGCTCAGACAATTAACTCTGAGTTCGTCGATCTGAGATCGACGATCATCGAGCTGAGTTCGAAGAATTTCGAACTGATCACTGTCTTCTAAAAACTATTAATTCTGAGTCTCTAAAGTCCACTACTGGCTTGTCCAAGGAGGTAGCACTAATCATGACTTAGCCTAAACTCTAGGACAACTAAACATGACTTTGGCTATACAAAGTTGAGTCAGACTCAGCCTAAGTTAGTGAACCTAGCCCAAATCTAACTAGGGATCCAACAGACTCTTCTACACTAGTGTGATTTTTAGCAAAAGATAGTGCGTCTCTTGGTGACCAATGACACAAGAGACTAGCACATATTAATTTCAAAACCATTAATAAATTATTTTCACTGAATTTGGTACGTGATGCCCCAAATGTCAAGTACATCAAAGACAGACCTTCTCATGCATGCGTAAAAGGCAAGCAAACAAGGGCTACCTTTAAAAGCGTTATTGGCAAAGATTCTAATAGATATCTTCATCTACTTCATATGGACTTGTTCGGTCCACTGCAAGTTAGAAGTTTCGGAGGTAAGGATTATATGTTGGTTATTGTTGATGATTACTCGCGCTTTGCATGGGTGTTCTTTCTGAAACACAAGTCAGATACCTTCGACATTTTTACTAATTTTGTCAGGCAGGTCCCGAATGAGTACAACTGTTCCGTAGTCAAAATCAGAAGTGACAATGGAACAGAGTTAAAGTCTGGGGACATGATAGAATTCTATGAAAGCTTGGGTATCTTTCATGAGTTTTCCTCTCCTCATACTCCTAAATAGAACGGAGTGGCTGAGATAAGGAATAGAACCCTCATAGAGGCTTTCATGAACCATGTTGAGTGATGCCTCACTTCTGAAATATTTCTAGGCTGAAGCCGTCAACACTGCATGCCACGTGCAAAATCGAGCACTAATAAATAAGAACCATGATAAAACACCTTACGAACTTCTAAAGGGAAGGAAACCGACTGTCTCATATTTTAGAATTTTTGGTTATAAATGCTTCGTGCTTAATAATGGTAAGTATCATACTACCAAGTTTAGCGAAAAGAGTTTTGAAGGTATTTTTGTAGGATATAGTATCCATAGTAAGGCATACAGGATTTTTAATAGAAAAACTCTAGTTGTAGAAGAATCAATACATGTTGTATTTGATGAGACGAGCTAGCTGCAAAGCAACTCCGCTAGTGTGTTCATTAAAGATGCAGGTACAAAGTTGAAAGAAATTAGCTTGGATAAATCGAATGAAGATAAAGGTGAAAAGTTCATCAAGATCATCACTCCAACCCTTATTGGAGAGGTAGATGATCAAGATGAAGAAGTAGTCCAAGTTGATGAAGTCACTCCTGTGATTGAAGAAGCTCCAGATGCAAGGACTCTAGAGCTAAGACATCTGAAGGATCACCCCATGGACCAAATCATAGGAGATCCCCGAGATGGTGTCAGAACTCGTAGAGGTACAACTAATGAAAATCAATTTTTGAGCTTTCTCTCGCAGGTTGAACAAAAGAAGTTTGAGGAAGCAAACTCGGACGCATCATGGATTATGGCCATGGAAGAAGATTTAAATCAGTTCAAGCGCTGCAAAGTTTGGACACTTATTCCGAGACCTAAAGGTAAGAATGTCATCGAAACAAAGTGGGCCTACAGGAACAAGATGGACGAGGATGGAACAATCATAAAGAACAAAGCCAGACTCGTCGCCAAAGGATATCATCAAGAAGAAGGAATCGACTTCGACCAAACTTATGCTCCAGTGGCAAGACTGGAGGAAATCAGGTTATTCCTAGCGTATGCTTCACTTAAGGGCTTCACCGTCTACCAGATGGACGTGAAGTACGCCTTCCTTAATGCTGACATAAAGGAAGAAGTGTATGTGGAATAACCCCCAGGTTTCAAAGATTCTAACTTTCCCGATTATGTTTTCCTTTTACAAAAAGCTTTATATGGTCTGAAACAAGCTCCTCGAGCTTAGTATGAGATGATATCTAGCATTCTTCTTGAGAACAAGTTCACAAGGGGAAAGATAGATAAGACATTATTTCTTAGGAAAATAAAAGGCAAGATTTTGCTAGTGCAAATCTATGTCGACGACATTATTTTTGGCTCTATTGACGACAACCTCTACAAGAAGTTTTCAAAACTTACGCAAGAGAAGTTTGAAATGAGCAGTATGGGAGAGCTGAAGTATTTCATAGGGCTTCAGGTGAGACAATCTGAAGATGAAATTTTTCATCTCACAGACTAAGTTCACCAAAGAGCTAATTAAGAAATTTGGAATGGAGAACGCAACCTTTATGAGACTCCAATGGGTTCAAGTATGTCCCTAGACAAGAATGAGAAAGGAAAACCTTTTGATAAGACCAAGTACAAAAGCTTAATTGGATCCTTGCTCTACCTTACTGCTAGTAGACCAGACATAATGTTCTCTACATGTGTCTATGCTAGATTCCAGGTGAACTGTAAGGAATCTCACTACACTGCTACAAAGCGGATTTTGAGATACCTTAAAGGTACACTGAAACTTGGCTTATAGTTCCTAAGAAGTAATGATAGCCAACTAATTGGTTTTTCAGATGCAGACTCTGCAGGTAGCAAAGACGACAGGAAAAGCACTTCCGGGAGTTGCTAATTCCTTGGAAGAAGGCTCATTTCCTGAAGTAGTAAGAAGCAGAACTGTGTTGCAATCTCAACAGCTGAGTTAGAGTATATTTCTGCAGGCAGTTACTGTGCACAGCTGCTATGGATAAAGAATCAATTTGAAGACTACAACATGAAGCTTCAGAACATTCCATTATTTTGCGACTCTTCCAGTGCAATTGCAATAGCTAACAACCCAGTCTCTCACAGCAGGACAAAGCACATAGAGCTGAGATACCACCTAATCCAAAAGCATGTGGAGCATGGGGATATAGATAAATAGTATGTCTCTACAGACAGGCATATTGCAGATATTTTCACGAAACCACTGGACGAGACCAAGTTCTCATTCTTCAAAACAGAACTTGGTATGCTCAACAAAGAAGACTAGAGAAGGTGGACTCACAAAAAGGGTCAGAGATCAAGAAATTTAGTCAAATGGTGAAATTTCTGACTTTATGACTCGAGTAAGATATAGACTACTCGAGTAAGAAATAAGGCACTCGAGTACCGCCTTGGCCTACACGAGTATTTCTTCAGCCACTCGAGTAACCTACTCGAGTAATAAAAAGACATACTCGAGTACTTCCATACCTTCACTCGAGTACTTCAATATCTTCACTCGAGTACTACCACTCCTCTCGAGTATCAGACAATCAAGTTTTTCTGTCTTCTAGTCAAATTTCTTATTCGTAACCCAAGGCTTTTGCCGCTCTATCCAAGGTATGTAAGCTTAATTTCTTGCTTAATTATAAATAAATTAGGGTTATATAAATAGAAAAGTCTGGATATACATTTCTACATGAATCAAATCCAGTCACTCGAGTAAGCCGACAGACGTTTTGTCTTTCGCTGAAAATTGCAGAGCCCACATAATCTTCATCCCCGCACCAGTTCCTCTGAAATTTCTGGATCATGGCGCCCTCGTCTAAGATTGGAACAGGATCAGAACTTGTTGTCGCAGGAATCGCCGAATGGTCAGATGATTTTCACAACCTACAGATTCTTCTCGACACTGCCGGTCTTTCATTTGTTCTACAGTAACCGTACAAGCTTTTATTTCCTGATGTTAAAGAGTTTTAAAAGCTTATCAAAGTCAAGAGAAACGGGACATTTCTCAAGTCCAAGGTTTAAGGAATAAAGATCAAGCTTAACAAAACTTCTATTTCTACTCTTCTTCGACTGCCAGTTATTAAAGAAGAAGAAGACCTAAATTTTGAGGATTCTGACAGGACATGTATGTTCTGTGGTGTGTCTCCAGAAGCTCTCTCTATCAAAAGGTTAGAAATGAATCTAGAAGGGAAATTCTTTGTAGATATAATTAGAAAGATCTTTCTCTACAAGACAAACTCAATCAGGGACATTTCTCTCAACTTCTTTGACATAATGCAAGCCATTGTCTACAGAAAAAGGTATCAGTTTGGACAACTAATTCTTGATAAAATCAAGGAGAGCATCAAGGCTCCTAGTTATGCCAGGACTATTTATCTTCTTCTTCATGAGATTAATCTTGACGTATTCAATTTTTCCAAAGGGACCATTCTTCATCACATGAAGAAAGTTTTAATTTCCTCCATCCAAAGATGGGAGGTGAAGTTACAAAACCCAGTCCAGGCTGCAAGAACTTTTGAGCAGCCTGCTTCTCAAGGAATCTCTGCCTCTGAGGACATGAAAGTATCTAGTGTCGACTAAGTCCACCTATGGGGGGGATAGGTTTCGTGCAGTCTTTTGCGGAATTTAAATTACCTGCACAAATAAAAAAACACGGCACAGAAAAGCACACAGGCAATTATAGTTGTTTCTCGATTTGGGTACGTCCACTCTCCCCCTTCGACCTATCTTCCACCAAGGGACGACTCGGTCACTTCACCAACTGGATTGAAATCCAATCCTCACACTACGGAAGGAAACCTTCCAACCAAAGGAGTCACTACTCCTCCACCACGGGTTGCACCCAACCCTTACAACTAGGAATAAAAATTCCTTTACAACAAAGCAAAAATTGAATGTACAAGAAATACAAACAAACTTGTGGAGATCCCGATGTCCTTCTTCGTTCGTTGAAGCTTTCTTAAAAGAGACGAAGAATCCACGACCGGTGTTCTCTCTTGGAGAGGATCTTGAAAAGATCGGCGGTGGCAAGTGAATGCGGCGGCGATGCTTTGTAGATCCAAACTTCTTAACGAAGCAAGCAAGGTCTACCAACGATCTCAATCGGATCGGTCGTCACAATCGATTCGAAATGAAGAACTATCCTTGTTCAATAAATCGAGAGACAAGAGATCTCGAGAGAGAAGCGTGAGACGCTAGACTTTCCTCGGTCCTGTCATCGGAAGATCAAAGAGGACCTTTGAGATCAGCGACGGCGACTATCTTGCGAGCGGCGATAGCGATCGGCGGTATTTCGCGATCTGCTAGGGCACGACGTCGGCTGTTGGATTTTGCGTGAATAGTAGTTCTAGGTGTTCGAAATAAACATGTATATATACCCGAGCAAAACCTAATGATCGTTGTGGGGCCCACAAGGAAAAACCCTAGCGCCAGCCGAAACAGCGCATGGCTTCTTGGTTCGGTCCAGCGAACAGGAGAAAATTGCCTAAGGCAAAATCGACGACAATCGTTGGTGATTCCCGTCGAAGTAGGCGGGAATCACTCACGATTCCCGTCGATTCTGCCTTGGCCGATTTCCAGTTATAAAACTAGTTAGCCTGTGGGAATCGGCGGGAATGCAACCTGATTCTCGTCGAATCGGCGGGAATCAGAATAATTCTCGTCGAAGTCGGCAAGAATCACTTGGTGATTCCCATCGATTTTGCCTTAGAAGAATTTCTGAAGGAAAACAGTCATCCGGAAGAGGTCGGCGGGAATGAAGCCTGATTCCCATCGAACCGGCGAGAATCACAAGTGACTCCCGTCGAACTCGGCGGGAATGACTTACTGATTCTCGCCGATTTTAACTTAGACAATTTTTCTCTTCCTTTCTATGAACTTGGTCTTTGACCCATCTTTGCTCCTCTTCTGCACTTGATCTATCTTGACCCTGTACTTGAAAATAAGTACACTCTAATAAAGAGAGCACACATGAGTCAACACACTGATCTGCTCAACGAGGGATTACGTTGCGCAGACCCGTGTATATTGACCCACTGTACCCTGACATTGGTGTGTACTTAGCATGGAATAGCTGCAAGCACAACTTGATAGAAAATCATCAAATACATTGTCAATTCAACTTAGCTTGTTCAGGGGCTTCTTCAAATCAGGTACATTGTGGATACAATACCCAACAATCTCCCCCTATTTGAAGAAGCCTAAACCCTACAAGCTAAGGTGAATAGATCATATGGGAATGAAAATCATGAACTAAAAATTCAGTTGAGAGAGAAATTCATTACCATATTACCATTTTCTTTTGAGAGCATACTTAACGTTTGTAGCCACCTTAGCCTTAGCCGAGAGGGTAATCTCCCCCTTTTCGGCTTCTGCAAATCTGGGACATCACTTGGACCAACATTCTCCCCCTCAGATCTTGTATCCGTGCTCGAGCTTGAGTTCCTTGCTGATGCTCCCGCTTGATCCAAGAGCCTTGAGCCTTACAGTCTTCACTCTTCATAGTTCAACATGCCGAGTTCAGTTTTGAAGAGACTGAACTTGGCCTCGTCTAGGGGCTTCGTGAAGATATCTACAACCTGCTTATCCGTGGGGACATAGCAGAGAGATATATCTTTGTTTTCCATATGCTCCCTAATGAAGTGGTAGCGCACTTCAATATGCTTTATTCTGCTGTGCGACACAGGATTGTTCGCAATTGCTATTGCGCTCGAGGAGTCACAGTACATCGGAACTTCTCTGAACTACAAGTCATAATCATTGAGTTTATTTCTGATCCATAGAAGTTTTGCACAACAGCTGCCTGCTGAGATGTACTCAGATTCAGCTGTAGAGGTTGCGACACAATTTTGCTTTTTACTGTTCCATGAAATAAGCCTTCTTCCGAGGAATTGGCACGTCCCGAAAGTGCTTTTCCTATCATCCCTGCTTCCTGCAAAGTCAGCATCTAAAAAGCCTATCAGCTCGACATCATTGTTTCTTGGGTACCACAAGCCAAGATTTGGCGTACCTTTAAGGTATCTAAGAATTCACTTTGCAGCGACATAATGAGATTCCTTAGTGTTCACCTGATATCTGGCACAAACGCATGTGGAAAACATAATATCCGGTCTACTAGCAGTAAGGTAGAGCAGGGATCCAATTATGCTTCTGTATTTGGTTTCATCAAAAGGTTTCTCTTTCTCATCCTTGTCAAGAGACACAATGGATCCCATTGGAGTCCTCATAGAGGTTGCATTCTCCATTCCGAATTTCTTGAGGAGTTCATTTGTGAACTTCGTCTGAGAAATGAAAATTCCATCCTCAGATTGTTTCACTTGAAGTCCCAAGAAATACTTTAGCTCTCCCATGCTGCTCATTTCAAACTTTCCTTGCATAAGTTTAGAAAACTTCTTGCAAAGATTGTTGTCCGTTGAGACGAATATTATGTCATCGACATAGATTTACACCAACAAGATCTTGCCTTTGACTTCCCTAAGAAACAATGTCTTATCTATTTTTCCTCTCGAGAACTTGTTCTCAATAAGAAAACTAGACAGAGTCTCATACCAAGCTCGAGGAGCTTGTTTTAAGCCATATAATGCTTTATTAAGAAAATAAACATGATTAGGAAATGTGGGATTAACAAAACCTGGGGGTTGCGCGACATATACTTCCTCTTTAAAATTTTTATTTAAGAATGCAGATTTCACGTCCATCTGATAGACAGTGAATCCTTTGTGAGAGGCATATGCCAGGAACAATCTGATCGCCTCCAGCCTTTCAACTGGTGCAAAGGTTTGGTCGAAATCAATCCCCTCCTCCTGTCTGTAGCCTTGTGCAACTAGTCTGGCCTTGTTCTTGATGATGACACCCTGTTCATCCAGTTTGTTTCTAAAGATCCACTTGGTGTCGATCACATTGTGGTTCTTTGGTCTGGGAATAAGCATCTAGATGTTGTATCATTCGAATTGATGTAGTTCATCTTACATGGCCAATATTCATGACGCATCTTTGTTTGCTTCGTCGAACTTCTTTGGATCAACCTTTGACATGAAACTAAGGTGTAAAATCTCGTTAATTGTACCTCTCCGAGTTCTGACACCGTCACGAGGATCTCCTATGGTCTGATCTCTGGGATGATCCCTCACGTGTCGGAGCTCTAGAAGTTTGGCATCTGGAGCTCTGACAGCTTCTCAGGCTTCTCCTTCTTCTGGGAGATTCTCTCCATTCTGATCGTCAACTTCTCCAGTTGGCGTTGATGTGGAAACCTTGACATACTTGGGAGTTGCACCTTTTGTAGTCTCATCGAGACTTAGCTGTTCAAGCCTTGCACCTGCATCTTCAAGAATCCCACTGGAAGAATTGCTATGAAGCAAGCTTCCTTCATCAAAAACAACATTAATGGACTCCTCTACCACTAGAGTTTTCTTATTGAAGACACTATATGCCCGACTATGGCTAGTATAGCCCATGAAGATGCCTTCGAAGCATTTTTCTCTGAATTTAGTACGTGGGTACTTCCCATTATTGAGTACATAGCATCTGCAGCCAAAAATTCTCAAATAGGACATGGTCGGTTTCCTGCCTTTCAATAACTCATAAGGCGTCTTACAATGATTCTTGTTGATCAATGCTCGGTTCTGCACATGACAAGCCGTGTTGACAGTCTCTGCCCAGAAGTACTCTGGAAGAGAGGCGTCATTCAACATTGTCGTACATGCTTCAATGAGCGTTCTATTTCTCCTATCCGCGACTCCGTTTTGCTGAGGAGTATGCGAGGATGAAAACTCATGAAAGATATCATGTTCTTCACAGAATGCTGTCATAGCACCAGACTCGAATTCTGTTCCATGGTCACTTCTGATTTTGACCACGGAGCAGTTAAGTTCGTTCTAGATCTGCTTGACAAAATTAGTGAAGATGTCAAATGTATCTGACTTTCGTTTCAAAAAGAACACCCACGTAAACCGAGAGTGATCATCAACAATCACTAGCGTATACGATTTGCCTCCTAAGCTATGAACTTGCACTGGACCGAACAAGTCCATATGCAGAAGATAGAGACATCTGGAGGAGTCTTTGTCTGCAATGCCCTTAAAGGTAGTCCGAGTCTGTTTGCCCTTCTGGCATGCAGGACAAGGGCTATCTTTGATGCACTTAATAGTAGGGGAATCCCTTACTAAGTTCTTAGAAAACAACATATTAATTGTCTTGAAATTAATATGTGCTAATCTCTTGTGCCATTGTTCACAAAGAGATGCACTGCCTTTTGCTACTAGGAACACGGGGGTAGAAGAATCTAAGCTAAGAAAATCTAAGCAAAAGATATTTCTGCTCCTAATACCAGTTAATACCGTCTCCGAAAAGGCACACGATATTATCAAGCACTTATCCTTGTAGAACTTAACGTTGTATTCTTTATCACACAACTGGCTTACACTGATCAGGTTATGGTTTAACCCTTCAACATAGGCCACGTCAGTGATAGAGAATATACCGCTGGAAATCATACCATAACCTCTAATGACTCCTCGATCAGATCCTCCAAAGATGACTTTGGGTCTATTTTCAACTGGGGAGTAATCATGCAACAGGCTTCTTGTCCTGGTCATATGCCGGGAACATCCACTGTCCAAGTACCAGATTGGCGTTTTGGTGGCCTTTGGACATACCTGCAAAACAGAATCAGTTTCCCTTAGGAACCCAATTAAACTTGGGTCCTAGATTCCTTGTTAGCACACTCCCCCTCAGGTGGTTAACCCTACGAGTGGTCGGCCTCGCATTGCTAACATTAGGAGTCTCGTTGAATCTTGGATTAAACCAGCAATCCACGGCAAAGTGACAAACTTTGCCACAGCACCAACAGTCAATCTTGTTGTACCACTTCCTAGGCTCCAGCTTCACCCTTGGAACGGTGGGTCCATCCAGGGCCTTGGATCTGGAGGTGGAGTCATCATGATGACAGCAGTCACATGATTTCTTCACCTCCTGTTCCTTCAGTATAACAGGCTTGGATTTTGGTGCCTGCTTCCTATTATGGCCGCTAGAGAAGTGGCCATAATTCTCCACTTGGACTTCTTCATAAGGTGCCTTGAAGACACTCTCACCATAGTTTCGGGGGAAGGTCCAACCATCATACCGACTCTTTGGCTTTTCAATCGAGGGCCGGAAGAAATGGCCATAGGTTGACTCAAAGTCCTGTTCATTGCAAGGAAAGCTAGGCTTTCTGAATACAATAGGGTCGAGTGGGGCCTTTCCCTTTTCTGCAGTAGAGGCCTTCTTAGCAGCCTTATTTATCCTCTGTTTTCTGTTTCTCTTGGATGATATACCAGACACATACACATGCCCTAAGCCATCCCCCTTAGCCTGAGCAGAGAATTCATCAACTAGAGGAAGAACGGTCTTGGGAATGGAGAAGCTTTTGACAATCTTCCTTTCTGCTGCAAGCTGTTCTTACAACTTGTTGATTTCTTCTTATTTTAGGTCAAGGAGCCTTAGAGACTTTGAGTGCTTAGAAGTCAGGCCCAGGTGTTCCTGTCGGAGAGAGATCAAGCTAGTGATCTCTTCTCTTAGAGACACACCCTCAGCCTTAAGGAATTTGACTTCCTTTTTCTGATCCCTCAACCTCTCTCGGCATTCCTCAAAGGTATTTAGCAGAAGCTCATACTTTTCGAGGAGCTCAGTTTCACGGGCAGATGGGCTGTCCTCGAGATCATCATCAGGAGACTCATAGTCAGAGTCAGAGAGGGGGGTACGATCTTTTACCTTCCCAGTAAATGGGGGCAGTCTCCTTCTGAGTCAGAGCGACCCATTAGCCCGAAGTAGTCTTCCTCATCATCACTGGAGTCTGATGAATCAGATTCATTCAATGTCTTTGACTTTTTGGCAATATAGCTCCTCTCCTTCTTCTTATCTCTAGAGGACCTATGCTCCTCTCCCTTCCCCTTATCTCTCTTGCTTTGGTGGCAGTCAGCAACGACGTGGCCTGGCTTATTGCATCCAAAGCAAATAATTTCATCAGAGCGATGTTTGTTCTGTTTGGATTCATACCTATCAGAAGAATAATTCTTCTTCTGATGTCTGGAGGAGGAGCCGTCTCTCTTTCTTTGATTCCTCAACTTGAGGAACTTCTTGAACTACCGAGTGATAAGGGAGAAGTCTTCTTCAAATAGCTCTGAGTCGGAAGAGCATGGCTCAGAGTCTTCTTCCTCATCCTTTTTCCGAGAGCGGGACGATGATGCACCCTTGCCTTTCCTTGATTGATTGGCTTTCAGGGCCATAGTATTTTCTCTGGCAGCGGCTTTATCGGCTTCCTCTTCAGCTTTTCTGGTGTTCAGCTGAAGCTCATAGGACAAAAGTTTCCCAAACCAAATCTGGGGATCAGTTTCTGCCAGCTTGCCAAATTCTCTGATGGCGCAAATCTTGGTGTCCCATTCCTTAGTAAGGGATCTAAGGAATTTGTCATTTAGTTCACCATCGGTGAACACTCTGCCATAACCCTTCAGGGCATTGATAATCTTCAGGAAGTTCTCGAATGTCACTCCGATTTCTTCCTTGGGACCTTGCCTGAAGGCCTCGTACTTCTGGTTCAGAAGGGATCTTTGATCTTCCCTTACTTCATCTGTGCCTTCCATCAGGATGATCAGGCAGTACCATATGTCCTTGGAAGTCCTGTAGTTGCAGAAAATCTACAACATGGAATCATCGACGGCGCTTACGAGAATGTTCTGAGCTTTCTTGTCAAGTCCGGCAAGCACCATCTCATCCTTATCCATTTCGGAAAGTTTCTTGGGCACTTTCTTGGGTTGTCAATGGTGGAGGCCTTAGTGGGGATATAAGGTCCCTCCTCCACTATCATGAAGAGTCGGGGGTCGACTGCTTCCATATAGTACTTGATCCTTTCCTTCTAGATAGGAAAGTTCAGCTTGGTGCACACTGGGATCTTCCTTGAATACTTGAGTCCTTCCATTTCAGAGATCTTATTTCTTCTTGACACTAGACACGGGATCTTACTCAAAGTGTTAACCTTAGTGCTGAGTAACCTCCCTCTGATACCACTTGAAAGTATCTAGTGTCGACTAAGTCCACCTATGGGGGGGATAGGTGTCGTGCAGTCTTTTGCAGAATTTAAATTACCTGCACAAATAAATAAACACAGCACAGAAAAGCACACAGGCAATTATAGTGGTTCCCCGATTTGGGTACGTCCACTCTCCCCCTTTGACCTATCTCCCACCAAGGGACGACTCGGTCACTTAACCAACCGGATTGAAATCCAATCCTCACACTACGGAAGGAACCCTTCCAACCAAAGGAGTCACTACTCCTCCACCACGGGTTGCACCCAACCCTTACAACTAGGAATCAAAATTCCTTTACAATAAAGCAAAAATTGAATGTACAAGAAATACAAACAAACTTGTGGAGATCCCGATGTCCATCTTCGTTCGTTGAAGATTTCTTGAAAGAGATGAAGAACCCACGACCGGTGTTCTCTCTTGGAGAGGATCTTGACAAGATCGGCGGTGGCAAGTGAATGCGGCGGCGATGCTTTGTAGATCCAAACTTCTTGACGAAGCAAGCAAGGTCTACCAACGATTTATATCAGATCAGTCGTCTCAATCGATTCGGAATGAAGAACTATCCTCGTTCAACAAATCGAGAGACAAGAGATCTTGAGAGAGAAGCGTAAGACGCTAGACTTGCCTCGGTCCTGTCGTTAGAAGATCAAAGAGGACCTCTGAGATCAGCGGCAACGACAATCTTGCGAGCGGCGACAGCGATCAGCGGTATTTCGCGATCTGCTAGGGCACGGCATCGGTTGTTGGATTTTGCGTGAATAGTAGTTCTAGATGTTCGAAAAAAGCATGTATATATACCCGAGCCAACCCTAATGACCGTTGTGGGGCCCACAAGGAAAAACCTTAGCCCCGGCCGAAACAGCGTACGGCTTCTTGGTTCGGTCCAGCGAACAGGCGAAAATTGCCTAAGGCAAAATCGACGAGAATCGTTGGTGATTCCCATCGAAGTCAGCGGGAATCAATCACGATTCCCGTCGATTCTTCCTTGGCCGATTTCTAGTTGTAAAACTAGTCAAACTGTGGGAATCGGCGGGAATGCAACCTGATTCTCGTCGAATCGGCGGGAATCAGAACGATTCTCGTCGAAGTCGGCGAGAATCACTTGGTGATTCCCGTCGATTCTGCCTTAGCAGAATTTCTGAAGGAAAATAGTCATCCGAAAGAGGTCGGCGGGAATGAAGCCTGATTCCCGTCGAACTGGCGAGAATCACAAGTGACTCCCGTCAAAGTCGGTAGGAATGACTTAGTGATTCTCGTCGAATTTAACTTAGACAATTTTTCTCTTCCTTTCTATGAACTTGGTCTTTGACCCATCTTTGCTCCTCTTCTGCTCTTGATCTATCTTGACACTATACTTCAAAATAAGTACACTCCAATAAAGAGAGCACACGTGAGTCAACACACTGATCTGCTCAACGAGGGATTACGTTGCGCAGACCCGTGTATATTGACCCACTGCACCCTGACATTGGTGTGTACTAAGCATGGAATAGCTGCAAGCACAACTTGATAGAAAATCATCAAATACATTGTCAATTCAACTTAGCTTGTTCAGGGGCTTCTTCAAATCAGGTACATTGTGGATACAATACCCAACAGGAAAGGACTCCATCTCCCACTCAGCCTCAAGTTGCTGGCACTTCTGGTGCAATAATTGAGGGGGAGCCTGCTTCTTCTATTCAAGAAAGAATTTCTTCTCCTCCTGACCAGTCAGAATAGCTGCATAGAATATAGTCTCCTTCTTCCCTTTCAGCACAGCTAGACAGACATCATTTTCCTTCTGATCATTCAGAGCAGCAGCAAGAATGTATCCCTACTCCTCCTCTAACTACTTCCTTCCATCTAGCTACTTCAGCAGAACTTCATTCTGATGCATAGGTACTAGAAACTATACTCTCCACCAGTGATGATATAGACAAGATGATTGAAGAGTTAACCACTGATGAACCCCTTCCCCCTCTTCAAAAAGAGCAACTTGCTGAACAACCCAAGCAACCCACTCCTGCACCAACACCTACTCTTATTCCTTCTCCCTCACCTGTGCAATCCCCACAGTCACCTACTAATAATTCTCTAACTGCTCAGTAAGACCAACATCAGACCATTCTACTGTCAGATGAAGATAAAAATTCTCCAGAGCCTGTTGAAGCCCATTTGAGAAACTTAGACTTCTCTCTTCCCACCTTCACTGGTGAGGAAGAAGTCGTTTTTGTCCATACTACAAGAGCTCCAAGCTTAGTACTAATTGAAGAAATTGTTCCATGGAAAGCACTTCCTCCTCCAGCTCCTGTTCCTCCTGCTGTTACTGCTACTACTTCAGCTACAACAACTTCTTCAAATATTCTTGGAAAGATTAAGCAACTATTATCAGAACAAAGAAAATACTTTGATGATTCCTTGAAGACAGTTCAAGACAAGGTCTCTTCTTTAGAGAAAGAAATGAGTAGAGGCTTTGTTGAAATACAGCACAACACAGATCAACTGAAGCACCTCTTCAAAATAGGTGGTAAGGCATTGGACCACACTATTACTAGTGTTGGTGAGGTTATGAACCAATCTCTCACTCTGGTTAATAATCAAATTAAACTTGAGAAGAAAGCCCAAGAAGATGTGATGAAAGTCTGTGAAGAAGTGGACATATTTAGGGATGAAACTATAGAGAAACTTTATCTGCAAGTCAGAAAGGGGGAGAAGTTAGTACAAGAACAAGTTAAAAAATATGACTCTAATGTCCAGACCATATGTCCTGAGAAAGTAAAGGAAATCAATCAAGATGTGCTAGCTCAAATACAGTCAGTAAAATTTCACACTTATGATACTACTGTTTGGATACATAATCAAATTTTCCCAGATTTTCAGGCTGATCCAAATAACATTCCACATCATCTAAATCCACTTGCTAAAGGTCAGCCAGCAGCTCCAGCTTAAATGCCAACCTTCTCTGCCAAGCCTGATGATGCAACTCTACCTCCAGAATCCTATTCTCAAATTTGGGAATCTGACATTCCTAAAGACTTACCAGAAGTTTAGATCCCCAAAAGAAGGAAATATGGAGAGGGACCCTCTACTAGTAGATCCACTCCAAATCTTGAGGCAAAATAGAGGAAAGCTACAGAGTTTGCAGAAATCTGGTCTCCAACTTCTAAGTCCCTCATTCTAGAAACTCTCAAGCTTTTCATGGACTAGAATGAAAATAAGAATGATCATTATAGCTCCAAGGAATGGGAATTGTATGAAAAATCAATTATGAAGAGAAGGATTTATGACAGAGAATATGAAAGGAACAATCCTGCTGCTCCTCCAAAGCCTCCAAAGTACTATCCAAAGCCCTTCAGCTACCAAAGAAGACAGCAAGAGAAAAAGGACAAGCAGCACCATTAAGTCTAAGCTTACATGATTATGAGAGTGTGGAAATGATTTGTGTAGAAATGTTATTTTGGACATTTTTGTTTATATAATTCTTAATTCTGATCTTATGTTATTTGATTTTAATCATTAAGCTTATGTTACTGCATTCTTTATTGCACATCTAGTTCTTTATATGTCTATGTAATTCACCTTAGTGCAAAGGGTTTTGAATTCTACAAATAGGGGGAGATTTTTGGGTATTGTATCCACAAGAACCGAGATTTGGAGAATTCACCCTTGAACTAAGATGAATTAAGTTGTATTTGATCTTTTGCTTGAGTTATGTGTTTACAGGACTATATTGCAAAGTGTAGACCAATGTCAGTCTACAATGGGTCACCAAACACAGGACCATACAATATAATCTCTCATTGGGTGATCCATGGTGTTGACACATGTGTAGCCTCTCTATTAGGATACATTTCATGTTTCAAGCACTAGGATTGATTGGAGAAAGAAATATTGTTGAGTTTGTTGAAGAAGAGAAAATTCTGTTTGAGAAAATTTTCTAAGTTTTTCACTCGAGTAAGTACTTTATATACTCGAGTTAAAAACTTAGATTATATTCAAGTAAGTCTATGTGTACTCGAGTAAAGGGAATGCCACTTGAGTATCCTGAATATAGCTCTCAAGTAGCTAGGTCAATTACACGAGTAGATTATCTCTTACTCTCGAGTTAACAGAATTTCCTCTAAGAAAATATTCTAAGTCATTTACTCGAGTAATCATGTTAACCACTCGAGTAGATTAGTCTTTTGTCTTGAGTTACAGAAGACAGAATTCGTGTTGTTATACTTCACTCGAGTAGTCAAGATCATGTACTCAAGTTGTCTATCTACTACTCGAGTAGTCCATCTACTACTCGAGTAGTCTATGTTTAATACACGAGTAATAAGTTTCCTTCCCTCAGAAATTTTTCTAAGCCCATTACTCGAGTAGTCATATCCATATACTCGAGTAGTTTATCTTTTCTCGAGTAGTCCAGTTCCAGTTCTCGAGTAATCCATTTTCTTCACTCAGAAATTATTCTAAGTCCTTGACTCGAGTATTCCATTTTCCTCTCGAGTAGTTAATTTCTTTTCTCTCGAGTAATGCTTGTCATACTTGAGTAGTTCAACTCCCGTCCTGAGTAACTATGTTAGCACTCGAGTAAATCTTTAAGTACTCGAGTAGTTACTTACTCTATTCTGAATTTTCTCAAGGACTTCTACTCGAGTAGTCTATTCCTATCCTCTCGAGTAATCATATATATATATACTCGAGTAGTTTATATTTTACTCGAGTACTTCAGTCAAATTTGTAAGAATTTCGCTAAGTTCATATTTGACGGTATTTTCAAATGACTTGACGTGATTGTTCCACGTGTACGTCATTAATGCTAATTATGACAGTTAGGGAGATCTTTTATAAGGTCTTGTCAAACCGACTAGCCCTAACAAGCTGTCATAGAATTATTCTAAGTCTCTAAATTGAGATTTTCCTCTTTCTGATAATGGAAGCTGCCGTCGATCTTCATCGGGCAAATCGCCTAGGGCTTTCGTTCAAGAAGATTCAGATCAAGGTTGACTTACAGATCGAGATTGCTCCTCATCGTTTCATCTTCTCTCGGATCATGTGAGTCAAAGAAATTTCAGATCAAGATCAATCCAAGTCTTCTTCAACAAATTTCTAACAGAGCCGCAAATTCAAGAAGGAAGACCTAGAGAGACTTTTAGATCTGAGAAATCATTTTGTTTGTATTTCTACAAATCTTTTCATATATTTAGTAGGAGATTTCTCTCCGAGATTGTAGGATATTTCTCTCCGAGATTGTAGGAGATTTTGTCTCTGAGTTGTAGGAAGTTTTATCTTCCGAGTGTAGATCCGCTTTTGGATCGAGATTGTAGGAACTTTGTTCTGAGGCGTAGGATTGGTTTTCAATCCGAGATAGTGGAGTAGACGAGTCTTGTGGTTTGCTAGATTGGTGAGGTAAAGTGGATGTACCCAAGGTTAGGGAACCACTATAAATCTTTTGTCGTTTGTGATTGCTTGGTAGATATTTGTGTACATAGATCTCAAATTTTATTCCGCAAAAAGATGCACAACTCACCTATTCACCCCCCTCTAGGTTATTTAGGTAGACAACTATACTTTTTCACCTTTATATATCTTAAAATCCTTTTTAGTAAAATAAGGTGTGATTCTTTTGGGTTGACTTGAAATCTAGCACAAATACAAGTAGCAAGCATAATGTCTAGCCAACTAGTTGTACGATACAATAAGGACCCAATAATAGCCATGTATGTTTTCTGATCAACTGGCTTGCCCTGTTCATCAGAATCAACTACAGCATTGGAGGGCATGGGTGTTTTGCAGCTGAGGCATCTGACATTCCAAATCTTTTAAGTAGCTCCTTGCCATATTTAGACTGGGATTTGAAGATACCTTCAGGGATTTGCTTCACTTGAAGACCAAGAAAGTAAGATAGTTCACCCATGCTACTCATTTTAATCTTTGAATGCATCAGGTATGAAAACCTTTTGCAAAGTTTGGAATTAGTAGAGCCAAATATTATATCATCTACATATATTTGAACTAGCAATTTTTTTTACTTATGATGTCTAATAAATAAATTCCTATCTACAATGCCTCTAATGAACTTATGTTCTAAAAGAAAGCTAGCTAAGGTCTCACACAAAGCTCTTGGAGCTTACTTTAAATCATAGAGAGCTTTAAGAAGCTTAAATACATAAGAGGGATGAGTTGAAGAGATAAAACATGATGGTTGTTCAACATATACATCCTCTTTTAGTTCTCCATTTAGAAATACACTTTTGACATCCATTTGATAGACTTTGAAATTCTGATAGGCAGCATAAGCAAGAAATATTCTGATGGCTTCAAGTCTTGTAATAGGAGCAAAGGTTTGATCAAAATCAATGCTTTCTCCCTGGGAGTAACCCTGGGCTACTAGCCTAGCATTGTTTCTCACAATTGCTCCTTGTGCATCCAGCTTGTTCCTAAAGACCCATTGAGTTCCAATGACTGGATAGTCTTTAGGACATGGAACTAAATCCCAAACTCTATACCTCTCAAATTGATTGAGTTCCTCTTGCATTGCAATAATCCAGTTGGGATCTTGCTCTGCATCTTTTATGGATTGAGGCTCAATTTGAGAAATGAAGCAAGCATGCATCAGACCTTGGTTGAGTTGATGCCTTGTTTGCATACCAGCTGATATGTCTCCAATCACTTGAGATATGGGATGATCTCTAAGTGTGACAAGATCAGCAGGTGGAGTTGGTTCATCAACAGCTTGTGGAATTAATTCCTCTTGTGGAATTATATTTGTTGTTGTGGGTTCAACTGCTTCAATAATTTCTTATTCACTGTCTTCATCAATCTGTGGAGAAGGATGCAATGTAACCTCTTGGGTAAGATTTAAGTGATCCATCTTCTCAGATAGATAGGGTACCTTCAAAGTGTCTCTAGTAGAAGAATCCTTCTTCTTGTAAAACATGTTAGCTTCATCAAAAGATACATGTACGGATTCTTCAATTTTTAATGTTGATTTGTTAAATAACCTATAAGCCTTGCTGACTTGGGAATATCCAAGGAAAATTCCCTCTACAGCTTTGGCTTCAAATGTTCTTAAGTGTTTCTTATTATTATAGTGAATATTGTATTTACATTCAAATACCTTAAAATAATGTACTTTAGGTTGCTTCTCCTTAAGTTATTCATAGGGAGTCTTACCCTTCGTTTATGTATTAAACTTTTGTTAAGAACATAATTTGCTGTACTTACAGCCTCTGCCCAAAACGATATGGGCAAATAAGCATCTGCAAGCAATGTCCCAGCTGATTCAATAAAAGTTCTATTTTTCCTTTCAGCTACCCCATTTTGTTGAGGAGTTCTAGGAGCAGGAAAAACAGTATTTGATACATTCCTTATCACAGAATTCTTTCATCAGAAGAGATTCAAACTCGGTATCATGATCACTTATGATCAATGCAACCTGAGTAGAGTACTCAATTTTGATATTCCTAAGAAATTCTGTAAGAATCTTAAAGTTATCTGACTTATTTCTCAAAAAAAACACCCAAGTGAATCTAGAGAAGTCATCAATAATAACTAAAGTGTATGACTTTTCTCTCAAACTTTGTATAGCTATAGGACCAAAAAGGTCCATATATAGCAAGTACAAAATCCTAGGTGATTCACTTTTATTAATGGATTTGAAACTATTTTTAGTTTGCTTGCTTAATTGACAAGCCCTGCAGAGTCCTTCTTTCTTGTAAGAACCAGAATGCAGACCTCTAACAAGGTTGTCCCTAGATAACTTTACAATATTCCTAAGGTTTACATGACCTAGTTTCTTATGCCATAAATCATTAGTGTTGCTGATTTGGTTAAATAAACAAATTTTTGAATTAGAAAATTTGAAATTAACTACATATATGTTGCCTTGTCTAATTCCAGTTAAAATAGTTTTATTTTTATCTGAAGTAATAATATAAGAAGACTAATTGAAAGATACCTGATAATCTTCATCACATAATTGTCTTATGGATATTAGGTTATGCTTGAGACCACTTACATAGGCTGCCTTCCTGAAGGTAACTACTCCAACTTTGACATTTCCATTTCATTCTATCTGTCCACAGTTAGAGTCTCCAAATATTACTTTTGGTCCAAGCTTTGCTTTGAAATCAGTTTGGTTGTCTTTACTTCCTGTCATGTGTTTTGAATAGCCACTATTCAGATACCACTGTTCCTCTATGGTAGGATAGTTCTTCACCTGTAGAAGAAGAGATTATTTGTTCTTGATCCAGGTAACATTGGGTCCTTGATTTCTTTCAAATTTATAACTAGAAATATAAGGAAATTCAGGTTGGTCCTTATAACCTAGTGAATAATATCTCCTATGAGGAATAATACACTGAGTAAAAAGATTAATAAAGGTTTTAGTTTGATTAAAGTTTTGAAAAAAATTAAAGTTTCTGTTATAAGAAACTGGATTCGACGAATTATAATAAGTTCGTCGAACTGCGTTCGATGAATAGGGATGAGTTCATCGAACTCCGTTCACAGAATGAAAGTATTCATTCTCTACGCCCCACGTTCGTCGATCGCGGTTCGATGAACCATATTGAGTTCGTCGAGCATATCTAGATGAATAATTATACTGAAAATTTGAGTTCATAGTTTGCCGACCCGAGTTCGACAAACCATACTCATTTCGTCGAGCTTGGTTCGACGAAAAATGTTGAACATAATTTTTATTAAAAAAATTTCTTTTTCTTTTGTTTTGTATTATATAAAACTTCTGTTTCTTTATTAGTGTCTTCTACGTTTTCTTTTCCTTTTTCAGAAACAAATTTAATAGGAGTAGATAATATGTTTTTCTGTAAAAGAGGAGGCTGACTAGATAAAGCTCCCAAGCCTAGTTTGCCATTAAGCCTGGCATTGTCTGTACTTGTGATGTTCATCAATTTGATACTTCTCCCATTAAGGGATTCTTCAAATTACTTAGCCTCGGATAATTTAGTTTTCAAAGATATTATCTACTCTGAAGCATTATCTAAATCATCTTTGAGTTTAATATTTTCAGAAAATAGGTTATCAAATTCAATCAGATTTTATCTGAGGAGTTTGATTTCCTTCTTAGATTTAATTAAATCATTGCATAACAATTTATTTTCATCTTTAAATTTGTCTTAAGTAAAATCAAAAGAAGAAATTACCTGATCTTCTTCTAATACAGATTTATATTCTGAGTTGTCAGCTTTTGAATTAGTAGCTTCAGAGCTGCTGCAAGATGCATTGATTGCCATCAAGCAGACCTCTCTATCCTTGGCCTCTTCTTCATCCTCAATGGAGTTGGATGAAGACTCTTCCTCTGAGTCACTCCAGGTTTCACCAACAAATCCTCTCTCCTTCTTTTTGTATTTGATGGAGGAGGGCTTGCTGAAATGTTTCTTGGAATCTTTCTACTTTCTTTTGTCTTTCATCTGAGTTTATAGACACTCTGGTAATATGTGTCCAGGTTTCTTGCATCCATAACAAACTATTTCTTTAGTTGGAATTTTATCATACCTTGGCTTATCTTCTATTTTGGAAGATCTTCTCCTGAAATCCTTCTTAGCCATCTTGTAGAATCTCTTAGCCAAGAGACTCATTAACTCTTCATTGTATGGAATGGCTTTTGCTTATTCAGATGCTTCAAAAGCAATGCTTTTCTCTTTCCTTCCTGATTATAAAGTCCTTTGCTCAGCTTTTCTTGTCTTGATGAGCTGCTCATAAGACTTGAGCTTTCCCAAAAAAGTTTCAGTAGATATTTCATTTTGGATTCTGGCTTCTTTGATTGGCCAGATCCTAGAGTCCCTTGTGCTAGGGAAGCACATAAGAATTTTGTCATTTATCTCTATCAATGAGATGTTCTTGTCCAGAGTTTTCAACTCATTTATTATGAGACTGAGTCTGTTATACATATCTGCAACTGATTCTGACTTTTCCTTCTTAAAATTCTCATACAGAGATATCAAGTGTGATCTCCTATCTTTTCTTTCATCAGCAGATCCTGTTACCATAGCATTTAAGGAGTCCCAAATGGCCTTTGTTGAAGTACATTTAGCAACCTTCTGGAATATTTCATCAGACATAGTTTAGGCCAGAATGTTAATTCCTCTAGCATCAGCAATCTTGGCCTTCTTCTGAGCATCAGTCCACTCTAGTGGTGGAACTTCACTAGTACATGTTGTTATTGATGGTGTAGGGGGACCTGTCAAAATGGAATTATATATCTTCATCAATGGAATTCATGTAAAGCCTAATCCTTTCCTTCCAAAGTGAAAACTTATTAAGATTGCATACTAGAGGTCTGGTGCTTGAATACTCCTTATTTTGTGCCATGATATAAAAGACAAACTAGAGTAAATAGGATCTATCAAAGATCTTTTGGTTCAAGTGTTATCCTATGAAACCTAGCAACCATCCCTCCGATATAAATTGAAAGTGAGGGATAGATCTAACTAACTCTAGAGGGGGGTGAATAGAGTATTAAAAACTTTTAGAGTTATTTTTATAGCCGATTAAAATAGGTGATAAATATATAAAGAGAAATATTACAGCATAGAAAATAAATAAGTAAAGGCAATTCAGACGACATAAGGAATTTATAGTGGTTCCCCAATAAACCTGGGTACATCGACTCTTCTACCACCCTGGTAGGAATCCACTACAAGTTTTTGTTTAGGTGCCCTGTCACCACAGGCTTTTGCTCAGGTGCCCTATCACCATAAGATCTATTTTCTAAGGAAGATTTAGCAACCCTTTGAGCTTTTGATCAGATGCCCAAAGACTAATCCCAAGTCTTTTGATCAGGTTACTTGTGAACCAAAAAGGCTAACTTTTGAAGGGAGTTAAAACCCTGTACACAGTGAAAGGAAAATGTAAAAAGATGTTTTCTCTATCTCAACATATTCTAGTGTTATAAAGGAGGTACTAAAAATCTTTAACCTAAAATTATAATAAAATTTGAAGAGGTAGTTAGCATCAGTAAAAACTTATTGCCCAAATTTCATGGTCATCCAATACCTTAAGACACGTAATTTTTGTGCTTGATAGGAATGGCGTCAAGATCACTCAATGCCTCATTGTATGGCATTGAGATTACTCGATGCCTCGTTGAGTCTTGACGATCACTCAACGTCGGGTCGAATGGCGTCGAAATAACTCGAAGACTCATCGAGTCTAGTCGATCACTCAAAGTCGGGTCGAGTGGCATCGAGATAACTCGACGCATCATTGAGTCTAGTCAATCACTCAACGACGGGTCTGATGGCGTCAAGATAACTCGATGCCTGGTACTTGTGAACTTTGAAACTAGGCATATAACCTAGGACACTATGTTCACCAAGTTATCCTACCCAATCAACTCCTATTGGGTTAATGTTTTTTTCCTTGACCTTATAATATCCCCTCTTGTCATCCACAAGAGTTTAGGAAAGGTTTGAGGTCCATAGACCGCATTTAAGTCACTTATATGAATTATTGAATTGCTACAAAAAATATAGAAAAATCATCTCCAAAAATTTTGATTTTTGGATATGATGTGGAACATAGCTAGACCAGCTTATAGTCCAATTTTTAGGCCATTTAATTTAGTGGACCACTGGGGGCACTCATATTAATTTCTAGTTGGCCTTTTGACACCTTGCACCAAAATGTTTGCTAAGGGAAATCCAATGGCCTAAAAGGGTTGGTTTTAATTTTGTATTAATCTAGACACAAGGGGCTAAGTTTTCTATGTTGACATTTTTACAGAAAAAGCATCTAACTATTTTTAATAATTAAAATAAGGTGGTTGTTAAAACGTAATAGAATATTTTAAAAAAGACTATACTTTAATTATTTGGCCTGCAAATATCAATCAGCCAGATCCAACGGTTGTGCTTCATCATCCCCAGTGAGCCAAGGGATGGGATTATATCTTTCTGAAGCTTTTCAAGCTTACAATTCCTGTCAATCCAGACACCTCCATGGCCGGCCACCACCACCTTCGTTGAGGTGGTGGCTATCGCCTGGCGGCGGCACAGCCGCCGGATGGGCATATTCTGGTGAATATGATAGGCTTATTTTCATGGAAAATGCAGATTTTCTCCTCACTTATCGGGCTCAATTGAGCCCGATTTCTCCTCCTAATGATCTAAAGATCTAGCACATGAGAGAAGGAGGACTAGACCTGCATGCGAGCTTTTCAACGTGGGTGGTGGTGGTGTGCCATGGCCAACATCTCCAAACCTTTTCCTTACCAAATCCCCTATTCTCCTCATTAACCAGTGATGTAAAGTTTTGTTTTCATTGCTTGAGAGCTTTTAAAACTGATGGAGGGGTTATTTTGGGGAGTGGAAAAGGCTACACTTGAATAGCCATTAATGGCCATGAAGGGGGATGTTCGGCCTTGGTGGATTGATGCCCCTTCATGTTTTGGGTTGGCTGGAATTGATGGAAACCTCATCCCAAAGGTCAGAGGAGATGAAAGGTTGCTTAGGGAAGGGGGAGGGGGAAGCCTCTTTGTATTCACCATTAATTTCTCCCTCTTTCTCTCTCCTCCCTTGAATGAGACCCCATTTCTCTCTCCTAGTCATCATCTCCAGAATTTTTGTAGTGTTCTAGCTAATTTCTACTTGTTAGAATTAGTGGGCCACCATAATTGGGTCTAGCCCAATTGGATTGGAGTTGGGCTTAGCCTTTCTCCCCATTTGAGCTTGGTTTGACCAAGTTTGACTTGGGGTGTTGATTTGGTCAACTAAGTGGGATGACAGGTCAACTTAGTGCCTTGGGTACCTTGCCACCACCCAATGCCACTTATGGCTTGGTGTAAACTACTTAGGTTAAATTAGGGCAATTTGACCTAACTAGGGTTAGGCTGGACCTTGGCTAAGTTGACACCTTAGGTTGACCCAAAATTTGTTGTATGGCTTTAATGGGTCCTTATGGGGTTAAAAGTGGTACAGTTGAGTTAGGTAGTCATGTTGGGAGCCATTGGCCAAACCCTAGCTTAGGTTTCCAGAAACCACTATTTGCAAACCAAGGTGCTTTCACTTATTACCTAAGGGTCTTCTTAAAGCTTTGTCATGACCTTGTTATGACAAAGAGAACCTCCTAAGGGTTTGGTTGTTTGTAGGATGTTACAAATCCCAATATATAAAAATAAAAATTTATGGGGTTTGTACTGAAAATAAGTATGCAGAAAATTCTTGGTAATTAAAGTTATACAGACTGTGAAGAGTTCAGGGTACTTCTACTACATAAGGTCCAGTGGCTCCCAAGTGTGATCCTCCTGTCCTTGATTCGACCAGAGGACCTTGACCAGCGGGACCTTCTTTTACCGCAAGGCTCGCATCTCCATATCGTCTATCATGATCGGCCTCAACTTGACTGATTGATAAAATGCTACTAAGCCATTCATAGTGGAATTCTGCTGCTCTGGCCGTAGAAGAGCCTTCCTAAGAGATGAGACGTGGAAGATGTCATATAAGCCTGCCAAATCGGGCGCTAGCTCTTGTCTATAGGCCAATGGGCCAATCCTCTCCAGAATCCTATAAGGCCCCATATATCTTGGACTGAGCTTCTTCGGTTTGCAAACTTGTGAGATTCCATGCATCGGTCATATCTTCAAAAATACTCTGTCACCGATCTGAAATTCCACCTTACGATGATGTGCATCGTAATATTTGTCTTCCCTACTCTGGGCCTCCAGCATTCTGTCCCAAATCAAATGCACCTGAGCATCTGTGTCTTCCACAAACTCCGAGCCAAGCGCCTTTTGATTCTCATCCTGGATCCAAGATAGTGGAGTCTTGCACCTTCATCTGTACAATGCCTCATAGGGTGTCATGCTCATACTGGACAAGTGACTGTTGTTATAAGAAAACTCAATAAGTGGCAACAGTCTCTCCCACAGCTCCCCATGATCCAAAATACATATGCATAGGAGATCCTCTAACGTCCAGTTTGTATGCTCTGTCTGCCCATCCGTCTGGGGGTGGAACATTATACTGAAAGTCAGTCGGGAACCTAGGTAAGTCTGTACTGCTCTCCATTCCTTAGACATAAACTGTCCATGCAGATATAATATGATCGTCCTCGGAACACCATGATAATGGACAACCTGCTCTACCAATCTCTGTACGAGCACTCTGACCAGAGCATCCTTCCTGATTGGGATAAATCAGACCACCTTGGTCAATTTGTCAACAATCGCCCAAATTAAGTCATTTCCCGCATGGAAGTGAAGCAATCCATGTATGAATTCAATCACAATGTCCTCAAACTTCCATTCCGGCATGGGTAGTGGTTGTAGTAGTCTTGTCGGGCTCCTACACTCAGCCTTCAAAAGCTGGCAAGTCTCACAATGCGTCACAAAGTAGGTGATCTCCTTCTTCCTTCCCGGCCAGTACATGCTCCTCTTCAGATCAACCGTCATCTTTGTGATCCCAGGGTGTACTGAGTATATACTTGTGTGTGCCTCTGCTAAAATATCTTCTCGTAGCTGGCCTCCTGCCGATATATATACTCTTCCTCTGAAATATAGTAGGCCATCTTTCAGCATGTACTCCCTAGTCATGCCAATCTCTAATGCTCTAAATATTGGCTCTAGTTTGGCATTCTTCCTCTGCTCGTCCCTGATACAGTCCTGAATGTCCCTGGTAGTGTCCATCGCTGCTAAATACTCTTGGTAGAGTTTGGGATTTGCCTTGGACCCCAAGGAGATCTGCATATCCTCCAGCATCCACACTAGCTCCATAGCCATCATCTAGGGTTCTGCTCTTACTGATGTAGCTCTCCTACTCATTGCATCTGCTACTACGTTTTCCTTCCCTGGGTGATAGTGCATCGTGTATTGATAATTGGAAAGAAACTCCACCCGTCATATCTGGCACATGTTTAACTCCTTATGCGTGTCCACATACTTGAGATTTTTGTGTTCGGAAAAGATGTCACAATGTATCCCATAGAGGTAATACCGCCAAATCTTCAATGCAAAGATTACCGCCCCCAACTCTAGATCATGTACCGGATAATTTTGCTCATGCTTCTTCAATTATCGGGAGGCATAGGCTATCATGTGCCTAAGCTGCATCAGGAAAGCACCCATTCCCTGGTAGGATGCTTCTGTGTAGATCTAAAATCCTTCCTTTCCAGAGGGAAGGGCAAGGATAGGAGCCGAGGTAAGCCAACACTTTAGCTCCTGGAAGGCAGACTCGCATTATAGTGTCCACATAAAGGGGGTATCCTTCTTTGTCAATAAAGTAAGGGGGAGGGTAATCCGAGAAAATCCCTCTATAAACTTCTGGTAGTATCCGTCAAGACATAGAAAACCCCATATCTCTGATACCGTCTTTAGTGGCGGCCAATCTCGTATCGCATGGATCTTTTTCGGATCCACAACTAGACCTTCTCCACTGATAATATAACCTAAAAAGGCCACCTCCTTCAACCATAACTGGAATTTATTAAATTTTTCATACTGGCTATGCTCCCGAAGTTTCTCCAACGTCAGTGCCAAATGTCATGCATGGTCTTCCTACATCCTTGAATAGATAAAGATGTCATCTATTAATACGATGATGAAAACATCTAGATAGGTCTCAAATACTTGATTCATCAGGCTCATGAATGTAGAGGGTGAATTTGTGAGACTAAATGGCATCACGGTGAACTCGTAAAGATCATATCGGCTACTGAATGCGGTCTTTGGGATGTCCTCATCCTATAATACCCCGGTCTTAGGTCTAACTTCGAGAACCAGTGATCCCCTTCCAGCTGATCAAAAAGCTCGTCTATTATCGATAGAGGGTACGTGTTCTATACCGTTAGCCTGTTCAGCCCTTTATAATCGGTGTATAATCTGAGGGTCCCATCCTTCTTTTTCATGAACAATACTGGGGCTCCCCACGGTGAGGAGCTTGGTCTGACAAACCTGGCTTCGACCAACTCCTACAACTGACTCTGGAATTCCACCAACTCCTTAGGGGCCATCCGATATGGAGACCTAGATACTAGCTTATCCCCTGGCACTAGCTGGATCCAAAATTCCTTCTTGTGGTGCGGTGGTAGTCCCGGTAGCTTCTCTGGAAAGACATCAACGAAATCTCGTACCACCGGGATGTTGGAGATATAATCCTTTTCCTCGATCATTTCAAAAAAAACCCGATAGACCTCATCCCTCTATAGATGGACCTTGACGGCCTGGATAGAAGAAAGTAGACAATGAGAGATCGGGATAGTACCTTTGAAGTTCGCGTAGGAGTCTCCATATCTCAGCATGACCTTCCTTGCCTGGCAATCAATCTGTACATGGTTCTAGGTGAGCCATGTCATTCCCAAAACAAGATCAAAGTCCGGCAACTCCAAGATCGTTGTCGGAGCCTCGAATGTTAGGCCACCGATGGTCACCTCCAGGAGGCACTTTGTAGTAGATAGGATCTACATCCTATTGGGAAGGCGCACCCTCCTAGTGACTCTCGTGAAATGTTAGACCTGGTCCAAGTCCTTAACAAAATACTCCGCCACAAAATTATGCATCGCCCGCGTGTCGAATAAGGTATGGGCAGGCTTACCACATACCGTTATAATCCCTGAGTTTATTAAATGGTCTTAGGTGGCTAGTTGTAAGGTTTTCTTCCTTAGCACTTCTAGTTTAATATCAGTTCTACTTTTTGGGAAAATAAAGACAGGAATTGAAATTTCTGTCATACCTGTTATAACCCTATCTTGGTTTCGGGGTTGAGCAAGGTCCAAGGCATACATCTGATCTCCATTTCAGCCTATGATCACTGCCCTGGAATCCACGTCCTCGACCACGTCTCCGACCCCTGAATTGTTGGGCGGGTGGGGTAGCCTGTGGTGCTAGTAGTGGTGCCTGTCTTGTGGGACAATTGATTTAAATATGTCCAGGATGGTGGCAGTGATTACAAACTGGCAGGGGAGGTTCCCCATCCCTTGGCCTCAGCATCTTCTGTATATGTAAAGGCTTAGGGTTCAGTACCTCCGGGTCCCTCTGCTCCTTTCAATGCCTCGGGCGGGATTGATCCCCATTTCTCTGATCCCTCTGTTGTTCCCTCCTGCCACTAATAACTGTGTCGTATGCCGGTCTTTTTCCATCTACCCCGAACTGTAAGCTGATATGCCTCAACCCTCTTAGCCATCTCCACGATCTAGGCCAAGCTTTCATATGAGATGAATAGGCATGCCTGCCTCAGTTCATCACGAAGGCCCTTGTAGAACCTCTTCGCATAGCAGGCATCATCCAGCTAGTATGAATCCGCGAAGCAAGATAAATGGTCAAACTCTCGGTAGTAATTTAACACTGACCTGCTTCCCTTCCTCAGCTGTAGGAACCTATCCTCTAGCTCATCCCTCGCAGTCTATGACACAAAATGATCCAAGAATGGTTTCTTGAACTAGTCCCATGAGATGTATGCGTCCTAAATTCCTACATAGGCAGTGTCTAGAAGAGACTTCGACCATCTCTTTGTGTGAGACTCCAAGCATGAAACTGCTAATGATACAGCCATATCTATTGAGCATAGTATCCCAGCCAACATTTCGTGAATGATGTCCAGCTATTCCTCCGTCTATACAGCTGACTCTGTCCCTAAATATGATGGAGGGGAAAGGCCTCGGAAGACACTCAGCCAATTTTCCTCGGGATTTGATTGCGAGCCGGAGCATGTAGTGTCTTAAAAGCCTCCAAGATGGCCGTCAGTGTATGTCCCATCTCCGTTTGTTGGAACGGAGTAGGAACTGGCAGGGGCGGAACATTATTCTGAACTGCCAGTGTTCCCTGCTCCTTGGCCATAATTCATAATAAACTCAAAGAGGAAGGCTCACATATACAGTGGTTGACTTAAATCTAGTTAAGAATGGACAACTTCATGTGATTCACTATATTGGCACACCATTGATTCTGTAGCTCAGTTTGTCCCCAAACTAAACTCCAGTGGGGGTGTCCTAGGTTTCGTGGACTTCTTTTCTTTGGGTTGAAGTTCCCTCTGATACCAGTTATAAGACCCCCTTTTTTGACCGAGTCTTATGTCCAGAATCGTCGCTTTGCAGTGACACCAACTCCCGAGGAGACCATCACCACAAATCGTTGATCCCGCAAGCAATTTCTCAACCATATTCCGCATAAGAAAAGAATTAAAACATTCATAATCATTTATATTAACAAAAACATGTCCACGATCATGATACAATAGAAATTAAGTCCATACAAGTAAATAAACTAATATTGAAGAAGGATAAGGGGTTCATGCCCAGTACAATAGTCCTCACTACAAAACACTCGCGGAAGTAAAACTACTAATCACTCACTGATCCTCGGACTGATGGTGTTGCTGCCACTCTTATACTAGGTTGGTTCACCTCCTCCTATACTGTACTCCTGTTGGGTTGGGTCTCCGAGAACTGCACCTTATCTCCCAACTGGTGTCCTTGGTGTTATGCCCATCAGGTCATTAGTTTAAAACTAATTATTGATCACCCTCCCCTCCCCTGCGATACCTAGGCACCGTGCGGGAAGGAAGGAAAGGGAAGTACGAAAAGTGGAGAGTAACAAAAGCAGGTGACAATGGCTCTAACTATCATATGCTAAAAGTATCTATCATAAAAATGGCAAGTATATGAACAACAAATAAAGGTAACAGTGTAGTAAGAGCAACATATAAAATATAAGTAGATAAGTTAATATCATTACAGAATAGTAACCTTAGCTTATAGGAATGCCCTTACAGACTTATAAGTTAAGGGGTCATTTTGCATGGCTCCCATCGTATAATCTATCCCATACAAGTTTATACGATTGGGTGTCAGGTCATATATAGGTATGTATGTTGTGATACGTGACGCCATGATTCATACAAGTTCAGCACACGCACACAACCATATGTGCAAAGACCTTTAGTTCCCTCATTTGGAGTTAGCTAAACTCTCAGGTACCTCACATAGTGATAAACGGAGGCAGTGGGTTTGGCATCCCTACTCCTAGGTCAGCATTCACACTACCTAACCTAGACCTTGCGTACTACTTAGTACACCCACAGTCAGGTGCTAAGGAGTCTCTTGTACTAATGCTGCCAAACCACAGTCTTTTCTTGGCTAAGTGAATACTTACACCCGCCGAGTCAACGTATCGACTCGGTGTGAATGACCATCCAATAACGAAGACCCACCACTTAATGTACATGCACATATATTATAAGAGCTTCCGAGCCATCGGCTCTCCAAATTTAAACCATTTTTATATCAAACATCAAGCCCACCGTTCGTCAATCTATACCAACTATCCTCCCGAACGACGGGGTGAGTGTATGTGATAGTTATTTAATAAAGGTTATTCTTTTAGTCAGCTTATTTTTATAGTTTAGTATTAACCTTGGACTCCCCAAGGCATTCCCTGTGAAGAGCTCTCGAGGGCACTAGGAACCTTGATGGGCTGAAGCCCAAAGTTCCCTTTCACAATGCACTTACTTTTATGGGTATCTATTTATTACCAAACCTTTTTCCCACGTTGCTCTTTAGCTAATTCTAAGTGAATTTATAATCCTGGGTAGAAGACGGTACTCCGTCAACCCCGAGCACAACCCCAAACCCATGTTACCTAGACTACTCAGAATTTGGCCCTAAGGGTGACCTTATCAAGATTCCACTCATGCATCCAGGTGCACCCAATATACCTCTACCCATACATGGACTACAATTTTTTCTTGAATACTTGAATTTTACTAAATGCAGACCAAGAGATCTAACCTAAGCATAGGAAAGTACATATTATGTATACTTGTCTACAACTTTATAATTATTACTGGGGGTATACCATAACTTCTTGACTCCAAAACTAGAACTTTGTACTTTTCCTAATTAAAATCAATCATTTAAATATTTTCCCAAAAATCATTCTTCCTATGACTTGAACATGAAGTATAAGATCCTGACATGCAATGACCTTGCTAAAATTTTCAGAGCCCCTTAATGACTAAATAACAACAAGGTATGAATTTCATGATTTTTCTAAAATGAATTCTATCATAAATCAAAATACCAATCTTTTGATCAAAATGACTATTTACAAAGTGAGTACAAGATTTTGTCATCTATAATTATAGCAAAATCACCAGAGGACTAGAATGATCACAACACTTGTCTACCAATGTTTCATGATTTTCTAATTCCTTTTTATCATTTATTGGAATTTATAAAATAATTTACCTATAGGACAACTTGTGAAGGAACTACTATATATATTCTTCCAAAAATTGTAACAAAATTATCAAGATATCACAATGGTATAAAAAGCTTACTAGCCAAGATTCATAGTTTTTTGATACTCAGTTAGTCCTATAATATTTATTTCTCCAATCAACATATTCTAGTGTTATAAAGAAGATACTAAAAATCTTTAACCTAAAATTATAATAAAATTTGCAATGGTAGTTAGCATCAGTAAAAACTTATTGCCCAAATTTCATGGCCATCCAATACCTTAAGACAAGCAATTTTTGTGTTTGATAGGAATGGCGTCGAGATCACTCAATGCCCCATTGCATGGCATTGAGATTACTCGATGCCTCGTCGAGTCTAGACGATCACTCAATGTTAGGTAGAATGGCGTCGAGTTAACTCGATAGCTCGCCGAGTCTACTCCATCACTCAACTCTCGGTCGAGTGGTGTCGAGATAACTTGGCTCATCGTCGAGTCTAGTCTATCACTCAATGCCAGGTCGGATGGCATCGAGATAACTCGACACCTGGCACTTGTGAACTTTGAAACTAGGCATATAACCTAGGCCACTATGTTCACCAAGTTATCCTTCCCAATCAACTCCTATTGGGCTAATATTTTTTCCTTGACATTATAATATCCCCTCTGTCATCCACCAGAGTTTATGAAGGGTTTAAGGTCCATAGACCCCCATTTAAGTCACTTATATGAATTATTGAATTGCTACAAAAACTATAGAAAAATCATCTCAAAAAATTATGATTTTTGGATATGATGTGGTCCATGGCTAGGCTAGCTTATGGTGCAATTTTCAGTTCATTTAATTGTGTGGACCACTAAGGGCACTTATTTTAATTTATGGTTGGACTTTGGACACCCTGCACCAAAAAGTGTGATGAAGGAAATATAGTGGTCCAAAAGGATTGATTTTAATTTTTTATTAATTTAGACACAAAGGGATAGGTTTTCTATGTTGGATATTTTCTTAGAAAAAGTATCTAACTATTTTTAATAATTAAAACAAGGCGGCTATTAAAACATGATAGAATATTTAAAAAAAGACTATACTTTAATTATTGGGCCTGCAAATATCAATCAACCAGATCAAACGGGTGTGCTTCACCATCCCCAATGAGCCAAGGGATGGGATTGGATCTTACTGAAGCTTTTTTAGCTTCAATTCCCGGCCATCCGGCCACCTCCATGGGCGGCCACCGACAGCGCCACTGTCATCTCCGTTGAGGTGGTGGTTATCACCTGGCGGAAACACAGCCGTCGAAGGGGCAAATTCTGGCGAACCCGAGAGGCTAATTTTCATGGGAAAATGTAGATTTTCTCCTCTCCGATCAGGCTCAATGGAGCCTATTTTCTCCTCCTAATGATCTAAATATCTAGCATAAGAGAGAAGGAGAAGTGAAAGAATTCAATAAAGAACTACTAATCACCTAGAGGGGGGTGAAGAAGTCCAATTCTTTATAATAGGAAGTTTTAGGATTTCTAATTAGCAATTCTAGTTATCTAATCATTCAAGCATCACAGATAATCTAAATATGCAAACACAGCACAGAGACACACATATTTATAGTGGTTTCCCAGTATTTGAAGACATCCACTCCCCCCTTTGCCTATCTAGCAATGAACTAGATTCGGCCCAACTTCCTTCTCCCCAGATCCATAGATCTTTCCACTCAAAACCCTTCTAGGTTCCTACAATTCAGACTTCTTTAAGTCCTATAGCTCAGATCCTTCCAGATCCTACAACTCAGATTCTTCCCAAAAATCCTACCTCAGAGTTTTCTAACTCATACCTCAGGCAATATGCCCTACCTCAGCCCTTATAATTACAGGCTTACAAATCAGAAAGATAGACTTTCCTACACTCAGATCTATACAGATCCTACAAGTTTTATTACAATGATTTAAGAATTTCTTTACCCAAAGAGAGATAAAGTGGTAAAGATTACTTGACCAATAATTAGAAATTGGTCCCTTCTAATCCTTACAAATCTTGGATCAGATTCAACCTGACTTAGCTTCTTCAAAGCTTCTTGAATTCTGAGAACTAGGTTGAATCTTCAAAGAGTAGATAAAAGTCATCTTAATCTGCCTCCTTCTTCTTCTTCATCTTAAAGATTTGATTCTGTAATCTAAGCTGATCTGCAGATATCCAGCCTTAAAGATGTTGTCGATTTTGTTCTTCTGTGTTTTTTTTTCTGATAGGAATGATCTATTTATAGAAGACATCAGTGATAATCCATTGAGCCGGTATCTGAATGACATTTGACAGTTCTGAAACCTGACAGCTTTGACAGTTATAACAGTTGTCACTTCTTAGATCTAGAAATCTACAACTTGGTCTCAATAATAGACAACAGATAGGTCTTCATACTGTGTTGACATAAAAAGTTAGATGTGTCGACACAACTAGCTGGATGTCGACACATTGTCTTGATGTTATTGACAAGTTTCACTTTCTGTCGACACAGCTTTCCTTTATAGTCCCTACACAGATAATGTAGAATATGTCAACATAATTTCCTTAGTATTGACACATCTTTTCCTTCAAAATAGTTGTCAATCCAAGTCCTGGGTGTCGACATATCTGCTTGAGCTTACTGTCAGCACTTTTAATCATAGTGTGTCGACACAGTTGATCTTAGACTCAGCATTCAGTGTGTCGTCTTTGATCATTTATGTCAATACAGCTTGTGTTGACAGATATCTTTGTGTGTCGACACAAGTCCTGTGTATCAACAAAGTTGGTATAGACTGATATCTATGTGTATTGACACAAGTCTTGTGTGTCAACACAGCTGGTGTTGACCGATATCTCTGTTTGTCGACACAAGTCTTGTGTCTCGATATAGCTTTGCTCTTGTACTCGACATTGCTTCATCAAAAGGTGTCGACACTGACCAAGTATCTCGACACTTTTGTACTTAGGAAAAAACCTTCTCCATTTCTTTAGCCTGCACAAGTTAACTCAACAGACATCAAATATAAAATGATGTATACCATTGAGTTAAGTAAGACTTCTCCAAATTTGGTATAATTTCCAATGTACTCAACAATCTCTCCCTATTTGGAGAAGTCATAACCTCAAGTCAATGATATATACCATTATAATAACCAGCACAAATAATGATGTACTAAACTATCACAGACACGGAAAGTATATATGTATGTCAAAGAGTTTAATATTGTGCATCTATCATCATAGATTAACATCACAGAGATATTCATCACATAACAATTTAAAATATGACAGATATATCCAACCAAGGAATTTACTTCTCATGTCAAATCAATAGTAAGATTTATAAGATGTTTATAAAAGATCAAAATATATTACATAGTTCTTTTAGAAATTCCAGACATATAAGCCCTAGGTTAATTTGGGCTCCTTGAGCACTATCCCTTTGCCAGGTTGTATTATTGCTTTTGCTTATGGCTTATCAGCAACTGGCATCTTCCCTTTTTCTTTTACTTTGGCTTCCACATCCTTCAGCTTCTTTCTCTCAAAATAATGATAGGGTTTAGGAAAATACTTGCAAGGCTCAATAGAGTCTGCAGGAATTGTTCCAGCCTTTATATCCTTTCTGAACTTGTAAATAACATACATCTATTTGAGATATTTGTCACATTCCTTGGTGGAGTACCATTTCCCTCTGTCACTCCTATTATTGTTGACTACTTTCCAAGCAGTTAGTATTATATTTCTGGAGGTTGGGCTCCATTGTTCAAAGTCAGGTCTTGCTTCAGCCTGCTCCCTGAACCTTTCCTTAGACAGTAGGATCTCTTTCTCTTTCCTAAGGAGGGCATCATCCATCTCCACTTCTTCAAGAATAACAAGCATGTTGTCCGGTAGAGGAGTGTACATATTCTGAACTTTCTAAAAAACTTGATCAAAGTTAGCAGGTAGATAGATGACCTGAGTAACCTCTGCTTGCACTCCTTACAGGTATTCTTCCATTTGAACTCCAGATTCAGCTGTGTTGTTGTCATCAAAGAGAGGTGGATATCCTAAGGTAGCTCTAAGTGAATTGATGATCCACTTAGTATGTTCAGAGCTAGCCTCTACAAGGACTCTCTTCCCCTTTATGACTTCTCAGTAGATATGATTCCTGAGGTCATCTTTCTGAAATCTAATCTGGTCTTTGATGTGATAATTACCAGTAGTATAGTAATCCTTGAATTTCTTTAACTGGTCTGCTATGGATGATTCTGAGGTTTTTATAGTTGTTGTAACAGCATTCAGATCTATTTTGATTTGTGCTTCAATGGCACTGACCTTTGTATCCACATTATTGTTAAGAGCAATGGTTTGCTCTGCAAGCTTTTCCAGTGTAACTCTATGAACCTCAGTAATGTTTTCGTTCAGCCTTTTCTAATTTTCAAGAGCACAACCCATTTGAACATCTAGTTCATCCAATGTTTTCTTATTTTCTTCTTGTTGTTTAGCCAGAAAGACTACTGCATTTCCTCCTTTGTGAAAGCAGTCAGTCATTTCCTTCTTATTGAGATTAACTTCAAATCTAATTGATTTGATATCCTAAGCCAGTTGAAGCTGTAGATCCTTGTTACTTTCATCAATATACTTCTCTATTTTTTGTCTTTGTGCATCAAGTTTCAGTTGGAGCTGCACCATGAGGGAAGAGAAATCCATAGAAGAAGCAGGAGTTTGTGCAGACTATACTGCCTTCTTGTAGCCTATGCTTCTCTTCCTCATTTCCATTAGTTTCCTCTTCTTTAGCCCTGAGGCTTCTTCATCAGCTTCTGATTCTGAGGAGCTGGCTACATCCACAGCCAAGCTGGATATCAGGAATTTGTAATAGGGCAAGGTCTTGTACCTCCCCCTCAATCTGTGCATCTTCTTGGAGTGTGGGCTTGTTGTCCTTCTGGACTTCTGGCAAAGTATCAGTTGGAGGAACATTGTCCTCAGTAGCCCCAAACTTGTAAGACCCCCCTTTTTTTTAAATAACTCGTAGAAACCGGGGTCTTATGCCCAGAACCGCCGTTTTGCGGTGACACCTCCGCGCCCAGGAAGGTCGTCACTACAAAATGCCGATTCTGCCGGCCTTATTGATCACAAAAGTAGCTGTAGAATAGTAATAAAAAGCGGTCCACATCCAGATCACATATAATCAAAAGCTCCACGAAGGGAGTGTCCACAGAATAGTAAAGAGTACAGAAATGAAGGGCTTAAGCCCGGTACATCAATATCCTCACTACAGATCTCTCATGCAGAAGCAAAATGAAACATCACTAGAAGTAGGTACTCACAATCCCAACTGGCTTTACTCCTGAGCTAGACTGCCCTGTCTCCAATCGCACCAATCTCCTGGGCTCCTCCTCCCTGCTGGGCTCCGCGATCCCCTAATTTGATGTGGTTCGAAAACTGTTAATCTATAAGACTAAGCCCTATCATCCCCCACCCCTTCCCCTATGCCCCTAGGAATCGAGCGGGGAGGAAGAAAGGGAAGGACGTGAAAGTGGAGAGTAAAACAAACAGGTGACAGGGGGACCTAGCTAGCAATTTATAATCATGTTGTAATAAGTAAAGCAAGAAAATAAAATAACCTTAACTTATGTGAGTACACATAAGCTAATGGATCTTTTACAAGGCTCCTATCGTATAAAATGTCCCATACCACTTTATACGTTGGGGTGTTGGTTATCACAAGCAGTATATATACATATAAAAATAACCTTAATTTATAAACTTGCCCACACAAGCTTATAGACTAAGGGGTCGTTTAGCAAGTCCTAATGTGTAAGCGTCCCATACCACTTATACATTAGGTGTCACAGGTTATTATGAATGATTATGATATGCATCTATATGGTGGGTATGTTATGATCAAGCAGTGCAACTCACACACCTGACTTTGTGTACACAAACCTTTAGTTCCCCCTTTCGGAGCCGTTACCTCCTAGGATACCTCCGTAGTGGCATACGGAAGCGGTGGGTTGGGCCTCGCCCACCTCAAAACCAGTATAGCACTACCGGTCTGACCTATCATACGCCGCAACGCTTGGTGCACAAAGTGGACTCCTGCGTACTCTTGCCGACTGGACCGCCGGACTTTGCTTTGTCGAAGTGTAAAACCACACTTGTCGAGTCATCGTACTGGCGTCGGTGCTATGACAACCCAGTACCGAAGACCCACCACCTTAGATATTACTTTTTATGCACATGCAATATTCTTAAAAGAAACCAATAAGTCAAGCTCCCGAACTAACTGTCTAAATCAACCTTAAACCGAGACTAAGCTCCCCGGACTAACTGTCCGGCTCAATTTCCAAACCTCATCACTTTGAACACCGCAGGATGGTGCCCCTTTGAACACCTCGGGACGACTTATCCATTTCCAACCTCCTATCCAACTAGTGTGTGCAGTGTGAAGACCTATTTTCTACATTACTCTTTCAGTTTATCTTAAGGTTTACGTTAGCCCAGGACTGCCCAAGATATGCCCATTGAAGGGATCTCGAAGACACTAGGAACCGAGATGGGATGACAAGCCCAAAGTCTCCTTTCTCAAGGATATTTACTTTAGTTGATGTCTACCCATGATTTGCCCAACTCTCATTGTTACTTTAGAGTTATCCTAACGCCTTAACCTATTATTAGAAGTGCGACGGTCTTCCGTTGTACCCCATCACTGTGGCTATATCAGCTTGCACTCCACTCTCGTCACTAACACTACCCTCCAGGGTTATACTTCCAATCGTAATATTCAGCTTAATAGTCGATCTATCCCCCGGTAGGCCTTATTTCATGACCTATTTTACTAAGCGCAACTCATGACCTAAAACCACCCCGAAGTCGAAATTCCAATTCCTTGGGTCACCAACCGCTAATTATTTATCCTAGGGTGGTATTGACTAAGGTAGTGAACATGTTGATTTTCATAACTTTCCTAGGTCATTATGACCTCTAATTAAATCATTTAAATTCATCCCCCTAGGTCACTTTACACATGAGGTAGTACAATTTGTAATCCACTGACCTAAGGAATTTTTCCTGGATTGTATATAGATAAATATTACTAACTACAGAATTTCATAATTTTCCTTAAATTATTTACATTTATTCCCTAATTAATACAAGAATCCCATAGTTGCCATTTTCCAAATGAAGAATATGAAATGCATGAGTCAAAATTCCAATAAAATTACAAGGCATACATATCAACAATTTAAGACTAATGGCAGAGTTTCAATATCCTTTACAGAGTAATGGCCTATCAAATTGCATTCTTAAGTATTTACCAAAATGTCATTATGCTAATTTAAAAATTATCAGTGCATCTAAAATTTTTGAGATAATTACCCAATGATAATCATGCAAATATACAATGCTAAAAATAATTTCATAATTTACTGATAAGTATTTCCATCAATTCATGAAGGGCTGCATTATGGGTAAAATGGTAATTTCCATGCATTTACTAAAAAGTTTCTAAAATAGGAATGTAAATTTTTCCTAAGTCAAGTATAACCTCCATTTATAATTTGACAGAGTTTGGTGGTCCTTACTTGTCAAAACCTATTTTCCAAATTATTTCTTCAAAAAGATGCATATTCTTTAAAATTCCAAATAATGGGATTTCTGGTCCCAAAAGCTCCATAATTACTCTGAGGTGTAAAATTGACCCTAATGAACCTCTGGAATTAATTTCATGATTTTTGGATGTCTCAATTAGGCTAAATGTACAAAATTTCATTTATGGCTATTTGCACCCCAATGCTATACATAGCCAACACATGCAAGTGGATTAACCAACTTGAAATGGTCCAAATGTGCTGAAAATTTAACCATGCCCTAATAATGTCCCCATGGACATTCCACCAAAAATTGGGGCCTTTTGGAGATGAACTACTCCAAGAATCACTTAAACAAGCCTAGGGGTATTTTAGTAATCCCCCAATTTTAATTCCAATAAGTCCCATTTTTGGGCAGGGCCTAATTATGCCCTAAACCAGTTACTGCCCAAAATCCCAGGTCATTTTGGCCTCTGGATGGGCTTGGGCATCTCTTCCAATTTCTGCATTTTTGTTATTAGCAGCCCAAGGCAATTCACCTTTCCAGATCTTGCAAGTGAGATATCTCAACATGCAGAGGGCTATATTGACTAATATTTTTACCATAGGTCTAATATACCCCTAAGGGCAGGCCACCAAAATTTGGGGCCAATTGCGGTTGGTATGCTCCAAAAATAAACATTATTTGATTTATCAAATTTTAACTAAAACTATAGGATTATTTTCCCCAAAAATTCCCATTTTTAGGGAGAATCTAGATATACCTAAATAAGCTACATGCCCAAAATTTCAGCCCATTTGGACTTAGGGTTTGGGCAGGGCACTCATTTTCATTTCTGACCTACCCTAGGACAAGTCCTAGGAAAATGGCTCTATAGGGCAGTATACTTAACCAATATTTTCGTACAACATACCAAATTAAAGGTAATTCAAAGACCTATAACTTTTATGTTAAATTCTTTTTATGAAAATGTACAGAAGTGCCCTAAACATCCACATGCATAACTCTGCTATATAAGCCCAAAAAATAGCACTGTTCATGTAACTAAAATAAAAATAGGATTTATATTTTTGCATGGCACGGGTCTTAAAGCCATCGGATGGCCGTTGTATTTCTTCTCCAAATCGAGTAGGATTCCAGCTCGATAACTGGGGGCTTTCACGGGCTATTTTCTGGCAGCCACCGGCAGCGCAACCCCCGGCGAACTTCACCTCCACCCTCACGGTGGTGGGGGCAAGCTCTACCGATGTTGGGTACATTGGAAAGTGTGTACCTGATTTGAAGAAGCCTAACTTAGCATAATGATATACATCAAGGTGTATTTGATGTTGTTTAAGTTGAATGTGTGCAGGTTAAAAGTATGGAAAAATTTCTAAGTCCATGTGTCGACACCAGAAGAAGATGTGTCGACACTTCAGCAAGATTGTGTCGACACTTGAAGAAGGCTGTGTCGACACAGAGATAATGAGTCGACATCAACTGTGTCGACACCAGGAGGCTGTGTCGACACACAGAGGCAGAGTCGACAATATTTGTGTCGACACTAGAAGACTGAGTCGACACACAGAGGCAGAGTCGACAATATTTGTGTCGACACCAGAAGACTGAGTCGACACATATAGGCAGAATTGACAAAAGCTGTGTCGACACCTGAAGGCAGTGTCGACACATACTATGTTCTGAATCTACATCAACTGTGTCGACACACAGGACTTGTGTCGACACATTGTTAAGTCTAGACCAAGTCATTTGCTGAAGAATGATGAAGTGTTTGAGTCAACACAAATACTCAGTGTCGACTCATTCTCAAGTTTTAGTATGCAGAAGCTGAGTCGACTTAAAGGCAAACTTGTCGACTTCACCAAAGGCAGTGTCTACACCGAAGTTACTTGTGTCGACACATATAGACAGATGGTCTCGACACTTTCTGACAGACAGTCTCGACACTTTGCTGTCCAAGACAAAGGCAAAAGATCTGTTTGAAGACTTGACAGCTGTGGGTTACAACAGGTTAACTGAAGCTGTCAGACTTATCAGAAGACAGTTAGAAACCTGATCAGCCGGTCACCAAAAAGAAGGTCTATGAATAGACAGATTCAGAAGTGGAATAAGGAATTATTCATTGAAAAGCAACACACATAAAAACTGATTAAGGAATCAAATCAAGAAAGGGCAAGGCACTGAAGAAGATCTTCATCAGAAGATCTAAGAAGACATTCTGAAGGGTTCAACCTCTCAGGATCAGTCTAAGGAGAATTCGTCCTAGAATTCTGAAGAATTTTCAAAGGGATTGGATAGAGAGGGATCCAGCCATTTGAAGATCAAGAAGGAAGCTGTTATAGGTTTCTCAAGACGCTGTTTGGAAATCAACTCAGCTAGTTCAGATTCAAGAAGCTTTGAAGAAAGCTAAGTTTCAGTTGGTTTCATCCATCAGCTGATCAGGTGCTGTCCTGTCCTTTCTCTCTCAACAAGGGCAAGATTCTATAAAACTCTTTTCTAAATTCTGTAAGATCTATTAATATAGATCTAAGTTGTAAGCCTATGTTATAAAGGCTGAGTGTAGGAGAGATAATCTCTGAGTGGTAGGTCTTGGATAAAGACTGAGGTAGGGCTGAATTGCCTGAGCTATAGGAGTGTGGTATCACTCTGAGTTGTAGGAATCCATTTTGGATTCTGAGCTGTAGGATCTGAGGATCTGAGTTAAGGAAGGGAGTTTGGCTGAATCTAGCACACTGCTAGATAGGCGAAGGAGGAAAGTGGATGTACCCAGATCTTGGGGAACCACTATAAATACTTGTTGTAATCTGTGATGTGTAGTTCTAGATTGTGTGATTGTGATTGCTAAAGTAGCTGCAGAACTCATAGACAATAGTCTTTAATTTTTTAATCATTCTGCCTTAAGTTTGAAAAGAAAATAAGAACCTATTCACCCCCCCCCCTCTAGGTGTCTAGGTAATCTTGAAAGTAAAACTATCAAGTGGTATCAGAGGGAGGTTACTCAAAGTAAGACTTAACAGTCTGAGTTATATCTAAAGGTAGAATCAAGAATCAAGAAAATGGGTTCAGGTGAGAATCACAAGGAGTTGGGATCTATGAAGCTTCCCATCTGCAGAAAAGAAATCTTTGGAATTTGGAAGGAAAGGGTTAGGCTGTTTATGGAGGCCTCATACCCAAGAATTTATATCACAGTGAAAGAAGGTCCATACATTCCAATGAAGACTTCTGTGTTAGATGCAAATGAGGAAACTCCTAAGGATTTTTCAGAAATGACAAAGGAGGAAATCATCTTAGCCACTATGGACAAGAGAGCTCAAAACATCATAGTAAGTGCAATAGATGATTCCACCTTCCAAAATCTGATACATTGCAAGACTTCCAAAGAGATGTGGGGCACCTTGATTATCTATATGGAAGGATCTGAAGAAGTAAGACAAGACAGAAAATCAATGCTCAACCAAGAATATGAGAGCTTCAGACAAGGAAAGTCTGATAGCATAACTGAGTATTATAAGAAATTCTATAGGATTGTGAATGAACTGATGTCCTATGGAAGAGTCTTCAGTACATATGAGCTGAATGACAAGTTTCTCAGATATTTAACAAAGGATTGGGATACCAAAATATGTGCCATTAGAGAAGTGGCCAAGTTAGCTGATATTTCTCCTCCAACCTTGTTTGGAAAATTGCTTTCATATGAAATGCAATTGATAGCTAGGAAGGAGGAAGAAAGAAGTACAAAAGGTGAGCATAGATCTGTGGCTTTCAAAGTTGAAGCCACTAGAAAGAAAGGGAGGATGTCTTCATCTCCTCTCAAGGAAGCTACAGAAGAGATAACAGAAAATTCAGATAGTCAGAAATCAGGGAGCAGTGAATCAGATACTGACCTTGCTGCCTTTACAAGACAGTTTCAAAAGTTCTTGAAAAAGAAGCAGTGGAAGTCCATGCCCTCCACATCACAGCCAGTAGATGAGTACTATTAGAAGAGAAAATCCTCAAGAAATGAGAGAAACAGAACTAAGCCCAGCAAAGCCATAACTTCTAAGATTGTTTGTTATTGTTGCAATAAGACTGGACATATGGTAGCTGAATTTCCAGAAAAGAGAAAGGAGTCAGTAGACAGAAAAAGGACTCAACATAAGGGCAAGAAGGAGAAATCTTTTGTTGCAAAGAAGGATAAGATTCTTTCAGATCAGTCCTCATCAGAGTCAGAATCTGAAGCAGAAGCATACATAGGATTGTATGCAGCCAATGAAGAAGAGGAATTTCTGCAACTGATGGATTCCATTCATGATCAAGAAGACAAGGAATGTATGGGTCTAATGGATGAGTTAGAAGATAACCAATGTCAGGATCAGGCTGGTCCTAGTAAGGTACAAAATGTTTCTAGTTCTTCTGATTTTAGTACTGGTTCAGAGTCAGATTCATCTACATCAAGTGATGTGAATGGATCTGAATCTGAAGGTGATATTCATCAGTTGATGGATGAATATAGGGTCTTGTTACAGGCTCTTAAGAAAAGTAAGAATCTAGTCAAAGTTCAGGCTCAGGAAATTGCTAATCTTAAGGTGGCTGCAACTGAGTTTGAAAAAGTAATGAATCAAAAGTTAAATGAGATTGCCAAACTGAAAAATATAACCTATATTCAGATGGGCACAATCAAATATAACAATGATCAAATTAAGAGTTTGGAGGCAAGACTAAGAATAGAGAAAGATTTAGTGGCTAGTTACTCTAAGCCAAAATCTGTCTTACCTTTAATAGATGAGTTTGTGGCTCAAAAGGGTAAGGTAGGATTAGGCTTCAAAGGTAACCCCAGTGCTGCCCAATTCAAAAGAAAAGGCAAAGCTCCTGTCCAGCCTCTAAACCTTTCAGTCCCAATTAAGTTTAGAAAGGTGCAAGTGTCTTCTAACAAATATGATCTTGAGAATATTCATGGTCATATTAAGACTAATGTTCAGATAAACAAGGGTGTAAATGCCAATAGGTCTACCCATGTTCATAAACCCCATGGTTATAAGAAATCTATGGGTGAAGCTGCAGTAGCATCAACACTGGACAGAAATTCTTTTGTCAAGGGTATATCAAGACCTAAATACAATAAGTTTGAATGTTGGTGTTGTGGCAAGAGAGGCCATTTTGCCTTAGACTGCTGGCATAACACAAATGTAAGGAAGAACAATAGTCTACCAGTTAGAAGAGCTGCTGGCAGTCTTAATATGAATGGTGCTAACCTGAACCAAGGACCCAAGACTTACTTGGGTTCTAAGGGAAAGTAATTCTGTATTGCAGGAAAGTCCAAGTTATCATGCCCCTATATGACACTTGGACAGTGGATGTTCCAGGCACATGACTGGAACAAAGGGGCTGCTGAAGGAGTACACATCAGTCAAAGATGGACCTAAAGTAATCTTTGGTGGATCTGAAAGAGGAATCATCAAAGGGTTTGGTAACATTTCTTCAAACCAAATTACCATCACCCAAGTGGCTTATGTAAAAGGTTTGAAACATAATCTGATTAGCATAAGTCAGCTGAGTGATCTTGGATATGACATTTCATTTGTTAAGGATGGATGTCATATCAAAAGGTCAACTGATCAAAAGATCATATTGACTGGGTATAGAAAGAGAAATGTTTATTGTCTTAATTTTGTATGTGAGAACAAGGCTTCTCCCATCTGTCTTGTAGCTGATGATAATGCATCTCATTGTGTCAAGTGGCACAAGAGGTTGTCTCATCTTAACTATAAGACAATTGGCCAACTCTTCAGCAAAGAGTTAGTGAGGAATGGTCCTCAAGTTAAGTGTATAAAGGAAGGGATATGTTCAGCTTATCAAAAGGGCAAGCAGACAAAATCCCCCTTTCATAGTCTTGAAAACAAGGATTCTGTGAGGTGCTTATACCTCTTACATATGGATCTTTTTGGTCCTATGCTAGTTCATAGTCTAGGTAGGAAGGTCTACACTTTTGTGGTTGTAGATGACTATTCTAGATATACATGAGTGTTCTTTCTGAGACAAAAATCAGAAACCCCAAGTGTCTTACTTAGTTTTATGAAACAAATTCAGAATGAACTAAATAGTATAGTGGTCAAAATCAGAAGTGACCATGGCACTGAATTTCAATCTGAAAGTATGACAAAATTATGTGAAGACTTTGGGATTTTCCAAGAGTTCTCCTCACCTAGAACACCTCAGCAAAATGGTATTGCTGAAAGAAAGAATAGGACATTGATTGAAGCAGGTAGAACTCTATTAAGTGACACCTCTCTTCCAGAATATTTCTGGGCTGAGGCAGTAAACACTGCATGTCATGTGATCAATAGGGCTTCTATCACCAAGTGCCACAAAAAGACTCTCTATGAAATTATGAAAGGTAGAAAACCAAATCTATCCTACTTTAGGATCTTTGGTTGCAAGTGCTATATACTTAACAATGACAAGTCATATCTAACTAAGTTTGCTGCCAAATCCCAAGAAGGGATATTTGTTGGGTACAACATAAATAGTAAGGCCTATAGAGTCTTCAACTTGACTACTCAAGTTGTAGAAGAATCAGTACATGTTGTGTTTGATGAATCAAGATTAATCAACTGTGAGTTGCCTTGTAGTTCATACAGTCCAATAGGTATAAGCAAAAGGATGGACAAGCTTTCAATTGCAGAAGGTACAACAGCAAATGAACAGATGGAAAATGTTGACTATAGTCCAGGGGGAGTACATGATTCTATAGAAGCTGATGACTCCCAGGAAGTGCAGCATAATGAAAGGACTGGAAATAATCAACCAGAAGGAAATCTACCTCCTGCTATCAGACATCTTAAAGACCATCCAGCAAATCAAATAATAGGTGATCCAAGTCAAGGAGTGCTGATTAGAAGCAGAAATCTGAGCACAGTCCTGCACTCAAGTTTCCTATCTCAATTGGAGCCTAAGAAATTTGAAGAAGCCATCCAAGACCAACATTGGATTAATGCTATGCAAGAGGAGCTTAATCAATTCAGAAGGTGCAAAGTCTGGGAGCTTGTTCCTAAACCAAAAGACCACAACATCATTGGAACAAAGTGGATATTTAGGAACAAGTTGGATGAGAGTGGAGTAATAGTAAAGAACAAAGCAAGACTGGTTGCTAAAGGATATAGGCAGGAAGAGGGAATAGATTTTGATCAGACATTTGCCCCAGTAGCATGACTGGAGGCAATCAGGATGTTTCTTTCCTATGCTGCATACCAAGGATTCAAGGTATACCAAATGGATGTGAAATCAGCATTTCTGAATGGAGATCTAAAAGAAGAAGTCTATGTGGAACAGCCATCAGGTTTTGTAGACTCTCTTAAACCTGATTATGTTTTTAGACTTAGGAAAGCTTTATATGGGTTAAAGCAAGCCCCGAGGGCTTGGTATGACACCCTATCTACTTTCCTTATTGAGAACAAATTCTCAAGAGGCAAAATAGACAAGACTTTATTCCTTAGGGAGTCTAAAGGCAAGATAATCTTAGTCCAAATCTATGTGGATGACATAATTTTTGGGTCTACAGAGAACAACCTTTGTAAGAAGTTTGCCAAACTTATGCAAGGGAAGTTTGAAATGAGTAGTATGGGGGAACTTAAGTTCTTCTTGGGACTCCAAGTAAGACAGACTGATGATGGCTTATCCATATCCCAGTCTAAGTTCACCAAAGAGTTGATAAAGAAATATGGCATGGAATCTTCCTCTACCATGAAAACTCCTATGGGAACAAATATTCCTATATGTAAAGATGATACAGGTAAGCCTGTAGATGAGTCTTTGTATAGAGGAATAGTTGGTTCTCTATTATACCTCACAGCTAGTAGACCAGATATTATATATGCTACATGTGTCTGTGCTAGATACCAGGCATGCCCTAAAGAATCTCATTACACTGCTGTTAAAAGAATTTTGAGATATTTAAAGGGCACACCAAATCTAGGCCTTTGGTACCCTAGGAATAGAGATTTTCAACTAATAGGTTATTCAGATGCAGATTTTGCAGGCTGTAGAGAGGATAGAAAGAGTACTACAGGTACTTGCCAATTTTTGGGAGGAAGACTGATATCATGGAGTAGTAAGAAGCAGACCAGTGTGGCAATATCCACAGCTGAGTCTGAATATGTTGCTGCTGGAAGTTGCTGTGCACAGCTATTGTGGATTCAGCATCAGTTAAAGGACTATGGTATTCAAGTAAGTAGAACACATTTATTGTGTGATTCTAAAAGTGTTATTTCTATTGCTAACAATCCTGTTTCTCATAGTAGAACTAAGCATATAGAAATAAAATACCATTTTCTTAGAGAGCATGTAGAAAGAGAAGATATCTCATTGGAATTTGTTAAAACAGATTATCAAATTACAGATGTATTTACCAAGCCACTGGATGAAACAAAATTCAATAAATTTAAAATTGAATTAGGAATGCTGACCATTGATTAGTATATCAACAAACAGAAATTAGCTAAGTAAAATGGTGCCGACACTTTCAGTGATAAAGTGTCGACTCAGTATAGTTATGTCGACTTGTCAGAGAATTAGTGTCGACACAGAGAATTTGTGTCGACACTTAAGGGTCAAATAGTCGACTAATCCAAAAATGTAGTGTCGACTTCACCAGAATAATGGTGTCAACACTTACAGATTTTGTGTCGACACTTGTACTAAGAGTCGACACAGAATTTCTGATGCTCTACTATGTCTCTCTTGTGTCGACATATCCTCAATTGGTGTCGACGCACAGTAGTCAACATTGATGTCGAGACAGTAGAAGTTTGTGTCGACACATTTCATCTGTGTCGACACATTTAGTCTGTTTTTACCCGACTTTTGACCTTCTTTCATTAGAGGGTGTAAATAGGTCAAGAACATATTCTGTCGACATGCTCACAAGGTTTTCGAGACTAAAACCCTGTGTCGACATTCTCTCTCTTCTCTTCTCTCCTGTTTTCTCATCTTTCCAATGGCGCCAAAGGTTGAGGATAACGTCAATGAGGGATATGAGCTGGTTAGGGCTGCGTTCAACAATGCCATGCCTGAAATAAAACAGGTGATATCCTATCTTGCTGATAATGGATTAGAATATCTGGTTTCTGAACCCACCAAAATCTGGAAGAAGGAGGTACTTGAATTTTACACTTCAGCATCAGTGGATTCTTCTGGACTCAAGATCAAATCCATAGTTCATGGAACCAAGGTGAAAATTACTCTACGGAGTTTAAGAAAGATTCTTCAATTACCAAGCATTGAGACTGTAGAAGATGTTGGGTACATTGGAAAATGTGTACCTGATTTGAAGAAGCCCAACCTAGCTCAATGATATACATCATGTTGTATTTGATGTTGTTTTGAGTTGACATGTGCAGGTAAAGAATTGTTAAAGTTTACAGAAAAAAATTCTAAGTCCAAGTGTCGACACAAAGGAACATGTGTCGTCACATAGAAGAAAGTTGTCGACACAACACTGGGAAAGTGTGTCGACACAGAAGGTGTAAGTCGACACTACTCTGGGAAAAAGTGTCGACACATAACATAGTCTACAACAACACTGGGAAAAAGTGTCGACACAGAAGAAGTAAGTCGACACAACACTGGGAAATTGTGTCGACTCAGAAGAAGTAAGTCGACACAACACTGGGAAATTGTGTCGACACAGAAGAAAAACGTCGACCTCAACATTGGGAGAATGCGTCGACACTGAAGAGTATAGTCGATCTCAAGTTTGTCGACATCATCTGAATATGTCGACACAGAAGAAAATAGTCGACACCTGAAGGCTAAGTCAACACTTACTAAAGTTATGATTCTACAACAACTGTGTCGACACACAGGACTTGTGTCGACACACTGCAGAGTCAAAGACCAAGTTAGTTTCAGAAGAAGATGTGTCGACACAAAGGCAATTTAGTCGACATCACTGAAGGCAGTGTCGACACCAAAGTCAATTGTGTCGACACAGATAGACAGATGGTCTCGACACTTTCTGACAGACTGTTTCAACACTAAGGCACAGGACTTGTTTGAAGACTTGACAGCTGTGGGTTATCACCAGTTAACTGAAGTTGTCAGACTTGTCAGAAAACGGTTAGAAACCGGATCAGCCGGTTACTATGAAGAATGTCTATAAATAGACAGATTCAGAAGGAGAAAAACACAATGAACAACAAATAGAACTGACCCTTTGAAATACATTGGATCAGAAAGTGGAGAAGGATTACATTCTACTCATTTCAAGAAAGTGCAAGGCACTTAAGAAGATCTTCTCCGGGAGATCTAAGAAGACTATCTAAGGGTAGATCTAAGAAGAGTTCTAATCAGAATTCAGAAGAATCATTCAAAGTTCTGGATAGAGAGAGATCAAGTCAGAATTTGAAGAAGAAGAAGGAATCCACCAGTGGATTCTCAAGAAGCTGTTTGGAATCAACTCAGCTAAGTACATTTTCAAGAAGCTTTGAAGAAGGCTAAGAAACAGTTGATTGCATCAGCTGATTAAGAATTGTCATTGCCTTTTCTCTCTCAACTTGGCAAGACAATTTAAACAATCTTTTCTATATTTCTGTAGGATCTGTTTATACAGATCTGAGTTGTAAGCCTATGTTATAAAGGCTGAGTGTAGGAGTGTTGAACTCTGAGTGGTAGGGCTGATTGCCTGAGTGTAGGAGAAGGATATTCTCTGAGTTGTAGGCCTTGGGGCAAGGCTGAGGTAGGGCAGTTGTGCCTGAGTTGTAGGAACCAGCTTGGGTTCTGAGTTGTAAGATCTATTGATCTGAGATAAGTGGAAGTTTGGCCGAATCTAGCATACAGCTAGATAGGTGAAGGGGGAAAGTGGATGTACCCAGACCTTGGGGAACCACTATAAATCATAGTGCAATCTGTGATGTTTTGTTTTCTGTGATTGCTGTGTTTTCATATTAGTTAATAAATTGAATTCTGTCTAGAAGTTTTAGAAAGAGAAGCAGAACCTATTCACCCCCCCCCCCCTCTAGGTGTTTAGGCTGCCTTGAAAGTTAAACTATCAAGTGGTATCAGAGGGAGGTTCCTCAAAAAGGACTTAACAGTCTGAGGTAGATCTGATAGGCAGATTCAAGAATCAAGAAGATGGGTTCTGGAGAGAATCATAAGGAGCTAGGGTCAATGAAATTACCCATATGCAAGAAGGAAATCTTTGGGATCTGGAAAGAAAGAGTCAGATTGTTTATGGAAGCATCTGACCCAAGGATTTACATCACAGTACAGGAAGGCCCCTTCATACCAATGAAGATATCTGTTCTTGATGCAAATATCCAAACACCAAAGACTTATTCTGAAATGACCAAGGATGAAATCATCTTGGCAACCATGGACAAAAGGGCACAGAACATCATTGTCAGTGCCATAGATGATTCAACATTTCAGAATCTGATTCACTGCAAGACCTCCAAGGAGATGTGGGACACATTGATTGTCTACATGGAGGGATCAGAAGAAGTAAGGCTGGACAGAAAATCTATGCTAAATCAGGAGTATGAAAGTTTTAGACAAGGAAAATCTGATAGCATAACTGAGTGCTATAAGAAATTCTATAGAATTGTGAATGAGCTAATTTCCTATGGAAGAGTCTTCAGTACCTATGAACTGAATGACAAATTCTTAAGATCCTTATCAAAGGATTGGGATACAAAGATCTGTGCCATAAGAGAAGTGGCAAAATTGGCAGAGATATCTCCTCCAACTCTGTTTGGAAAGTTGCTATCCTATGAAATGCAACTTATGGTAAGGAAGGAGGAGGAAAGAAACTCAAGAGGAGAGCATAGAGAAAAGACTGTGGCATTTAATGCTGAAGCCACCAGAAAGAATAGGAGGAAATCACCATCTCCTCCTAAGGAAGTTGAAGAAGGTAGTTCTGAAAATTCAGATAAGGGTTCAGTCAGCAGTGATTCAGATGCAGACTTTGCTGCATTCACTAGGCAATTTCAAAGGTTCTTGAAAAAGAAGCAATGGAAGTCTAGGCCTTCCTCATCACAGCAAGTAGATGACTATTATCAGAAAAGAAGGTCATCTAGGAAAGAGAAAAGCAGGTCAAAGCCCAGCAAAGCCACTACTTCAAAGATTGTCTGCTATTGTTGCAATAGGTCTGGACATGTAGTGGCTGATTGTCCTGACAAAAGGAAGGAATCTTCAGAAAAGAAGAAGACTTATCAGAAAGGCAAGAAGGAGAAATCCTTTGTAGCAAAGAAAGATAAAAGTCTGTCAGACCAGTCAACTTCAGAATCAGGATCTGAAGCTGAAGCATATATTGGATTATATGCTGCATCTGAGGAAGAGGAGTTTATGCAGTTGCTAGACTCCATCAATGAACATCAATGCATGGGTTTGATGACTAGATCAGAAGAGGACCTATGCCAGAATCAGTCTGGTCCTAATGAGGTAAACTGTCCTTCCAGTACATATGTTTGTAGTACAAGTGAAGAATCAGCTACATCTGCATCAAGTGATGAAGATGCATCTGGATCTGAAGGAGATGTCTATCAATTGATAGACAAGTATGGGGACTTATTGCAGGCCCTTAAGAAAAGCAAGAACCTGGTTAAATCACAGGCTCAGGAAATTGCTGATCTAAGGGTTGCAACAACTGAGTTAGAAAAAGTCCTTGATCAAAAGTTAGCTGAAATTGCCAAGCTGAAGAATATAACTATTATTCAGATGGGCACAATTAATTATACTAATGATCAAGTGAAGAGTCTGGAGGACAGACTTAGAATTGAAAGGGATTTAGTGGCTAGTTACTCTAAGCCAAAATCTGTCTTACCCTTGATAGATGAATTTGTCACTCAGAAGGGTAAGGCTGGATTAGGATTTAAGGGTAACTCCAGGGCTGGCAGATTCAAGAGGAAAGGCAAAGCCCCTATTCAGCCACTAAACCTTTCAGTCCCCATAAGGTTTGGTAAGGAGAAAGTGCCTTCTAACATATATGATCATGAAGACATTCAGGATCATATCAAGACAAATGTTCTGAAGAACAAGGGTGTTAAGGCAAGCAGGCCTACCTATGGTCATAAGCCCTATGGTTTTAAGAAACCAGTAGGAGAAGTTGCAACAGCACCAGCAATGAACAGAAATGCTTCTGACAAGGATGTATCTAGATCTAGATACAATAAGTTTGAATGTTGGTGCTGTGGTAAGAGGGGTCATTTTGCATTGGACTGCTGGTATAACACAAGTGTTATAAAGAATAAGAGTCTACCTGTTAGAAGAGGTTATGATAACTTTATTAAGGCTAACCTGAACCAAGGACCCAAGACTTACTTGGGTTCTAAGGGTAAGTAATTCTGTATTGCAGGTGAATCCAAGTTACCATGCCCCTATATGGTACTTGGATAGTGGTTGTTCCAGGCACATGACTGGAACAAAGGGGCTGCTGAAGGAGTATTCATCTGTCAAAGATGGACATAAAGTGATCTTTGGTGGATCTGAAAAAGGAGTCATCAAAGGATTTGGTAACATCTCTTCAAACCTAATTACTATCACCCAAGTGGCCTATGTAAAAGGTTTGAAACATAATCTAATAAGCATAAGCCAGCTGAGTGATCTAGGATATGACATTTCATTTGGTAAGGATGGATGTCATATCAAAAGGTCAAGTGATCAAGAGATCATATTGACTGGGTATAGGAAGAGAAATGTGTATTGCCTTAATTTTGAATGTGAGAATAAGGCATCCCCCATTTGTCTTGTAGCTGATGACAATGCTTCTCATTGTGTTAAGTGGCACAAGAGATTGGCTCATCTAAACTACAAGACAATTGGCCAACTCTTTAGTAAAGAACTAGTGAGAAATGGGCCTCAAGTTAAGTGTATAAAGGAAGGGGTATGCTCAGCTTGTCAAAAGGGCAAGCAGACAAAAACCTCATTTCAAAGCCTTGAAAACAAGGATTCTGTGAGGTGCTTATACCTCTTGCATATGGATCTTTTTGGTCCTATGCCAGTTCACAGTCTAGGTAGGAAGGTCTACACACTAGTGGTTGTAGATGACTATTCTAGATTTACATGGGTGTTCTTTCTGAGACAAAAATCTGAAACCCCAAGTGTATTATTTAAGTTTGTAAAGCAAATTCAGAATGAACTGAACAGTACAGTGGTCAAAATCAGAAGTGACCATGGTACTGAGTTTCAATCTGAAAGCATGACAAACTTGTGTATAGACTTTGGGATTTTCCAAGAGTTCTCCTCACCTAGAACACCTCAGCAAAATGGAATTGCTGAAAGAAAGAATAGATCATTAATTGAAGCTGGTAGAACTCTATTGAGTGACACCTCTCTCCCAGAATATTTTTGGGCTGAGGCAGTTAACACTGCTTGTCATGTCATCAATAGGGCTTCTATCACCAAAAGCCACAGGAAGACTCCCTATGAGATTGTGAAAGGCAGAAAACCAAATCTATCCTATTTTAGGATCTTTGGCTGCAAGTGCTATATACTTAACAATGGTAAGTCTTATTTGACTAAGTTTGCTGCCAAATCCCAGGATGGGATATTTGTTGGGTACAGCACAAATAGTAAGGCCTATAGAGTCTTCAACTTAACTACTCAAGTTGTTGAAGAATCTGTGCATATTGTATTTGATGAAACAAGATTAATCAATTGTGAATTGTCTTGTAGATCAAATGACTCAACAGGTATAAGCAAGAAGATGGACAAGCTCTCCATTGCTGAAGCTTCAAAGGAAGAGGGAGCATTGGAAAATGAAGGCTGCTGTCCAGGGGGAGTACAAGAGATAATGGAAGCTGATGAAAACCAAGAGGAACAGCAGAATGAAGAAGCTGGAGATGCTCAACCTGAAGGGAATCTACCTCCAGCTATAAGATATCTAAGAGATCATCCTACTGATCAGATAATTGGTGATCCAAGACAAGGAGTGCAAACTAGAAGCAAAAATCAAAGCACAGTTTTGCATTCTAGTTTCTTGTCTCAAATGGAACCTAAGAAGTTTGAAGAAGCTATCCAAGACCAGCACTGGATTGATGCTATGCAAGAGGAGCTGAATCAGTTCAGAAGGTGCAAGGTCTGGGAGCTTGTTACCTAAACCAAGAGGCCACAACATAATTGGGACTAAGTGGATCTATAGGAACAAGCTAGATGAAAGTGGAATAATAATAAAGAATAAAGCAAGATTGGTTGCAAAAGGATACAGGCAGGAAGAAGGGATTGACTTTGATCAAACCTTTGCTCCAGTAGCAAGGCTGGAGGCAATCAGAATGTTCCTTGCCTATGCAGCCTACCAAGACTTCAAAGTATACCAGATGGATGTAAAGTCAGCATTTCTGAATGGTGATCTTAAAGAAGAAGTATATGTAGAGCAGCCATCAGGTTTTGTAGATCCTCTTAAACCTGATTCTGTGTATAAGCTTAGGAAAGCTTTGTATGGGTTAAAACAAGCTCCAAGGGCTTGGTATGAAACCCTGTCTACCTTCCTCATTGAGAATAAATTCTCAAGAGGAAAGATAGACAAAACTCTATTCCTTAGGGAATCCAAAGGAAAGATCATCTTAGTCCAGATCTATGTTGCTGACATAATCTTTGGATCTACTGAAAACAACCTTTGTAAAAAGTTTGCCAAACTTATGCAAGGGAAGTTTGAGATGAGCAGTATGGGAGAACTTAAGTTCTTCTTGGGACTCCAAGTAAGACAGACTGATGATGGATTGTCCATATCCCAGTCTAAGTTCACCAAGGAATTAATTAAAAAATATGGTATGGAGTCATCCTCCTCCATGAGAACTCCTATGGGCACAAGTATGCCAATATGCAAAGATGAGGCAGGTAAACCTGTTGATGAATCATTGTATAGAGGAATAGTTGGGTCACTACTATATCTCACTGCTAGTAGACCTGACATTATGTATGCAACATGTGTCTGTGCTAGGTACCAAGCCTGCCCTAAAGAATCTCATTATACTGCAGTAAAAAGGATTCTGAGATATCTAAAGGGCACTCCTACTCTAGGTCTTTGGTACCCTAGGAATAGAGATTTTCAACTAACAGGCTATTCAGATGCAGATTTTGCAGGATGTAGAGAGGATAGAAAGAGTACTACAGGTACTTGTCAATTCCTGGGAGGAAGACTAATATCTTGGAGTAGTAAAAAACAGACTAGTGTGGCAATTTCCACAGCTGAGTCAGAGTATATTGCTGCAGGAAGCTGCTGTGCACAGCTATTATGGATGCAGCATCAGCTTAAAGATTATGGTATTCAGGTAAGTAGAACACCCCTTTTATGTGATTCTAAGAGTGCTATTTCTATTGCTAATAATCCAGTTTCTCATAGTAGAACTAAGCATATAGAAATCAAATATCATTTTCTTAGAGAACATGTAGAAAAAGGTGACATCTCATTGGAATTTGTAAAAACAGATTATCAAATAGCAGATGTATTTACTAAGCCTTTAGATGAAACCAAATTCAATAAATTCAAAATTGAATTAGGTATGTTAACCATTGATTAATGTATTAAACAAAATCATTAACAATGCTATTGAAATGGTTTATAAGTAAGTAAAAGTAGTAACAACAATAATCAAGTGTTAAAAAGGACACATTGAAGTTACAGAAATTGGCTAAGTAAGAATGTGTCGACACATTCAGTAATAATGTGTCGACTCAGAGAAATTATGTCGACAAGTCAGAAATATTGTGTCGACACAGAGAATATGTGTCGACACTTAAGAGTTTTATTGTCGACTTAACCAGAAATGTAATGTCGACTCAACCAGAATTATGGTGTCGACACTTACAAAATATGTGTCGACACTTGTCCTTAGTGTCGACACAGAATTTCTGTCTTTCTACTATGTATCCAAGGTGTCGACATAACCACAAATTGGTGTCGACACATAGTAGGCTGAAGAAATGTCGAGTTAATAGAAGCTTGTGTCGACACATTCCGTCTGTGTCGACACATTTAGACTGTTTTTGGCGCCTTTTGAACTTCTTTCAACAGAAGCTATAAATAGGTCAAAAGCTCTTATTGTCGACACGCTTTCAAGGTTTTCGAGACTTAAACCCTGTGTCGACAATCTTTCTTTCTCTCCTCTCTCAAGCCTTCTCGACGACTCGATGGCGCCAAGGATTGAAGACAATGTTAATGAAGGGTATGAGTTGGTGCGCCAGGCATTTGCAGATGCGCAGCCCGATGTTCAAGGGGTTATAACCCTCCTCTCCGACTCAGGGTTAGAATTTCTTGTCTCAGAACCATCCAAGATCTGGAAGAAGGAGGTGCACGAGTTCTTTATCTCAGCATCAGTCCATTCTACTGAACTCAAGATCAAGTCCATTGTTCACGGGACTAAGATTAAGATTACCCAAAGAGGTTTGAGAAAGTTTTTGCAATTACAAGTAGTTGAAAATGAAGAAGAGGTTCCTAGTTCTAAGACAAGGGAAGCCCTTCAATGGTGTGGTTTGGATTCAAACATGAAGATTGGAGCTGCATTCAATAGGAAGGGTATGAATCAGCAAGGAAAGTTCTTGTCTGAAATAGTTGGGAAAGTAATTCTCTGCAAGACAGGTGGACATGATAGGATTTCTGCCTATATGTTCAACCTTATGACCAGGATTGCCTTTACAATTCCTACTGATTGGTCAGTAATCCTATTTGACAAGATTAAAGAAGGGATCAAGAAGCCTAACATGGCTAGGATCATAAGTCTATATCTCAATGGAGCAATTCCTGAAGTGATGCAGCAACTGCCAGGATCTAAAATCAATCATATGAGAAGGATGGACATGAGACTATTCTCCAGGTGGGAAAGGGTGCTGTCTAAGGATGTGCCTGAAGAGAGCAGGCCAGACACCCCTGTGAGATCCCCTTCTCCAGCTCACGAGACTGAGCAACAACAAGAGGACCCACTTAGGATACAGAGTGAAGAACAACCTGCCTCCACTATAGTTCATCAAGTAGATACATCTGCACAGATGCAGGGGGAGCCAGTTCAATCTCCTGCTCAAAATGTATCTACCCCTGCTCAGGTACAAGTGGTACAGGTGTAGGGGGAGCAAATGTATTTTACTATAAAAGACTTTCTAAAAGTTTTTTTTTCTCTGCACAGGTTCAGGGGGAGCATGTGTCTTCTCCTACTCCAGATATGCAGCTGCCTGAGAATGTGCACAAGGATGCACCTAATGACTTATCTTCAGATGCTCCAGTTCAAAAAGAATACACTCTGGATGAGTTATTTCCTAATGATGACATAGCTACTGATAGAATAGAAGAGGACCAAGATGTTGAGCAGCCTCTTGACATAGAGCTAGAACAAGGAGTGGAGAAAGTTCAAGAGATTGAAAAAGTACAAGAAGTAGAGGAGGAGCACAGAATTGAGGGGGAGCCAGTACATGTTGAAACTGAGCAACATGGCACTGAAGCAGATAGAGTTCACATTGAGAGTACTTCTGAATCTGAAACTGAAGAAGCCAGATTGGCTAAGAAAAGAAAACTGGTTGTATTTAAAAGAAGAAGCAAGACTTATAAACAGGCTTTACAGACATCACCTCCACCACCACCTCCTGAAGTTGATTATAACAAGTTCTTGGTGGATTTACAGGTGAAATTGGATGACCACAGGGTGGCCATTGAGAAATATGTTGATGAAAGCAACAAGAATCTGCAGTTTGACTTAGCCCAAGATATCAAATCTATCCAATTTCAAGTCAACTTGAATAAAACTGAAATGACAGATTGCTTCCACAAGGGTGGCAATGCTGTAGTTTATCTGGCTAAACAACAGCAGGCTATCTCTACAAAGGTGGATGATATTGCTTTGAAGCAAGGTTATGTTCTGGAAAATCAAATAAGAATGAATGACAATTTAACTGAATCTCATAATGAGATCATTCAAGAGGTGAAGAAGATTGTGTCAGGGATGCCTGCAAATAAAGCCAAAGAAATGGAAGAATTTGATAAGAATTTTCAAGCTGCTATTGCATCTGTTAAGACTGCCATCACAACCTCTCAACAGGAAATATCTGAAAAGCTTCAAAAGTTAAGACCATTTTTCAAAGAGGGAGTGAATTATTTGGATGGCCAAATTCGATTCCAGAAAGAAGATCTTAGAGATCATGTATCAAGAGAAGCCATAAAGGGGGAGAGGATGCTGATTCATGCAGGCTCTGAGCATGCCAAATGGGTGACCAATAGTATAAGAGCCACATTGGGATATCCACCATTGTGTGATGATAACATGGTGGCTGAGTCAGGTCTGCAAACAGGACTACTTGAAGGTGACCAACCTGAGGTTGCCAAGGTCATATACCCCCCTCCAGATTTTGATATATTGGATCAGCAAGTGCAATATATGTATAGTCCTTCAAAGGAGGTTGTAAATGTTATCTTTGGAAAGGTTGATAAGCCTGAGGTAAATTTGCAAGAACAGCAAGATGCTCTACTGTCAAAGAAAAGATTTAGAGAGCAGGCTGAGCTGAAGCCAGATTTTGAGCAGTGGAGTCCTACTTCCAGAAATATAATACTCACTGCATGGAAAGCTGTAAAAGATCAAGTTCATGAAAGGGGCAAGTGGTACAATGAGCAGGAATGGCAGAAGTATGAGGCAAGACAAGAAGCCATTGTACAATTCAGAAGGAAAGCTAAGCTGGGAAGACTTCCACCTGATGCTATGGAGCCAAGCAAATACTTCCCAAAGCCTTTTCACTATTTTGAAAGGCAAAGGCTCAAGGAAGAAGCTAAGAAGAAAGCTGATCTTAAAGGAAAAAAGATGGCTGAAGAATCAGAAGCTCCTGTGACAGCTAAAATTAAATCTGGCCAAGGGATTGTTATTAGAGAGCCTGATCAATCCTGATAATGTTTTAGTTCTTTCATAATGTTTTGTAATGATGTAATGTGATCAGTCAAAGAAAAACCATGTAATCAAACATTACCCAGTAATAAACAAAATATTGTTAAAATCTGTGATAGATTGTTTTATCCATGATGTTCTTATTATTTTGTTTATAATTAAGTATCCCTGTGTATTGTCATATATCATCATTTTATACTATTTATAAATGGTGTATATCATTGGCTATAAGGGTTATGACTTCTCCAAATAGGGGGAGATTGTTGGGTACATTGGAAAATGTGTACCTGATTTGAAGAAGCCCAACCTAGCTCAATGATATACATCATGTTGTATTTGATGTTGTTTTGAGTTGACATGTGCAGGTAAAGAATTGTTAAAGTTTACAGAAAAAAATTCTAAGTCCAAGTGTCGACACAAAGGAACATGTGTCGTCACATAGAAGAAAGTTGTCGACACAACACTGGGAAAGTGTGTCGACACAGAAGGTGTAAGTCGACACTACTCTGGGAAAAAGTGTCGACACATAACATAGTCTACAACAACACTGGGAAAAAGTGTCGACACAGAAGAAGTAAGTCGACACAACACTGGGAAATTGTGTCGACTCAGAAGAAGTAAGTCGACACAACACTGGGAAATTGTGTCGACACAGAAGAAAAACGTCGACCTCAACATTGGGAGAATGCGTCGACACTGAAGAGTATAGTCGATCTCAAGTTTGTCGACATCATCTGAATATGTTGACACAGAAGAAAATAGTCGACACCTGAAGGCTAAGTCAACACTTACTAAAGTTATGATTCTACAACAACTGTGTCGACACACAGGACTTGTGTCGACACACTGCAGAGTCAAAGACCAAGTTAGTTTCAGAAGAAGATGTGTCGACACAAAGGCAATTTAGTCGACATCACTGAAGGCAGTGTCGACACCAAAGTCAATTGTGTCGACACAGATAGACAGATGGTCTCGACACTTTCTGACAGACTGTTTCAACACTAAGGCACAGGACTTGTTTGAAGACTTGACAGCTGTGGGTTATCACCAGTTAACTGAAGTTGTCAGACTTGTCAGAAAACGGTTAGAAACCGGATCAGCCGGTTACTATGAAGAATGTCTATAAATAGACAGATTCAGAAGGAGAAAAACACAATGAACAACAAATAGAACTGACCCTTTGAAATACATTGGATCAGAAAGTGGAGAAGGATTACATTCTACTCATTTCAAGAAAGTGCAAGGCACTTAAGAAGATCTTCTCCGGGAGATCTAAGAAGACTATCTAAGGGTAGATCTAAGAAGAGTTCTAATCAGAATTCAGAAGAATCATTCAAAGTTCTGGATAGAGAGAGATCAAGTCAGAATTTGAAGAAGAAGAAGGAATCCACCAGTGGATTCTCAAGAAGCTGTTTGGAATCAACTCAGCTAAGTACATTTTCAAGAAGCTTTGAAGAAGGCTAAGAAACAGTTGATTGCATCAGCTGATTAAGAATTGTCATTGCCTTTTCTCTCTCAACTTGGCAAGACAATTTAAACAATCTTTTCTATATTTCTGTAGGATCTGTTTATACAGATCTGAGTTGTAAGCCTATGTTATAAAGGCTGAGTGTAGGAGTGTTGAACTCTGAGTGATAGGGCTGATTGCCTGAGTGTAGGAGAAGGATATTCTCTGAGTTGTAGGCCTTGGGGCAAGGCTGAGGTAGGGCAGTTGTGCCTGAGTTGTAGGAACCAGCTGGGTTCTGAGTTGTAAGATCTATTGATCTGAGATAAGTGGAAGTTTGGCCAAATCTAGCATACAGATAGATAAGTGAAGGGGGAAAGTGGATGTACCCAGACCTTGGGGAACCACTATAAATCATAGTGCAATCTGTGATGTTTTGTTTTCTGTGATTGCTGTGTTTTCATATTAGTTAATAAATTGAATTCTGTCTAGAAGTTTTAGAAAGAGAAGCAGAACCTATTCACCCCCCCCCCCTCTAGGTGTTTAGGCTGCCTTGAAAGTTAAACTATCAGAAGAGGTCCCAGCCTCTAAGACAAGGGAGGCTCTACAATGGTGTGGATTGGATCCAACCGTCAAAATTGGAGCAGCCATCAACAGAAAAGGAATGAATCCACAAGGCAAATTTCTATCTAAAGTGGTTGGGAAGGTGATTTTGTGTAAACCAGACAGCCATGATAGGATTTTGGCCTTAATGTTTAACCTCATGACACGGATAATCTTCAGGGTTAACACAGACTGGTCAGCAGTTGTGTTTGATAAAATCAAGGAAGGACTTAAGAAGCCAAATCTGGCTAGGATTTTGAGTCTATATCTGGCTGGACTCATCCCAGAGGTCATGCAACAAATTCCTGGGACTAAGATAAATCACATGAGAAAAATGGACATGAGATTATTCTCAAGATGGGATAGAGTTCTGTCCAAAGAGGTGCCTGAGGTGGACAAGCAGGACACACCAGAGAAATCCCCAGTTCTTGATCAAAGTGCTGAACAACTTCCAGGAGATCAAGTGAGAGAGCAGGCTGAAGACCAGCCTGAGTCTACTCAAGTACAGGATGAATCTTTACCTGCACAGGTGTAGGGGGAGCAAGTTTATTCTTCTGCCAAGGACATTCCTAACACTGAACAGGTGCAGGGGGAGCAGATTTCTAAATAAGTGCAAGAGGAAGAACAAATAGATTTATCAAAAGAGTTGCACACTGCTGGCCTAGATGACTCATCTTCTGCTCAGGCACAAAAGGAATTCACTCTAGATGAGTTGTTTCCTGATGTTGAAATTGCTACTGATAGAATTGAGGAGGAGCAAGAAATTGAGAAGGAGCTCGAATTTGAGGGGGAGCAAGTAATTGTTGACAAAGATCAACATGTCACTGAGACAGATATTCCTCCTTCACCTCCTGAAAGAGTTCCGATTGAAAGCTCTTCAGAATCTGAGTCTGCAGAAGCCAGAGTGGCAAAGAAAAGGAAGCTCATGGTCTTCAAAAGAAGAAGCCATAGCTACAAGCAGGCTCTACAGACTTCAACTCACCAATCTCCATCTAATTTTAATTACAACAAGTTCATGGTAGATTTGCAGGTGAAGCTAGATAATCAGAAATTAGCCTTGGAGAAATATGTTGATGAAAGTCATAAAAATCTTCAGTTTGATCTAGCTCAAGATATAAAGTCTATAAGATTTGAAGTCAATCAACACAAAAGAGAAATGACTGATTGTTTTACAAAAGGGGCACATGCTGTTGTGTATCTGGCCCAACAACAAGGGGAAATGATGAAAGAAATAGATGCTCAATCTATTAATCAAGGATACATTCTTGAAAATCAGAAATGGCTAAATGACAATCTGACAACTGCCAACACAGATATTCTTGCTCAATTTCAAACAACCATGTCTAAATTGACTGAAGCTAGGGCAGCTGAAATGCTAGCATATGACACTAAGTTCCAAACTTCTTTAGACTCAGTTCAGTCAGCCATAACCACTTCCCAGAAGGAAATTACTGCGAAACTTAACAAGTTGAAACCCTTCTTCAAAGATGGCATTAATTATCTAGATGGTCAGATCAGGTTTCAGAAGGAAGATCTCAGAGATCATATAGCAAGAGAAGTCCTAAAGGGGGAGAGGGTACTTATTTCTGCTGGCTCAGAACATGCCAAGTGGGTCACTAACAGTGTCAGAGCCACATTGGGATATCCACTCCTTTGTGATGATGATAATATGGCAGAGTCAGGAGTACATCCAAAAGGTCTACTTGAAGGCAACCAACCAGAAGTTGCTCAAGTCATATACCCCCCTGCAGATTTTGACTTGATTCATCAGATGGTGCAAACTATGTATAGTCCTCCATAGGAGGTTTCAAATATTATACTTGGAAAAGTAGACATGCCTGAAACTGCAATCAAGGCTCAGCAAGAGGCTCAACTGTCAAAGAAGAGATTTAGGGAGCAAGCTGAACTAAAACCTGATTTTGAATAGTGGAGCCCTACCTCTAGAAACATCATACTAACGGCCTAGAAAGCTGCAAAAGATCAAGTCCATGAAAGGGGCAAGTGGTACAATGAACAAGAATGGCAGAAGCATAAAGCCATACTAGAGGCTATTGTTCAGTATAGAAGGAAAGCTAAGATGGGAAAGCTACCTCCTGATGCTGTGGAGCCTAGCAAATACTTTACCAAGCCGTATCACTACTTTGAGAGACTGAGACTGAAGGCTGAGGCTCAGGTGAAGGCTGATCTTAAAGGCAAAAAGCCCATGGAAGAAACTGAACCTTCTGTGCAGGCATAAGTACAACCTGGAAGAGGGATTGTTATTAAGGAGCCTGATCAGTCTTAGTCTAAGATGTCTTAGTTTTAGTTTTATTTTAAAAATTGTGTAATGTGAAATATTTAGTGTTAAATATTTTGTAAACAATCATTTTGACATAATACACAAAATCCTGCTCTTTAATTAATTTTTGTGTATATGCTTTTATCTCTGTGATGAATCTGTGCAAGTGTTTTGATTGTTAATATTTCCTGTAATATTAAGCTTATATACATCATCATCATTTTGTTTATTATTATCATAAGTGGTGTATATCATTAGCTAATATGGGTTATGACTTCTCCAAATAGGGGGAGATTGTTGGGTACATTGGAAAATGTGTACCTGATTTGAAGAAGCCTAACTTAGCATATTGATATACATCAAGGTGTATTTGATGGTTTTTAAGTTGAATGTGTGTAGGTTAAAAGTATGGAAAAATTTCTAAGTCCATGTGTCGACACCAGAAGAAGATGTGTCGACACTTCAGGAAGATTGTGTCGACACTTGAAGAAGGCTGTGTCGACACAGAGATAATGAGTCGACATCAACTGTGTCGAAACCAGGAGGCTGTGTCGACACACAGAGGCAGAGTCGATAATATTTGTGTCGACACCAGAAGACTGAGTCGACATACAGAGGCAAAGTCGACAATATTTGTGTCGACACCAGAAGACTGAGTCGATACATATAGGCAGAATTGACAAAAGCTGTGTCGACACCTGAAGGCAGTGTCGACACATACTATGTTCTGAATCTACATCAACTGTGTCGACACACAGGACTTGTGTCGACACATTGCCAAGTCTAGACCAAGTCATTTGCTGAAGAATGATGAAGTGTTTGAGTCAACACAAATACTCAATGTCGACTCATTCTCAAGTTGTAGTATGCAGAAGCTGAGTCGACTTAAAGGCAAACTTGTCGACTTCACCAGAGGCAGTGTCGACACCAAAGTTACTTGTGTCGACACATATAGACAGATGGTCTCGACACTTTCTGACAGACAGTCTCGACACTTTGCTGTCCAAGACAAAGGCAAAAGATCTGTTTGAAGACTTGACAGCTGTGGGTTACAACAGGTTAACTGAAGCTGTCAGACTTATCAGAAGACAGTTAGAAACCTGATCAGCCGGTCACCAAAAAGAAGGTCTATGAATAGACAGATTCAGAAGTGGAATAAGGAATTATTCATTCAAAAGCAACACACATAAAAACTGATTAAGGAATCAAATCAAGAAAGGGCAAGGCACTGAAGAAGATCTTCATCAGAAGATCTAAGAAGACATTCTGAAGGGTTCAACCTCTCAGGATCAGTCTAAGGAGAATTCATCCTAGAATTCTGAAGAATTTTCAAAGGGATTGGATAGAGAGGGATCCAGCCATTTGAAGATCAAGAAGGAAGCTGTTATAGGTTTCTCAAGACGCTGTTTGGAAATCAACTCAGCTAGTTCAGATTCAAGAAGCTTTGAAGAAAGCTAAGTTTCAGTTGGTTTCATCCATCAGCTGATCAGGTGCTGTCCTGTCCTTTCTCTCTCAACAAGGGCAAGATTCTATAAAACTCTTTTCTAAATTCTATAAGATCTATTAATATAGATCTAAGTTGTAAGCCTATGTTATAAAGGCTGAGTGTAGGAGAGATAATCTCTGAGTGGTAGGTCTTGGATAAAGACTGAGGTAGGGCTGAATTGCCTGAGCTATAGGAGTGTGGTATCACTCTGAGTTGTAGGAATCCATTTTGGATTCTGAGCTGTAGGATCTGAGGATCTGAGTTAAGGAAGGGAGTTTGGCTGAATCTAGCACACTGCTAGATAGGCGAAGGAGGAAAGTGAATGTACCCAGATCTTGGGGAACCACTATAAATACTTGTTGTAATCTGTGATGTGTAGTTCTAGATTGTGTGATTGTGATTGCTAAAGTAGCTGCAGAACTCATAGACAATAGTCTTTAATTTTTTAATCATTCTGCCTTAAGTTTGAAAAGAAAATAAGAACCTATTCACCCCCCCCCCCTCTAGGTGTCTAGGTAATCTTGAAAGTAAAACTATCAAGTGGTATCAGAGGGAGGTTACTCAAAGTAAGACTTAACAGTCTGAGTTATATCTAAAGGCAGAATCAAGAATCAAGAAAATGGGTTCAGGTGAGAATCACAAGGAGTTGGGATCTATGAAGCTTCCCATCTGCAGAAAAGAAATCTTTGGAATTTGGAAGGAAAGGGTTAGGCTGTTTATGGAGGCCTCATACCCAAGAATTTATATCACAGTGAAAGAAGGTCCATACATTCCAATGAAGACTTCTGTGTTAGATGCAAATGAGGAAACTCCTAAGGATTTTTCAGAAATGACAAAGGAGGAAATCATCTTAGCCACTATGGACAAGAGAGCTCAAAACATCATAGTAAGTGCAATAGATGATTCCACCTTCCAAAATCTGATACATTGCAAGACTTCCAAAGAGATGTGGGGCACCTTGATTGTCTATATGGAAGGATCTGAAGAAGTAAGACAAGACAGAAAATCAATGCTCAACCAAGAATATGAGAGCTTCAGACAAGGAAAGTCTGATAGCATAACTGAGTATTATAAGAAATTCTATAGGATTGTGAATGAACTGATGTCCTATGGAAGAGTCTTCAGTACATATGAGCTGAATGACAAGTTTCTCAGATCTTTAACAAAGGATTGGGATACCAAAATATGTGCCATTAGAGAAGTGGCCAAGTTAGCTGATATTTCTCCTCCAACCTTGTTTGGAAAATTGCTTTCATATGAAATGCAATTGATAGCTAGGAAGGAGGAAGAAAGAAGTACAAAAGGTGAGCATAGATCTGTGGCTTTCAAAGTTGAAGCCACTAGAAAGAAAGGGAGGATGTCTTCATCTCCTCTCAAGGAAGCTACAGAAGAGATAACAGAAAATTCAGATAGTCAGAAATCATGGAGCAGTGAATCAGATACTGACCTTGCTGCCTTTACAAGACAGTTTCAAAAGTTCTTGAAAAAGAAGCAGTGGAAGTCCAGGCCCTCCACATCACAGCCAGTAGATGAGTACTATCAGAAGAGAAAATCCTCAAGAAATGAGAGAAACAGAACTAAGCCCAGCAAAGCCATAACTTCTAAGATTGTTTGTTATTGTTGCAATAAGACTGGACATATGGTAGCTGAATTTCCAGAAAAGAGAAAGGAGTCAGTAGACAGAAAAAGGACTCAACATAAGGGCAAGAAGGAGAAATCTTTTGTTGCAAAGAAGGATAAGATTCTTTCAGATCAGTCCTCATCAGAGTCAGAATCTGAAGCAGAAGCATACATAGGATTGTATGCAGCCAATGAAGAAGAGGAATTTCTGCAACTGATGGATTCCATTCATGATCAAGAAGACAAGGAATGTATGGGTCTAATGGCTGAGTTAGAAGATAACCAATGTCAGGATCAGGCTGGTCCTAGTAAGGTACAAAATGTTTCTAGTTCTTCTGATTTTAGTACTGGTTCAGAGTCAGATTCATCTACATCAAGTGATGTGAATGGATCTGAATCTGAAGGTGATATTCATCAGTTGATGGATGAATATAGGGTCTTGTTACAGGCTCTTAAGAAAAGTAAGAATCTAGTCAAAGTTCAGGCTCAGGAAATTGCTAATCTTAAGGTGGCTGCAACTGAGTTTGAAAAAGTAATGAATCAAAAGTTAAATGAGATTGCCAAACTGAAAAATATAACCTATATTCAGATGGGCACAATCAAATATAACAATGATCAAATTAAGAGTCTGGAGGCAAGACTAAGAATAGAGAAAGATTTAGTGGCTAGTTACTCTAAGCCAAAATCTGTCTTACCTTTAATAGATGAGTTTGTGGCTCAAAAGGGTAAGGTAGGATTAGGCTTCAAAGGTAACCCCAGTGCTGCCCAATTCAAAAGAAAAGGCAAAGCTCCTGTCCAGCCTCTAAACCTTTCAGTCCCAGTTAAGTTTAGAAAGGTGCAAGTGTCTTCTAACAAATATGATCTTGAGAATATTCATGGTCATATTAAGACTAATGTTCAGATAAACAAGGGTGTAAATGCCAATAGGTCTACCCATGTTCATAAACCCCATGGTTATAAGAAATCTATGGGTGAAGCTGCAGTAGCATCAACACTGGACAGAAATTCTTTTGTCAAGGGTATATCAAGACCTAGATACAACAAGTTTGAATGTTGGTGTTGTGGCAAGAGAGGCCATTTTGCCTTAGACTGCTGGCATAACACAAATGTAAGGAAGAACAATAGTCTACCAGTTAGAAGAGCTGCTGGCAGTCTTAATATGAATGGTGCTAACCTGAACCAAGGACCCAAGACTTACTTGGGTTCTAAGGGAAAGTAATTCTGTATTGCAGGAAAGTCCAAGTTATCATGCCCCTATATGGTACTTGGACAGTGGATGTTCCAGGCACATGACTGGAACAAAGGGGCTGCTGAAGGAGTACACATCAGTCAAAGATGGACCTAAAGTAATCTTTGGTGGATCTGAAAGAGGAATCATCAAAGGGTTTGGTAACATTTCTTCAAACCAAATTACCATCACCCAAGTGGCTTATGTAAAAGGTTTGAAACATAATCTGATTAGCATAAGTCAGCTGAGTGATCTTGGATATGACATTTCATTTGTTAAGGATGGATGTCATATCAAAAGGTCAACTGATCAAAAGATCATATTGATTGGGTATTGAAAGAGAAATGTTTATTGTCTTAATTTTGTATGTGAGAACAAGGCTTCTCCCATCTGTCTTGTAGCTGATGATAATGCATCTCATTGTGTCAAGTGGCACAAGAGGTTGTCTCATCTTAACTATAAGACAATTGGCCAACTCTTCAGCAAAGAGTTAGTGAGGAATGGTCCTCAAGTTAAGTGTATAAAGGAAGGGATATGTTCAGCTTATCAAAAGGGCAAGCAGACAAAATCCCCCTTTCATAGTCTTGAAAACAAGGATTCTGTGAGGTGCTTATACCTCTTACATATGGATCTTTTTGGTCCTATGCTAGTTCATAGTCTAGGTAGGAAGGTCTACACTTTTGTGGTTGTAGATGACTATTCTAGATATACATGGGTGTTCTTTCTGAGACAAAAATCAGAAACCCCAAGTGCCTTACTTAGTTTTATGAAACAAATTCAGAATGAACTAAATAGTATAGTGGTCAAAATCAGAAGTGACCATGGCACTGAATTTCAATCTGAAAGTATTACAAAATTATGTGAAGACTTTAGGATTTTCCAAGAGTTCTCCTCACCTAGAACACCTCAGCAAAATGGTATTGCTGAAATAAAGAATAGGACATTGATTGAAGCAGGTAGAACTTTATTGAGTGACACCTCTCTTCCAGAATATTTCTGGGCTGAGGCAGTAAACACTGCATGTCATGTGATCAATAGGGCTTCTATCACCAAGTGCCACAAAAAGACTCCCTATGAAATTATGAAAGGTAGAAAACCAAATCTATCCTACTTTAGGATCTTTGGTTGCAAGTGCTATATACTTAACAATGGCAAGTCATATCTAACTAAGTTTGCTGCCAAATCCCAAGAAGGGATATTTGTTGGGTACAGTATAAATAGTAAGGCCTATAGAGTCTTCAACTTGACTACTCAAGTTGTAGAAGAATCAGTACATGTTGTGTTTGATGAATCAAGATTAATCAACTGTGAGTTGCCTTGTAGTTCATACAGTCCAACAGGTATAAGCAAAAGGATGGACAAGCTTTCAATTGCAGAAGGTACAACAGCAAATGAACAGATGGAAAATGTTGACTATAGTCCAGGGGGAGTACATGATTCTATAGAAGCTGATGACTCCTAGGAAGTGCAGCATAATGAAAGGACTGGAAATAATCAACCAGAAGGAAATCTACCTCCTGCTATCAGACATCTTAAAGACCATCCAGCAAATCAAATAATAGGTGATCCAAGTCAAGGAGTGCTGACTAGAAGCAGAAATCTGAGCACAGTCCTGCACTCAAGTTTCCTATCTCAATTGGAGCCTAAGAAATTTGAAGAAGCCATCCAAGACCAACATTGGATTAATGCTATGCAAGAGGAGCTTAATCAATTCAGAAGGTGCAAAGTCTGGGAGCTTGTTCCTAAACCAAAAGACCACAACATCATTGGAACAAAGTGGATATTTAGGAACAAGTTGGATGAGAGTGGAGTAATAGTAAAGAACAAAGCAAGACTGGTTGCTAAAGGATATAGGCAGGAAGAGGGAATAGATTTTGATCAGACATTTGCCCCAGTAGCATGACTGGAGGCAATCAGGATGTTTCTTTCCTATGCTGCATACCAAGGATTCAAGGTATACCAAATGGATGTGAAATCAGCATTTCTGAATGGAGATCTAAAAGAAGAAGTCTATGTGGAACAGCCATCAGGTTTTGTAGACTCTCTTAAACCTGATTATGTTTTTAGACTTAGGAAAGCTTTATATGGGTTAAAGCAAGCCCCAAGGGCTTGGTATGACACCCTGTCTACTTTCCTTATTGAGAACAAATTCTCAAGAGGCAAAATAGACAAGACTCTATTCCTTAGGGAGTCTAAAGGCAAGATAATCTTAGTCCAAATCTATGTGGATGACATAATTTTTGGGTCTACAGAGAACAACCTTTGTAAGAAGTTTGCCAAACTTATGCAAGGGAAGTTTGAAATGAGTAGTATGGGGGAACTTAAGTTCTTCTTGGGACTCCAAGTAAGACAGACTGATGATGGCTTATCCATATCCCAGTCTAAGTTCACCAAAGAGTTGATAAAGAAATATGGCATGGAATCTTCCTCTACCATGAAAACTCCTATGGGAACAAATATTCCTATATGTAAAGATGATACAGGTAAGCCTGTAGATGAGTCTTTGTATAGAGGAATAGTTGGTTCTCTATTATACCTCACAGCTAGTAGACCAGATATTATATATGCTACATGTGTCTGTGCTAGGTACCAGGCATGCCCTAAAGAATCTCATTACACTGCTGTTAAAAGAATTTTGAGATATTTAAAGGGCACACCAAATCTAGGCCTTTGGTACCCTAGGAATAGAGATTTTCAACTAATAGGTTATTCAGATGCAGATTTTGCAGGCTGTAGAGAGGATAGAAAGAGTACTACAGGTACTTGCCAATTTTTGGGAGGAAGACTGATATCATGGAGTAGTAAGAAGCAGACCAGTGTGGCAATATCCACAGCTGAGTCTGAATATGTTGCTGCTGGAAGTTGCTGTGCACAGCTATTGTGGATTCAGCATCAGTTAAAGGACTATGGTATTCAAGTAAGTAGAACACATTTATTGTGTGATTCTAAAAGTGTTATTTCTATTGCTAACAATCCTGTTTCTTATAGTAGAAATAAGCATATAGAAATAAAATACCATTTTCTTAGAGAGCATGTAGAAAGAGAAGATATCTCATTGGAATTTTTTAAAACAGATTATCAAATTACAGATGTATTTACCAAGCCACTGGATGAAACAAAATTCAATAAATTTAAAATTGAATTAAGAATGCTGACCATTGATTAGTATATCAACAAACAGAAATTGGCTAAGTAAAATGGTGCCGACACTTTCAGTGATAAAGTGTCGACTCAGTATAGTTATGTCGACTTGTCAGAGAATTAGTGTCGACACAGAGAATTTGTGTCGACACTTAAGGGTCAAATAGTCGACTAATCCAAAAATGTAGTGTCGACTTCACCAGAATAATGGTGTCAACACTTACAGATTTTGTGTCGACACTTGTACTAAGAGTCGACACAGAATTTCTGATGCTCTACTATGTCTCTCTTGTGTCGACATATCCTCAATTGGTGTCGACGCACAGTAGTCAACATTGATGTCGAGACAGTAGAAGTTTGTGTCGACACATTTCATCTATGTCGACACATTTAGTCTGTTTTTACCCGACTTTTGACCTTCTTTCATTAGAGGGTGTAAATAGGTCAAGAACATATTCTGTCGACATGCTCACAAGGTTTTCGAGACTAAAACCCTGTGTCGACATTCTCTCTCTTCTCTTCTCTCCTGTTTTCTCATCTTTCCAATGGCGCCAAAGGTTGAGGATAACGTCAATGAGGGATATGAGCTGGTTAGGGCTGCGTTCAACAATGCCATGCCTGAAATAAAACAGGTGATATCCTATCTTGCTGATAATGGATTGGAATATCTGGTTTCTGAACCCACCAAAATCTGGAAGAAGGAGGTACTTGAATTTTACACTTCAGCATCAGTGGATTCTTCTGGACTCAAGATCAAATCCATAGTTCATGGAACCAAGGTGAAACTTACTCTACGGAGTTTAAGAAAGATTCTTCAATTACCAAGCATTGAGACTGTAGAAGAGGTCCCAGCCTCTAAGACAAGGGAGGCTCTACAATGGTGTGGATTGGATCCAACCGTCAAAATTGGAGCAGCCATCAACAGAAAAGGAATGAATCCACAAGGCAAATTTCTATCTGAAGTGGTTGGGAAGGTGATTTTGTGTAAACCTGATAGCCATGATAGGATTTTGGCCTTAATGTTTAACCTCATGACACGGATAATCTTCAGGGTTAACACAGACTGGTCAGCAGTTGTGTTTGATAAAATCAAGGAAGGACTTAAGAAGCCAAATCTGGCTAGGATTTTGAGTCTATATCTGGCTGGACTCATCCCAGAGGTCATGCAACAAATTCCTGGGACTAAGATAAATCACATGAGAAAAATGGACATGAGATTATTCTCAAGATGGGATAGAGTTCTGTCCAAAGAGGTGCCTGAGGTGGACAAGCAGGACACACCCGAGAAATCCCCAGGTCTTGATCAAAGTGCTGAACAACTTCCAGGAGATCAAGTGAGAGAGCAGGCTGAGGACCAGCCTGAGTCTACTCAAGTACAGGATGAATCTTTACCTACACAGGTGTAGGGGGAGCAAGTTTATTCTTCTGCCAAGGACATTCCTAACACTGAACAGGTGCAGGGGGAGCAGATTTCTGAATAAGTGCAAGAGGAAGAACAAATAGATTTATCAAAAGAGTTGCACACTGCTGGCCTAGATGACTCATCTTCTGCTCAGGCACAAAAGGAATTCACTCTAGATGAGTTGTTTCCTGATGTTGAAATTGCTACTGATAGAATTGAGGAGGAGCAAGAAATTGAGAAGGAGCTCGAATTTGAGGGGGAGCAAGTAATTGTTGACAAAGATCAACATGTCACTGAGACAGATATTCCTCCTTCACCTCCTGAAAGAGTTCCGATTGAAAGCTCTTCAGAATCTGAGTCTGTAGAAGCCAGAGTGGCAAAGAAAAGGAAGCTCATGGTCTTCAAAAGAAGAAGCCATAGCTACAAGCAGGCTCTACAGACTTTAACTCACCAATCTCCATCTAATTTTAATTACAACAAGTTCATGGTAGATTTGCAGGTGAAGCTAGATAATCAGAAATTAGCCTTGGAGAAATATGTTGATGAAAGTCATAAAAATCTTCAGTTTGATCTGGCTCAAGATATAAAGTCTATAAGATTTGAAGTCAATCAACACAAAAGAGAAATGACTGATTGTTTTACAAAAGGGGCACATGCTGTTGTGTATCTGGCCCAACAACAAGGGGAAATGATGAAAGAAATAGATGCTCAATCTATTAATCAAGGATACATTCTTGAAAATCAGAAATGGCTAAATGACAATCTGACAACTGCCAACACAGATATTCTTTCTCAATTTCAAACAACCATGTCTAAATTGACTGAAGCTAGGGCAGCTGAAATGCTAGCATATGACACTAAGTTCCAAACTGCTTTAGACTCAGTTCAGTCAGCCATAACCACTTCCCAGAAGGAAATTACTGCAAAACTTTACAAGTTGAAACCCTTCTTCAAAGATGGCATTAATTATCTAGATGGTCAGATCAGGTTTCAGAAGGAAGATCTCAGAGATCATATAGCAAGAGAAGTCCTAAAGGGGGAGAGGGTACTTATTTCTGCTGGCTCAGAACATGCCAAGTGGGTCACTAACAGTGTCAAAGACACATTGGGATATCCACTCCTTTGTGATGATGATATTATGGCAGAGTCAGGAGTACATCCAAAAGGTCTACTTGAAGGCAACCAACCAGAAGTTGCTCAAGTCATAGACCCCCCTGCAGATTTTGACTTGATTCATCAGATGGTGCAAACTATGTATAGTACTCCATAGGAGGTTTCAAATATTATACTTGGAAAAGTAGACATGCCTGAAACTGCAATCAAGGCTCAGCAAGAGGCTCAACTGTCAAAGAAGAGATTTAGGGAGCAAGCTGAACTAAAACCTGATTTTGAACAGTGGAGCCCTACCTCTAGAAACATCATACTAACGGCCTAGAAAGCTGCAAAAGATCAAGTCCATGAAAGGGGCAAGTGGTACAATGAACAAGAATGGCAGAAGCATAAAGCCAGACTAGAGGCTATTGTTCAGTATAGAAGGAAAGCTAAGATGGGAAAGCTACCTCCTGATGCTGTGGAGCCTAGCAAATACTTTCCCAAGCCGTATCACTACTTTGAGAGACAGAGACTGAAGGTTGAGGCTCAAGTGAAGGCTGATCTTAAAGGCAAAAAGCCCATGGAAGAAACTGAACCTTCTGTGCAGGCACAAGTACAACCTGGAAGAGGGATTGTTATTAAGGAGCCTGATCAGTCTTAGTCTAAGATGTCTTAGTTTTAGTTTTATTTTAAAAATTGTGTAATGTGAAACATTTAGTGTTAAATATTTTGTAAACAATCATTTTGACATAATACACAAAATCCTGCTCTTTAATTAATTTTTGTGTATATGCTTTTATCTCTGTGATGAATCTGTGCAAGTGTTTTGATTGTTAATATTTCCTGTAATATTAAGCTTATATACATCATCATCATTTTGTTTCTTATTATCATAAGTGGTGTATATCATTAGTTAATATGGGTTATGACTTCTCCAAATAGGGGGAGATTGTTGGGTACATTGGAAAATGTGTACCTGATTTGAAGAAACCTAACTTAGCATATTGATATACATCAAGGTGTATTTGATGGTTTTTAAGTTGAATGTGTGTAGGTTAAAAGTATGGAAAAATTTCTAAGTCCATGTGTCGACACCAGAAGAAGATGTGTCGACACTTCAGGAAGATTGTGTCGACACTTGAAGAAGGCTGTGTCGACATAGAGATAATGAGTCGACATCAACTGTGTCGAAACCAGGAGGCTGTGTCGACACACAGAGGCAGAGTCGATAATATTTGTGTCGACACCAGAAGACTGAGTCGACATACAGAGGCAAAGTCGACAATATTTGTGTCGACACCAGAAGACTGAGTCGATACATATAGGCAGAATTGGCAAAAGCTGTGTCGACACCTGAAGGCAGTGTCGACACATACTATGTTCTGAATCTACATCAACTGTGTCGACACACAGGACTTGTGTCGACACATTGCCAAGTCTAGAACAAGTCATTTGCTGAAGAATGATGAAGTGTTTGAGTCAACACAAATACTCAATGTCGACTCATTCTCAAGTTGTAGTATGCAGAAGCTGAGTCGACTTAAAGGCAAACTTGTCGACTTCACCAGAGGCAGTGTCGACACCGAAGTTACTTGTGTCGACACATATAGACAGATGGTCTCGACACTTTCTGACAGACAGTCTCGACACTTTGCTATCCAAGACAAAGGCACAAGATCTGTTTGAAGACTTGACAGCTGTGGGTTACAACAGGTTAATTGAAGCTGTCAGACTTGTCAGAAGACAGTTAGAAACCTGATCAGCCGGTCACCAAAAAGAAGGTCTATAAATAGACAGATTCAGAAGTAGAATAAGGAATTATTCATTGAAAAGCAACACACATAAAAACTGATTAAGGAATCAAATCAAGAAAGGGCAAGGCACTGAAGAAGATCTTCATCAGAAGATCTAAGAAGACATTCTGAAGGGTTCAACCTCTCAGGATCAGTCTAAGGAGAATTCGTCCTAGAATTCTGAAGAATTTTCAAAGGGATTGGATAGAGAGGGATCCAGCCGTTGGAAGATCAAGAAGGAAGCTGTTACAGGTTTCTCAAGACGCTGTTTGGAAATCAACTCAGCTAGTTCAGATTCAAGAAGCTTTGAAGAAAGCTAAGTTTCAGTTGGTTTCATCCATCAGCTGATCAGGTGCTGTCCTGTCCTTTCTCTCTCAACAAGGGCAAGATTCTATAAAACTCTTTTCTAAATTCTATAGGATCTATAAATATAGATCTGAGTTGTAAGCCTATGTTATAAAGGCGGAGTGTAGGAGAGATAATCTCTGAGTGGTAGGTCTTGGATAAAGACTGAGGTAGGGCTGAATTACCTGAGCTGTAGGAGTGTGGTATCACTCTGAGTTGTAGGAATCCATTTTGGATTCTGAGCTGTAGGATCTGAGGATCTGAGTTAAGGAAGAGAGTTTGGCTGAATCTAGCACACTGCTAGATAGACGAAGGGGGAAAGTGGATGTACCAAGATCTTGGGGAACCACTATAAATACTTGTTGCAATCTGTGATGTGTAGTTCTAGATTATGTGATTGTGATTGCTAAAGTAGCTGCAAAACTCATAGACAATAGTCTTTAATTTTTTAATCATTCTGCCTTAAGTTTGAAAATAAAATAAGAACCTATTCACCCCCCCCCCCCTCTAGGTGTCTAGGTAATCTTGAAAGTAAAACTATCAGCCGACAGCTAGGGCGGCGGGAAACGGCGGCGCCACCCAACCCAAGAACCTCCAGAAACGCCATTAATGGAGAAAGAAAAACTGGGTTCGGGCTCATTCGAGCCCGAACCCTACCCCTAACATTCCTAAGATCTAATGCATGATGAGAGAGGTGAGGGAGGACCTTCCCGACGGCCATGCTACGTGAGGAGCGGCGGGGAGCCATTTCGGCGTTGGTGGCGGCGTATCCTTGGTTTCACAGCTCCAGCTCGGGTTCAGATCTCTCTCTCTCTCTCTGCTGCTCTCCTTATCCTGAAGGTGATGAGGCCGAGGGGAGTGAGGGGAGGGGGATAAAGTAGGGGCGATGATATCCATGGGGGGGGGGGGCGATACACACTAGGTGGGGGGTGGTGGTTTTGCATTGTTTGTAACGGCCAGCTATATGGGGTGGGCCCCACCAGTTCAAACCTCACCTAATTGAGCTAAAGAGGTCGGCCAAGATGGTCAAGGGCTGATGGGCTAAGTGTGGAAGGAGGAAATGGCTCATATGAATAGGTGGGGTCGATTTTAGGCTTGGGCTTGTCTCCAAGCATGCAATATGGGCCCCACTTGCTCCCACTCCTCATAAATGAGTTAAAGGGGTCGGCCAGCCCATGTGTGGGTTGGTGGCATGAACACAAGTGGGCCTAAACTCAATATCACTCCAAAATATCTTTCTCTCTCCTATTCTATTCAAATTCTCTCTCCTAGGTTAATTCTCAAATTATCCATGCATGAAACCCATTTTTCTCCTCCCTATGGGGTATGAGTTGTCTTTGGCCCATTGGGTGGCATTGGGTTAGTTTGGGTGGACCGAACTCAAGGAATAGGGCTTAGGGTCATTTCTGGCTAATTAGGTCAATGTGTTGACTGGGGTCAACATGGGTCCTATGGTTGACCCTATGACCTACCCTAGGGTCCACTTAGGTTGGACTTACTTGGCCCTCCAATTCTAGGTTTCTGGGTTTTACTATTTGCAGACCAAGTTACACTCAATTGAAGCCCTAGGTTCACTTGGTCCTTCATGGTTCTCTAAGGGCTTGTCTTGACCTAGACAGGACAAAATCACCCCTAGGGGTCTAGTTGGGAAAATGGGATGTTACAAAACTTCTCCCCCTGGACATCACATTTTGATTCCAGGGTCTCGATCTCAGCAACTTATTCTAGTAGCGTTTGTGCTTCTGGCTCATCTTCTATATCAGCAGCTTTGTTTATGTCATTGAGAACCTCTAAGACAGTGAGATTTACTTCCTCACTATCCATGAGTATATTAGGATTTTCTCCCCCTTGAATGGAGATCTTTGGTAGGTCTGGTACCTGATCAGTGTCCATTGGAGGTTGTTCCTTTTCTTCATCCTCTTCTAAACTAAACTCGACTACTTCTTCAAAATATCTGGAGGATGCAACAACTGGAGGCACAGTTTTTTTTGCCACTTACTGAATATGGTATAGGAGGAGGACCCTCCTATGTCAGTATCCTGTCCTATCGAGACAAAATCTTGGTGTCCATTCTTCGCATGTGATTGATCTTGGTTCCAACAGCATGAGTTAGAACATCTGTTATAGTAGATACCAGGTACAAAATTAAGATCCTTCCCAGGTTGGGCTTCTTGATTCCTTCTTTTATTCTATCAATAACTATTGTGGCCCAATCAGTTTTTAACGAGAATATGACCCTGATCATCAGGCTGAACATGAAAGAGGATATCCTATCATGTCCACCAGTCTTTCACAACAAGACCTTTCATATTACTTCGGATAAGAATTTTCCTTGGGAATTCATTCCTTTTCTATTTATTGAGGATCCAATCTTTATGGCTGCACTCAGACCACATATTGTAAACCCTCTGTAATCCTGGTAGGAGCAATATCATCTGCTTCTTTGAGCAGTGGCAGCTGTAATACCGTGCTCAATCTTTTGGCAGTAATCTTGAACTTGTTCCTTAAACACTTGACCTAACCTTTTGGCCTGTAGAATCCAGCTTGGAATTAGTGTAGAATTCGATTACTTCTTTCTTCCAAATCTTGGTAGGATTACTTCTTTCTTCCAAATCTTGGTAGGTTCAGAAACCACAAACTCCAGTCCTACTACATTGATTAAGTTGACGACCTGCTGAATCTCTTGTGAAGCATCGTTGAAGGCATTACAAATCAGTTTGTAACCCTCGTTGATGTTGTCATCCAACTTTGGCGCCATTGATTCTTGAAGGAGAAGAGGTTGAAGGAGGTAGAGAGTTGAGTTGAGTTGTAGCTCTCGACACAGTTCAAACTCTTGAGAAATCTAAGTCACATGGTCGACTCATTCTCGTTCTCACCTATTTATAGGGTTTTAAATTTGGAAGGTCAAACGATGCACCCAAATATTATGTGTGTCGACACAGAAACTAACATCTCGACAAAGATGTTAGGGATTCAACACTATTATGTGTCGACACCACTCTATATGAATCGACATATAAGACTTGACAGTGTTGCGTTGATAACTTGATTAAAGGTGTTGATAGAAGTATGTCGACACATTGATTTAATATGTCAACAGCATTGTGTCGACACTTTCCTTTAATGTCGACACAAAACTCTGGCAGTGTCGACACATATAACAATTAATGTCGACCAACTTATTGTTGGTGTCGACATGAATTCTTTACTTAGCCAATTTCTGAGGATTTTTCTTTTATGAGTTTATTTATTGACTTAATCAATATCTAGCATTCCTAGCCCAATCTTAAAGTTATTGAACTTAGTTTCTTCCAGAGGCTTAGTGAATATGCCAACTATTTGTCTGTCTGTAGTAACAAACTCTAAACATATGTCATTTTTCTCTACATGTTCTCTTATAAAGTGATATCAAATCTCAATATGCTTGGTTCTGCTATGTGAAATAGGATTTCTAGAAATTGAAATAGCACTTGTAGAGTCACAATATAAAGGTGTTTTACTTAGCTTGATGTCATAATATTCTAACTGATGATGCATCCACAATAGTTGTGCACAGCAACTTCCTGTAGTAATGCACTCTGACTCGGCTGTAGAAATAACAACACTTGTTTGCTTTTTACTGCTCCATGACATCAATCTTTCACCTAGGAAATGACAAGTACCTGTGGTACTTTTCCTATCTACTTTGCATCCTGCAAAATCTGCATCTGAAAATCCAGTTAATAGGAAATCTCTATTCCTAGGGTACCAAAGACCTAGATCTGGTGTGCCCATAAGATATCTCAGAATTCTTTTTATAGCTGAATAATGTGATTTTTCAAGGCATGCTTGGTATCTAACACAGACACATGTTGCATACATGATGTCAGACCTACTAGCAGTCAAGTAGAGGAGGGGGCAAATTATTCCTCTATACAAAGTATCATCAACAGGTTTTCCTGCTTCATCCTTGCATATAGGCATACTTGAGCTCATTAGAGTTTTCATGGTGGATGTTGTACCATACTTTTTTATCAACTCCTTGATGAACTTAGACTGTGATATGGACAAGCCATCAACAGTATTGGAACACCCTATTACTGATTTGAGTAAGGATCACTATGTCCTTAGGAATATGTCTTGACCTCATTGTATAGTTTTAAAGGTCAACTAGAATAGGTCTAAGGCTTAGAACTTAGGTTTGAAAGCTGCCCCCAAGACCTTCTAGTTCAGATTACAAGTGCAGAAGACTAAGACAATTTTCGCCGAGCTCAGATCGACGAGGCGTCAAACTCAGTTCGACTATCTCTGAGCTAAGTTCAACGAGTCGTCAAACTCGGTTCGACGATCTCCGATCTCAGATCGACAATTTCTGTCTCAAGTCTAATTCCAGTCTCTGAGCTCAGGTCGACGATAGTCGAGCTCAGATCGATGACTTTCTTGAGAGATCGACGATTTCAGAATTCAAATTCAGTCAGTTATGGAATTCAATATGATTCATATCCAGCATTTATTTCAATGGATTTTGTAGTCATTTCAATCAATTTGGAGCAAGTTTCAAGGAAGACTAAATGGAATGTCTCTTAGGACTTTCCTCCAGAGACAGATATCATTTAAGGAAGTCATTTATGACTGGCTAACGGTTATCTAGAAGACTGAATTTCAATATATCATCTTAGAGGAATTGAGACAGCACAATAATGATGATTATTATTCTAAGGAATAGATTTTGAGACACAAGTACTACAGGATTACAAGTTAGAATTCTTACAGAATATAAGGAATACAACAGTGAAAGAGATCACCACACAGAAAAGAATTCCTCTATTCTTTCAAGATCTCTTCTGATTCAAGTGTTCAAGGCTTCATCAATCAAGGAATCCAGACACATCATATTTCAGCCTTTGTTGAAATCATTCTTTGCTGGAGATCTCAAACATACTGAAGTCCTATCACCCTGTGCAAAGCTCCTCTTCCTGAATAACTACAAATCTTAGGGGGAGCTTTGACAACATCAATCCACTAGTCTTCTCTTTGACTGTTGACAGAGAAGAACATCAACTCTTTCTTTTTCTTTTATTCTGCTCAAAAAGGGTTGCTCAAAACTCCCATCAAAAGTTTTGTGGTTGGTTTCTGAGACCTTATCAAAACTCAGTGGTGGCAAGACACCTGATCAAAATATCTGATTTGGTTTTTGAGCACCTTATCAAAAGCTTATTGGTGCCCAGGACACCTGATCAACTATTCCTGCAGTGGATTCCTACCTAGAGTGGTAGAAGAGTGGATGTACCCAGGTTGATTGGGGAACTACTATAGATCCTTGTGTCTTCTAGTTGTTGTGTTTGATTTATTGTGTGCTGTGATTTGTTTCTTGCTTAGTTTTTACTTACTGCAAGCACAATACACATATATATAAATCAAGTCTTCCACTACTGAATAATTTTTTAATTTGGAAAATTATTTTAATATACTCTATTCACCCCCCCCTCCTCTAGAGTAAAGGTAGATCTTACCCTCACTTTCAATTGGTATAAGAGCCAGGTTGGTTATTCAACAACTAAATCCTCATCAGATTGGTTGTTCCTACAGGCTAACACCTGAACCAAAAGATCTCTGATAAGATCAATCTTTAATAGAGGGTTATTACTCTTATTATATTTATTTTCATATAAAACCATGACACAGAACAAAGATTATGCTAGCACTAGACCTCCAGTGTGCAATCTTTCTAAGTTTACACTTTGGAAGGAAAGGATTAAATTATACATGAATTCTATTGATTAGGACATCTTTAATTTTGTTTTAACAGTGTGTCCAAGACCTCCAGCAACTATAAGTACAAGTGTTGTTCCACCCCCCTCAGGAATAGATGAAGAAATCAAAAAGTGGAAAGTTGATGATGCCAAGGCAATGAACATATTGGCTCAGACTATGTCTGATGACATATTCCAAAAAGTGGCTGAATGCAACTCAGCAAAAGAAATTTGGGACAAGCTATCTGAGCTTGTGTCATGATCAGCTGATTAAAGAAAGGATAGAAGATCCCATCTAATAACCCAGTATGAGAATTTCAAGAAGGGAGAAACTGAGTCAGTTGCTGACATGTACAACAGACTCAGTCTAATTATCAGTGAACTGAAGACCTTGGATAAGGAGATCTCATTGACTGAACTCAATGATAAGATCCTAATGTGCTTCCCCAGCACTTGGGATTCAAGGATCTGGCCAATCAAGGATGCCAGAAGCCTAAATGAGATCACCACTGAAGCTCTATTGGGCAAGCTCAAGTCTTATGAGCTGCTTATCAAGAATAGAGAAGAAGAGCAAAAGATAGCTTCTCCAGCAACAAGGAAGGAGAAGACAATTGCTTTCAAAGCTACAGAAGAACAGCCTGAAGACAAAGTCATAGGCAATGAAGAGCTATCTAGTCTACTGGCCAAAAGATTTTACAAGATGGCCAGGAAAGATTTCAGGAAAAGGTCATCCAGAGGGCATTAAAAGCCAAGGTATGACAAGTACAGTAACAAAGAAATTGTTTGTTTTGGATATTGGAAACCAGGCCATATTGTGCCTGACTGTCCAGAAAACCAAAATAAGGACAAGAAAGATAAGAAAGACATGAGAAGAGACAAAGACTTTAGAAGAAACAACAATGACAAATCCTCCTCCAGCAAGAACAAACACACCAGGAAGGGATTTGCAGCTGAAACCTAGAGTGAGACTGAAGAGGAATCAAAGGCTTCTTCAAGCTCAAGTGATGATGAAGATGATGCTCAAGAGAAGGAGTTCTGCATGATGGCTATCAATGCCTCTCAACATAATTCTAATGCAGAACAAGAGTCAGAATCTGAATCTGAACATGAACCTGAAGAAGATCAGGTAATAGATTCTTTTGATTTCAATTCAGAGGACTTTAAATTTGAATTTAAGGCACTATGTTTTGACCTACTCAAGTCTGAGAAGGAGATTATCTCGCTAAGAAATCAACTATCTGAACATAGCACTTTAAAATAAGATAACCTCAAACTCTCTGAGGAGTTAGAATGCTGTAGGGAGGAGATAGCCTCACTGAAAAGTGAACTATCTCAGGCAAAGAAGTTTGAAGAATCCCTTAATGGGAGAAGCATCAGACTGATGGACATCACAAGCACAGTGAACTCAAGACTTAACAGCACACTGGGCTTGGGTGCTTCATCCAACAAACCTATAGTATTAACAACCCCAATTAAATTTATCTCAGATAAAGGAAAGGGTGTTGTAGAGGTAGCTAGGAAGAATTCTGATTTTCCTAAGAAAAACAAGGTTCAACGAAAAACATCAAACAGAGCTCGACGATCGTCAATTGGAGCTCAACGATCTCAAGCTGAATCGTCGAAGTCAGGTCGACGATCGCCGAACTCTGAACTATGGCAAAGTCAATCTTCGAATGGAGCTCGACGATCTGACCCAAGATCGTTGAACTCAGCTCAGAGATCGTCGAACAGAGATCAGAGCTTTGAACAAATTTTTAAGGGTAAATCAAAATTCAATCCTAGAGGTCCTATATCCCAAAGTTGTAACCCTTATGTTGAATGGATAATACCTCCTAGGATATATCATCCTAAAGGTTATAAGAGTCAACCAGGGATGTCTTTTATTTCAGAATTTAAAGGTTATCAACCTAGGCCCAAGGTAAACTAGGTCAAAAATAAGTAAATTATTATGTATGCAGGTGAAGACCTATCCAACAATAAACCAACAATGGTATCTGGATAGTAGGTGCTCAAAGCACATGACAGGAAGCAAGGATAATCTAACATCCTTCAAAGCCAAGCTTGGACCCAAAGTCATATTTGGAGATTCAAACTTTGGACAAACCAAGGGATATGGTGCAGTCAAAATAGGCTCAGTCACATTTAAGAAGGTGGCTTATATGGAAGGACTGAAGCATAATCTAATCAGCATCAGTCAGCTATGTGATAAAGGCTACCAGGTGACATTCAACAAATCCTCATGCAAAATCAAATCAGAGGACAACACAACTGTGTTGACAGGTAAAAGGAAAGATAACATCTATCTTGTAGATTTTCATTCAACTAAGGTAAGTATCTGCTTGTTCAACTCTGTTAGTAAACCAAATGAACTATGGCATATAAACCTTAGAACCATTGCTAGGCTATCCAAGGACAACCTTGTTAGAGGACTACCTTCTGGCCCCTACAAGAAGGAAGGACTTTGCAGTGCTTGTCAGTTAGGCAAGCAAACTAAAAATAGCTTCAAGTCACTTAATTAGAGTGATTCACCTAGAATCTTTTATCTGTTACACATGGATCTTTTTGGACCCATTACAGTACAAAGCTTAGGAGGGAAATCTTACACTTTAGTAGTTGTAAATGACTTCTCTAGATTCACATGGGTGTTCTTTCTGAGGAAAGAGTCTGATAACTTTAAGTGTTTGACAGAGTTTCTCAAATGCATACAGATTGAGTTCAATACTCACATTGCCCTGATCAGAAGTGATCATGGGATAGAGTTTGATTCTCTTCTTATGCAAGAGTTCTGTCAGAGTGAAGGGATCAGACACACTTTCTCAGCTCCTAGAACTCCTCAATAAAATGGGGTAGCTGAAAGGAAAAATAGAACCCTTATTGAATCTGCTACTACATTGTTGACAGATGCTCACCTTCCTCTATCCTTTTGGGCAGAGGCAGTTAACACCTCAAACTATATGTTGAATAGAAGCTTGATACATAAGCTAAAGGGCAAGACTCCCTATGAATTACTCAAAGGGAAGAAACCTAAAGTAGATTATTTCAAAATTTTTATTTACATTTGTTACATACACAATAATGACAAGAAGTACATAGCAAAATTTCAAGCCAAAGCTGATGAAGGAGTGTTTCTGGGATACTCCATGATCAGTAAAGCTTATATGGTGTATAATAAAACTTCTCTTAAAAATTGAAGAATCTGTACATGTATTTTTTGATGAAACTAACATATCTTATAAGGAGAAGAATACTTCTACCATAAAACCTTTGCAAGTACATTCTCTTTTAGAAAATTTGGGCAGGTTACACATTATAGAAAAGGATACAACACATTCACCTATCCAACGAAGAGGTGAAAGTAGTGAAGATGAAGAGGACACTCAACATCTTGGTACTCAACATCTTGGTGAGAATTATCTTGAAGAGCCAGTTGTTCCACAAGAGGAAACAACAACACAGGTTGGTGAACAATCAACACCCCCTATTGATTTAGTAACATCAAGAGATCATCCAATCTCCCAAGTGATTGGAGACATCTCAGCTAGTATGCAAACCAGAAATCAGGTCAACCAAAACCTGATGCACACATGCTTTCTATCTCAAATTGAGCCTCAATCCATACAAGATGCAAAACAAGATCCACACTGGATCATTGCAATGCAAGAGGAGTTACATCAATTTGAAAGGAACAAAGTTTGGGAGCTAGTGCCAAGGCCAAAGGATCACTCCATTGTTGGAACAAAATGGGTGTTCTGAAACAAGTTTGATGATCAAGGAATCATTGTAAGGAACAAGGCAAGGCTAGTTGCACAAGGATACTCACAAGAAGAAGGAATAGATTATGACCAGACCTTTGCACCAATTACAAGGTTGGAGGCCATAAGAATATATCTAGCTTATGCAGCACTCAAGGGATTCAAGGTCTATCAAATGGATGTGAAGAGTGCATTTCTTAATGGAGATATCAAGAAAGAAGTCTATGTTAGACAACCCCCAGGTTTTATCTCACCAACTCATCCTGATTATGTTTTTAAATTGCATAAAGCATTATATGGTCTCAAGCAAGCTCTTAGAGCATGGTATGAGACCTTAGCATGCTTTCTTTTTAAAAATGATTTTATAAGGGGTAGAGTAGACCAAACTCTTTTTATTAGAACCCATAAGTCCAATACCCTACTAGTATAAATTTATGTAGATGACATTATCTTTGGATCTACTGATTCAAATTTGTGCAAAAGGTTTTCCAAACTAATGCATTGTAAATTTGAAATGAGTAGCATGGGTGAGCTTTCCTTCTTTCTAGGATTGCAAGTCAAACAACATGCTGATGGCATATTCATTTCTCAAACTAAGTATGCAAAAGAACTGGTTAAGAAATTTGGTATGTCTGAAGCATCATGTATGAAAACACCTATGCCTACTAATGCTGTATTAGATGTTGATGAACATGGGAAACCTGTTGATCAGACAACATATAGAACAATGATTGGCTCTTTATTGTACCTTACAGCTAGTAGACCTGACATAATGTTTGTTACATGCATATGTGCTAGATTCCAAGTAAGCCCTAGAGAGTCACACCTAACATTAGTAAAAAGGATTCTTAGGTATGTGAAAAGTTGTCCAAATCTAGGTCTCTGGTATCCAAAAGACTCAGGATTTGAATTAATTGGATTTTCACATGCTGATTATGTTGGATGTAGAGTAGACAGGAAATGCACCAGTGGAACTTGCCAGTTTTTTGGTGACAGACTTATCTCCTGGTTTTGTAAGAAACAAACATCTGTGTCCACATCAACTACTGTAGCTGAATACATGGCATCAGGTAGTTGTTGCTCACAGATTTTGTCGTTCATTTGTCGTGCATTTGTCGTGAAGCGGCGGAAGAAATCCTTAAACGACTCTCCCTTGATTTGTCAGATCCTCAAGATGTGTGAGGGGGCTCGAATGATTCACCAGTTGGAGATAAATTATTCATGAAAAGTTGAGTCAGCTTAGTGAAGTTCTTGATTTCTCCCTCTCTCAGATAATGGAACCAAGCACGAGCCTCTCCTTTCAGAGTCACATGACCTAGTTCGGAGCATTGTAGATGTGCATAATAGTTGCAAAGTTCCTGATGTGCTCCACAGGGTCATCCAACCCATTAAATATCTCAAAGTCGCGGAGTTTGATCTCGGGCAGAAAGGGATGCACCAAGACTTGTAGAGCTAGAGGGGAGATGCGGTGAACAGGGCATTGTACTTTGTGTCTCGTTTCCCCCCGTGCCCATATTCTTCCTCGATCATGCGACTCACTTCGACATGAGTGAGTACTCTATCGGTTATAACAACACTTTCCTCCATTACACAAGAGTTACCGAACGCATGCCCGAAAAGTCAATCGGGTAATGCGAAGTGCATGGAATTGTCATTGTTGGACAACTCATTGGCGACAGGTTCCTTAGAGCGGGCAACATCTTCAAGTATTATCAATTTTTGGATCAACGGCGTCTGACCTCTTGGTGCGACGATCATATTGGTGTCACGATGGGCCCCTAAGTTCCTTGGCAAGGTGAGCACCTTCGCTTGACATTCTTCTATTTTATGTGTGTATGTGTCCTTCCTCAGATGTTGGATATGTAGCGATGTTGGCTCCTTTTCGGAGCGGGCTTTTCCTACTTATGAGTTGGCGAGGGATTTATTAGCATGCACCTCGAGAGTTTCCCCATTAGTGGCACGAGTAACTCCCTCTATCATTGCGGTTGACCGGGAGCTCTTGCGCGAGGCAAGCGCTGCTTCCAAAGAGTTGTTGTAGAGTTGGGAGCGCCTTCCCACAGATGACGCCAAACTATTGTTGGTCGCTCGATTTTCCTCTGGTACGGAGAATCGGACCTCCTTACCTCTGAGTCGTACCAGACGAGCAAACATTCAAGGAGAACCAAGTAGCAAAGTCGAGACTCTTTTTACTATAGAAATCCCATAAATGGTGAAAAATCACGTGACTGGATTTGTGTTGGGTCAAAATTCATTATTCATCTTTGTTTACAAGTGTTGGGAGTTCCTGGGAGGCCGGGTGACATGTTACCTCTCCATTACAAGTTTTGAGTACAAAGCAAGCGAAAAAGAATCTAAGCCCGCGAAGCTTGTAGGGGAGCATCCACAGGAGCGTTCCTCTGTGCCTTCTTCAAGGCTCACTGCTGTGTCCAAATGAGCATTGAGCGCTGTGCGAACTAGAGAGGGAGCAGAGTGAATTTCGAGCAGAGGAACGGTCTAAATCCCACATTCTTGTCAGAAAACATCAGAGCTCTCTCAAGTCTCTTTTGTTTTTTTTCTTCAAATGAAGGTGTAAGTGCCTTTTTATAGTTTTCTGGAGAGATGTGTCTGTAATTGCATCGAGTTGGGGCTTGAGTTGACAAAAGACGTCGCTCTGTTTTGGTCGCATATATTACCAATTTTCACAAAATAGCGACAATGCCCCCCCCCCCCCCCCCGGGGGGGGGGGGGGGGGGTCCGAGCAGCCCGGGCTAGTTGCCCAGCGGCGGTTGCCAGTGTGTGCATGCAAGCACTGTGTGTGCAAAGGCCTATGCGTGTGCTGCACACGTGCAAGGGAGCGCGCGGGCAAGGGAGCTCACCTACGGAAGGGAGTGTGTGTGAAAGGGAGCGCGCGCGCAAGGAGAGTGTGCGTGCTATGCATGCTACCTCTAGCGCACGCGGGCTCGTCGACGCACGTGTCGGCCCCGTATGCGTGTGTGTTCGTGCCTTGCTCCGACCCCTCTTTCAGGATGATTTTGGTCCCTTCGAGTGGGTGCGATTTGCGTGAGCGTGCTCGGTGGGGTCGGGTCGGCTCGCTTGAGAGTTTCCGTCGATGTCCTATCGGTTTGACTTAAAACTTTTCTGTGGGAACTCCATCAATCTCTATAAATTGAAATAGATAAAATATATATTGTGAATTGATTTAGGCTCTATTTAATTTGTTTTGGCGTTTCACTGCTCCGTTTTGGGCAAACGTCGTCGGAAGGAGGGTAAACAAATGAACCTCCGGAGGCGTTTGCTCCGTTTCCACCCGCCCGCCTTGAGAAACGTCCCAAAAAGCTCTGTTTGGAGCAGCCACCTCCCCCCTCCGGTTCGAACACTCCGTTTCCACCCTCCGGATCGAGCCACCACAGCCGAACCAAATGGAGCCTTAATAAAGATAACAGGCACACAAGCTATCAACATGAAATCTAAAACACCTGCAGTATTGAAAGCAGAATCGGACGATGGAAGAAAACTATAGAAAAATTTTCATGCAAATTGTGGTCTGAGATTTCAAAAAAAAAAACTAGCTTACAACTTGTCTAAATGCAACTGATACCATTATTTAATACGGTAAAGCCCATATCATCCATCAACAAATATAATCTTGAGGAACCGGTCCATGTGTCGCCGATTTGAAATGCTGCAAGGATATGTAGATTGTGTCAAAGTAACTAACAGACACTTTTGCGGTGGCAGATCCGAAACTCCCGTCGTGATTGCGAACATTGATGTGAAGAAGATAATTGTCCCACTCTATATTAACCTGCTGCTTGCCGGCACTCACCACCCCACAAAAGCGAATATGATTTTTTGCTCTCCGTTGATTACGGTTGTATATCATGACCGCGAAATCTGCGGCGTTTTGACAGATTTTATCAAAGCGTGCGTTTGGGATTTCTTCCAGTGGCCCAATATACGCCTCCACCCCGACCCCAGCCATGAAAATCAAGAGTGCGGTTGCACAAAAAATTAGCAGGTGGGAGTAAGAAATGGCCATGAATGCCGCTGATTGGAAGTTAATGCGAGCTTGGAAGATCAAAGCCAAGTGTTTTTATACGTAGATTTTGGTGCTTTGGGATGCCCGCAAGTCATTTTTTTATTGGTTAAAAAAACTTTTTTTGTTGGACTGTTTATTGAGAACCCATTGTGATGACCGGGGAAGGACGGCTATCCATTTGGGCGGCGTACATGTGATCCATTTGAATCCCGTGTAATCAGTGGCGGAACTAGGATTTTTTTGCGACTCGGGCATCAAAATAATAAAATGATAATTGTAATATAGGAAAGTATAAATCACCGGTTTTTGCACTATAAGAAACAACAATTAATAATACAATATGAACTTGGAATTGATCTGGAAATGTCTGAATCCTTGAATATAAAGCAAATGAAATCCATCCAATACTAATAAACCAAAAATCACGCATTCGCGCCCCATAAAAAAGAATAACTCGCTCTTTATTCAAACAAGGGAGAAGCTCTGTCACTTGCACAATTGAACTATCATAAACCTTGAATTAATTTGGAAAATTGAATATTTTATTAGGAAAACTTCAAGTATTAATTTGAAAATCTCGAATGTAGCCGGCTATTAACCACGAGAGTTTTCAGTTTTTGGAACTACAATAATAGAAATGATTTGGAAATTGGAAATCTGCAATAAAGTATTGAAACTAGGAAATTGGAAATCTGGCAAAAGAAGTGGAAGACCCTTGCAGAAAAGGTCACCTACCTGGAGTTGATTAGACAACACAGTAATAGGACTATAAGAGTAGTTTTCTTTTTGATACAGACATAGGAGCATTCAGACTTAATTAGGACTAGCTATCCCTCCACACTCGGCATGTTTTTTTCAGCATTTTGGTACAGCTTCCATACAAGTCAAGTACTACCTAGCCTATTTTTCTCAAAATTTACACCCGGGCACTTGCCCGGGTGTGTCTCCTCTTGGGTCCGCCCATGCGTGTAATCCCTGATATTAAAAAGGAACTTGCATGACGACCCCTTTGATATTCATGCGAAATGTTTATGATATGCATGTGAAATGTTTATGATCGCTTCAGGCCGCATGTGTGATCCATATATGTGATCCATTAATTAGATTTTGGGAGCTATTTGTGTGCATGGTAATTTTTAGGTAATTGTTAACCGCACTGCGAAATTGGCTATCCGCACCCATTTTGAGTTATTTTGTAGAGTTTCTTAAAACTACTAACTGCACTCTCTCGTTTTAACGTCGCAGCCTTTTCGTTTTCGCTAATTCCCCTCCTCCCGCTGTCTTCTCGCCGACTCCCGGGGAGGATCAGAGCAAAGAACGCCACCAACGGATGATCAAGGAGTAGTCGATCTAGGGGTAAAACTTCCCTCACCTGCCATCATGTTATGTGACAGCCAAGCGGCTATACATATTGCGAAGAATCCAGTCTTTGTTGAAAGAACAAAACATATTGAAGTAGACTGCCACTTTATCCGGGAGAAAGTCCAAATGAAGAAGATAGAATTGAAGCATGCTCCTGGTACTGAACAAGTGGCTGATATCCTCACAAAGGCTCTACCTAGCACCCTATTCTACCAGTGTCTGTCCAAGCTTGGTGCATACGACTTGTATGCTCCAGCTTGCGGGAGAGTGTTGGAAAAGCTCATGTAAATAGACCAATTTATTTGTATTTCTTGTTTTCTCCTCTTTAGTCCAACATCTTGTATATGACTCTCTTTTCTCTTTCTCCCTCCTATAAATGTGTACTCATACATTGTATTTCATTTTTGAGATAGTATATACAAGGTTGAGTTTTTCTCTACACTTGACATATATGGTTAAGAATAGTGAGAGGTATGTGCTACATCATTAGCAAGAGAAGAAGGCATACTTGAGATAATGCTCACAAGGTTAGCCGTCTTGAGGGCGGTGGTGAGACCGCGGATTTAACCGGGTTCACCTAAACATGAATTAAGGGAGTTGCTCATTCACTTTAATTATTTTTTCTTTTTAATTTCCTAACAATAACCGTCTAAGCTTAAAGACGGGAAAAAGAAAGCGCTCTTAGAAGACACCCTTTGGTTATCACTTTTTTTCAATTTAATTTTTATGCAATTATCTTTCCTTTTCCTCTCATATTTGACTTATAAATATTGAGGACAATGTTTATTTTTAAGTATGTGGGTGTAATCTCTTATTGTTGTTTTTATTTAAAATTTCAAAAAAAAGATGAAAAATCTTTCAAAAATTAAAAAAATTATAAAATTTTTAAAAATTAATTTCTTGAAAAGGACCGTGTTGGGCTTTCATCCCACAAAACCGCCTAGTACCTTCCGAATCCGTCATTGGGTAGTCTTCGGGAAGTCCAAGTGATAACAAAAAAATATTAGGAATATAATTTATGCATATTTTATTAGTTCATAGTATTTATATCCCTAGAAAAAAATCCAAAAATATAATAAAGTTTTCTTTGTTTCTTTGTTATTTTCATAAATTTAATTTGATTTTATTTATAAGAATTTTTATAATTTTTGATTTATTAGTCTTTTATTTCATCATTGTTAGTTAGATTTAATATTTTGGTGATTTAATTTTAAGAAATATCTTATGAAATCAAATTGTTTAGAGTAATTTTTTAGCACTTTTTTCTTTTTATTCTAATTAGTTTCAATTTTTGTGGTACTTTACTTAATATTTTTAGATTTAAATTATAGACACTTATGTTTTAAGATTCTTAGGAAAATTTAATTTACTATAGTTGCTCTCTAAGTTTTTAATTTAATCTAAAAATTGTCTAGTCTTTTTTTTCTTATTAGATCATATGTCATGGGGATAAATAAATAAAATTCATTATCTATTGGTAAACATATGCATTTTTTATTGTTAAATCATATGTCATGAGAATCAAATATTCTTTGATAAACATATGTAATTCCTAAAAATAATAGATGGAGTAAAAAGATAAAATTCATTACTCCCAATCTTTTTTGTTCCTTTAGTAAAAATGATTGTTTATTTTTGTTCCAATTGTGGAGGAAAAATGTGTGGGGGGAGAGAATAAAATTCAACAACTCTATTTAAAAATTTCTTCATATTCCTTGTTCTCCAAAACCTTATTAGCCAATAAAAATTGTTTTAGACTTACATTAAAATACTAAGAGAGCATAAGTAGTAGTTTGAATTTTTTCTTTAAATCTCTTTTTGATTATGGGTTTTAATAATTTTTATCTGATTTTATTTGTTAATTACTCAATTTTGAATGCTAGTTATTTATTTGAAATTTTTTTTGCTAAATATCTCTCTCTTCTCTTTTTTATTTCATAATTTATGACTTCAATTTTGAATCTCTAAATTTTATTGTTAGTTTTTTTTTATTTAATAAATTTTTAGTTTAATTAAAAATTACATTAATATCCAATAAATATTTCTCATATTTTTGCTCTGGAATAGCAAAAGCTTAAATATGAGTGTATTTGATAGAACATTATTTATAGTTATTTTAATATAGTTTTTATTTAATAAATAATCATTTATATTTAGTTTTATATTATTATATGTCAAAATTACTTTCTTTTTTATATTTCAGGTTAATCTGAGCTATAAATAACATTTTGAAGCTGATAGGATTGATCCGGAGAATATTTTGAGCAAATCTGGAAAAATCACAAGTACACGCTCAAGGGTCATGAGCGTGACTAAGGGCCATGACCTATGTCACGACCGTGACTTATGTTAGTTGTTCTAAAGTGCTTTCCATGACATTTAATAATATACACCCCAGTCACGGGCGTGACTTGAGTAACGGGTGTGACTCCCCGCTAGAACTCCAGATTCTACTGTTATGTCGGTGAAAGTCTTTAGTTTCAAGGATAGATAAACACCTAGAGAGGAGTGAATAGATTTTTCAGTCTCTTTATATTTTTTTCTTCTTTAAGTGTGTTATTGGTTAGTTATTTTCTGCTTTCAAGACACACCACAAAAGCACACACAAAGTTTATAGTGGTTCCTCAGATTATGGGTATATCCATTGTCCCTCCCACCTTTCTAACAGTGTGTTAGACAAGGCATTTCTTCAAAACTCATCTCCTAAGAGCTTACAACACAGATTCCTCAGGATCTCTCTGTCTCCTCCAAGACTTACCTCGGGAACTAAGCCCTTCCTCAGAGCAAGCTTGCTCCTACAACTCAGTGATTCAAAGATCACCTACCTCAGAATAAATTAATAGTCCTAAAACTCAGGCTATGAGGTTATCCCGACAACTCAGAGATGATGAGTCTCATACAGCTCAGGAACAAGGCCCTACCTCAGATTCAAAGCTGGATCCTACAACTCAGGCACAAAGGCCCTACCTTAGAGAGAATGACTCTCCTACCTCATGCAAACAACCCTACCTCAGGCACACATGCCCTACCTCAGATAAACAAATGATCCTACAACTCAGATCCAAAACTGGATCGTACCTCAGCCTTTATAATTTTAGGCTTACAACTCAGATCCAAAGGATCCTACAGAGATGAAGAGTTTGTTAATGATTTGACTCCATAGAAATTTCTCTAAGTCCGTTGCTTCGTGAGCTGAGAAAATATCAGCCCTTACTTCTTCACAACAACAAGAATAATGATCTTCAAAAAGCTGCTGCTTGTGCGGGAAGAAACTCAGAAACTCTAGTTTCTGATCTTGCTTGATGAAGATAGATGAGTTGAGAGTTCTTATTATTCTTCAATCAGCTAACCTTGACTGCAGAAATTAGAAAGCTCGGCTTCTTATTCTTTCTCAGAAATATCTTTTGAACTTGTTGTAGCAAGTGATGATCGCCACAGCTATCTAAGTGAACTTTTAGAGATCAGCGGGTTTGAACTTCAGCTTTAAGCTCTGCAACGATGGCGAGGAAGAAGACGATGAAGTTCTGCCTCTTTATGAAATGTTAAACCCTAAAAGATGATTTGCTTCTGCCAATCTCTATCCTTTTATCTTCTATCATCCAACGGCTATTTAACCCGTTGGCCCCACAGAAGTTGTTGGCTGCAACTTTGCTTTTACAAGAAAAGTCATACAATAAGCATGCGACGCCATTTTTTGTGTACAGTAGACTTCCCACAATAATTTTGAACTTTGCTGACATTTAATAACGTCAATATTTGTGGACGTAGCCAAATTCAGCTAATTCATCTCAGCGTTGCGTGCGTTGAGTGAATAGCCTTCACTCAACGCAAAAACACTTAGCCAAATAATCTGCACTGCTAGGCGTTGAGTGAATCTTCATCACTCAACGAATTTGGACTTAGCCAATATATCTGTACTGCTAGGTGTTGAGTGCATTGAGTGATCCTTCATCACTCAACGCTTCTGGACTTAGACAAATATTTTTGTCTATCTCTTCTTAAGTTTTGACTGATCATTGCTCTGTCGACGCTTGCTTCTTTTGGCGTTGAGTGAGCTATCCTCAATCAACGCTTCTGGACTTAGTCGAATTTCATCCTTTCTAATGTAGAAGCTTTGACAGACTGAGCTTTACTCGACGCCTCATATTATATGGCGTCGAGTGAACTTCCTTCACTCGACGCCTGTGGACTTAGTCGCAATTCTGTTTTGCAAACAGTTGGGCTTTGACTATCCATGATCTTCTCAGCGCTTCTTGGCATCTGGCGTTGAGTGAACTGGCTTCACTCAATGCTTGACTTAGATGAATTTCTATCTTTCCAGCATTCTTCCTTGACATCGGGTGTTGAGTGATCTGGCTTCACTCAATGCCTATGGACTTAGACAGATTTCTGTCCCTCCATATTTCTACTTCATGACCACATGTCACAAACACTTAGACAACCTGTCTAAACTTGTTCCAAGGAATATCCTGCACATAATGAACTTGAACATCATCAAATACATTTAATCTCTTAGTATTCATTGTGATGCCTCTTCAAATCTAGGAAACATTGAGGGCAATATTCCCAACAGTTAGATTAAATTTGCACGTCTCATCATGGGCGTGACCTAGGGGCGTGATTCAGCCATTAAGAAGTCAGTTTCCACCTCAAGTCATTCCAGCTTATATGCTCTGGTCACGGGTGTGACTAGGGAGCGTGACCTCTTCTACAACCGTCAGATTAACTCCCGTTGTTTCATGTACTCGCCATTTTCTAAAACAGTCAAGACACGCCCTAGGTCACGGGCGTGACCTAGGGGCGTGACCCGCCAATTTACTCAATTTTGGTTGTTTTCCCCAACGTTCCAGGGCTTTCAAGACATTTTTTCGCACCTTAAACGCCCCAGGTCACGGGCGTGATTCACCAGCAATTTTTTATATAAATTCCAGACAAGTCCAGGAACTGGAGGGTTAGATTTTGGAGTTTATTTTCAGTATTTTCATATCACAACGTAATCTTTACTTTTCATAATTTTTAATATCTCTTCCTTATGAGTACAAGTACTCGATATGCCCCTAGTCTAAATACGACACTTGATCATATACTCTAAAAAGATAGGTATACTTGCCTTATCGGTTTAGAATTGCTCTCTAGTGCGAATTTTACTCATCAGCGGCCCAACCGCCTCCATCCAGCAGTATCGGTCATCCATGGCCCGAGCCGGCAACCTCCCTACCCTTCTCTATCCTCCCGGAAACGGGCGGTCCCGCCGCGGAAGGCATCCAAAAATACTGACCAAGACCTCTCATCCTCGTACGGCCTTGCCGCGGCCATCCCTCTAAAGAGGAGGCCAAGGACACCTGGATCCGGGAGGGCTCGCCTCGACCGGCCTCTTCCCGGCTAGTCCCGTAAAGGGCTAGAAAAGGCCGCCCGATCCCAGGTAGCCTCGCGGAGGCCGGCCCTCGCAAGGGCTGGCCAAGGCCACCCGGATCTGGGCGGCCTCACTACGGTCGGACCCGTAAAGGGACGGACAAGGCCAACTGATCCCGGGTAGCCTCGCCCGGCCCCTGAGCGGCCTCTTCGTAGCCAACCACCCTTCGTAGAGGGGGGGAGGTCGGCTGCCCGCGCTGTCGTCGTCGAGCCGTCATTCTTCTTGAGTGGGCCTTCCTTCATCCTGGGGGAAAGGTCATCATTTCCCAAAAACAGTAATATGCGTGACCATTTCTGAGTGATCCTATTTGCTAGTACGGTAGTTATTAGGCAAAATTACCTGACCAACCTCATAAAAATATATAAATAGGCACAGTTATACTTAAAAGTGTCTTTTTTTCGGTTCACTCCATTTTCAATCCTTTCTCTCTTCCCCTTCTCTTTGCAGAATCTACGTCCAAGACTATCACCGCAAAGTGTGGCGAAGGCCACAAAACAAGACAAGGCTTACAAGAGAGCAAGTGAAGAGGGAGACACATGAAGCCGCTTCCGCTATCACGTCAAGACAACTCCAAGAGAAGGAAGTGCCAGCATCTCTTGTGAACAAGAGCCGGAAGACCACCAAGTAGCATGACAACCGATGGCACCAATCGCTCATTCTCCTCCCCTCTCATAAGTTGTAATGAGTCGTGGCTTGTCACTCTCGCTCTCCTCCAATAAGCACTGTAAAAACGCACATATAGTGGAAGTTAGGTCGGCACCAAACCGACCGCGTGGTTTTTAACCCTGATTGCGGGTTTTTCGCATCATCAAGTCTTCATCTCAGCATCTATTTTATCTTTGACTGTTAGTACGCTTAGCATCTCATGGGCTAAGACGGTTTAGTAGGCCCGGTCTACCAAGAGCGCCACACGGTTCCCCAACAAATTGGAGCCGTCTGTGAGAATTTCTTTCCCAAACATTCTAAGACACCAGGAGAAAGGGTTATATCCTTCAAAAATGGGGGGAAAGATCAAGACCATTGCAAGGTGTAATGCCCCAAAACTCAAAAAGGAACGGATAGCATTTTAAGTCCAAATTGGTGTCTGAATAGATTCACATGGCCAGTGATACGGGCATGTCCAGGGCCGTGTCGTGCTATGAGTTTGATGAATTTTCGTGAGGTCAACGAAATGCATTCGATGATCCTCGAAGTCAATCCATGTCGGGCATACGGCCTATGACACAGGCGTGTCCAGGGTCATGTCCTTCTCTGTGTTTGGCCGGCCTGTGTCGATTGATTAACACGAGATGGGACACGGACGTGTCCGAAGCCGTGTCTGGCACATAGCCTATGACACGTGCGTGTTACAGGGTCGTGTCCTGGTCAGGACGCGACGGTTTCTTTCGTCGCTTGAGGCATACGCCATGTGACACGGGCATGTCAAAAGCTAACATGGGCGTGTCAGCAGTAATACGGGTGTGTCTGAGCCCGTGTCCTGCTCTGTGTTTGACGATCGTTTTCAAATCGTGAGACACGGCCTGTGACACGGACGTATCACAAGCTGTGTTCAACCTAGGAAAGTGATTTTCAGGGCGATTCGTGGCCGTTCGTTTCCTTCAAATAGGATCCAACAGTCTAGAAATCTCCCTGCTATTTTAAGGCCGGGAGTTGAGGGTTAAACCCTCATTTCTTTTCATCCTTTCTCTTTCTAAGAGGTAGAGAGAGGAGAGAGCAAAGTAAGAAGGAGAAGGAGGAATACCACCATTATTGGAGCTTCGGAGCTCCGAATCGCGAGTTGAGTCCAGATCCGCGGAGGCAAGTCCGTTGCGGTGCTTTTCATCCGGCTAGTTTTCCATGACACCAAAGTGAACCCCTAGGGTAACAATTATCTTCTTGGACATATAAAGTTCTCTTCCTTTTTGCATAGGAAACCTGATCTCACGAGTATGTGGTGAGTGTGAGGTATTCCTTCGGGTGGACATGAATAGTCCCCGTAGTTTTGCATATTGAGTTCGGAATCGAAGTACGGATATAGGCATGGTGTGTGAAGCCTAACCAAACAATTTGGTCTGAATCGGTGATGTTTTCATTATGCTTGTATTGCTGGAGAATACTCTGTGCCGTTTGTTTTGCGGGTTTTCTACATGGTAGATTGCAACAGGGAGCCTTGGAGACTAACTCTAAGGTGCACCCAGAAAACTGGGCAGAAGCGTGGTTTTGCCATCTTGGTGGCCTGGGAGCCAACTTGCATATAACTGGGTTATGTAAAATTGTGTGATCGATTTGGGACTCGGGGAAGCTTGGCCTGTGCTTATGGCTTAAATTGTCATTACGGTGTGAGCAACAGGTTAGGTGGAACCGTACCCGCTCTGTGTGGTTCAGTTAAAGCGACCTAAGGTACATGGTACTTACCGTTGGCATAGATGGAGGGTCTTAGGCTTAGGACGGAAAGACTATAATGCTCACAAGGTTTGCCATCCTGGGGACGGTGGTGAGACCGCGAATTTAACCGGGTTCACCGAGAATGTGCCCTGAGAGCACGGGGTGTGCGGCCGTGTGTGCCTACGCCTTTGGTGAAGTGTGCTTAAGTTGTACTTTCACAATCATGTTTGGTTATACTAATGAAATGCAAGGAAAGAGCACCATCGCCCCGATTAAGGGGTGGGTTCGTTATAATTTGGTTAGCTTTAGCTGACCGTTGCTTTTGTTTGCCACCGATGTGGTGGAATGTTGATTGCAGGTGCTGCGGAGCCTAATGGCAAGTAGCGAGCTGAAGTCGTATTTGCTGAGCCGGCCCTTGAAGGCCAAAGCGAATGTTTACTCTGTATACTCATGTGTGACCGGTCTGCGTGCTGATGTATGGAAGACAATTATTGTTTAGGAAAACTCTTGTAAGGCCATAATACCAACTATTTAGTGTATTTGTACTGTCATTCCCACTTTGGGTTTTAGTGGACATTCATGCTATTGTTTGGGTTCTTTACTCTTCAACATTTAACATACTTCCGTTAGAATGTACTCTGTATAGGACATGTTATATTAGATGGATGGTTTCATTTGGTAACCCTTCGGTCTGTCTGTAGTATATGGCATCGTGCCCCGACCAGACCTACTGTTATATACCATGTGACGGATATGAGTGTTACAATTTGGTATCAGACTACCAGTTTCAGTCTTGCTTATTTGAATTCGTGGGTGAATTCTTTTAAAGGGTGGTGAGCACATGCGTTGGAACAAAATGGGTGTTCAAAAACAAGTTGGATGATCAAGGAATTATTATAAGGAACAAGGCAAGGCTAGTTGCACATGGATACTCACAAGAAGAAGGAATAGATTATGACCCGACCTTTGCACCAGTTGCAAGGTTAGATGCCATAAGAATATTTCTAGCTCATACAGCACACAAGGGATTCAAGGTCTATCAAATGGATGTAAAGAGTGTATTTCTCAATGAAGATATCAAGGAAGAAGTCTATGTTAGACAACCCCCAGGTTTTATCTCACCAACTCATCCTGATTATGTTTTTAAATTGCATAAAGCGTTATATGGTCTCAAGAAAGCTCCTAGAGCATGGTATGAGACCTTAGCATGCTTTCTTTTGAAAAATGATTTTATAAGGGGTAGAGTAGACCAAACTCTTTTTATTAAAACCCATAAGTCCAATACCCTACTAGTACAAATTTATGTAGATGACATTATCTTTGGATCTACTGATTCAAATTTGTGCAAGAAGTTTTCCAACCTAATGCATTCTAAATTTGAAATGAGTAGCATGGGTGAGCTTTCCTTCTTTCTAGGATTGCAGGTCAAACAGCATGCTGATGACATATTTATTTCTCAAACCAAGTATGCAAAAGAATTGGTTAAGAAATTTTGTATGTCTGAAGCATCATGTATGAAAACACTTATGCCTACTAATGTTGTATTAGATGCTGATGAATATGGGAAACTTGTTGATCAGACAACATATAGAGCAATGATTGACTCTTTATTGTATCTTACAGCTAGTAGACCTGACATAATGTTTGCTATATGCATCTGTGCTAAATTCCAAGTAAGCCCTAGAGAGTCACACCTAACATTAGTAAAAAAGATTCTTAGGTTTGTGAAAAGTTGTCCAAATCTAGGTCTCTGATATCCAAAAGATTCGGGATTTGAATTAACTGGATTTTCAGATGCTGATTATGCTGGATGTAGAGTAGATAGGAAAAGCACTAGTGGAACTTGTCAGTTTCTTGGTGACAGACTTGTCTCCTAGTTTTGTAAGAAACAAACATCTGTGTCCACATCAACTGCTGAAGCTGAATACATGACAGCAGGCAGTTGTTGCTCACAGATATTGTGGATTCAAAATTAGCTCCTAGACTATGGTTACAACTTAGACAAGTCAAAAATATTTTGTGATAACACCAGTGCCATTTCTATAGCACAAAATCCAGTCCTCCATAGTAGGACAAAACATATAGAGATTAAACATCACTTTTTAAGAGATAATGTTGAGAAAAATAAAATTGAACTTCAATATATCCCAACTGATTTGCAAAGGGGAGATATTTTCACCAAACCATTGGATGAAAAGAAACACACCTTCTTCCTGAATCAGTTAGGAATGTTAGATGGAGAAAGTTTAAATTAAGATCCAAGATTTTAAAACCATAAAATTGACCAAGACTAGGTTTAAAACTTGATTTTTCTAGTGTCTATAGGTTATTTCTGTTCTCTGAACTGCGCTCGACGTTTTTCCCAAAGATCGTCGAACGGAGATCGACGTTCTCAGAAATCGTCGACCGGAGTTCAGCGTTTTCCAGATAGTGCTAGGCTATCTCTTTCCGGTCAAAGATCGTCGAACGGAGCTCGACGCTCTCCAATATCGTCGAACGGAGATCGACGATATTGAAGACCTTTCAGATTCCTTTAGAAGCCCAGATCGTCGAACGGAGTTCAACGATCTTTCCTTTTCAGAGTCGAACCCTGATATAAAATTCATTTTTCGGCCGTCGTTCTCCTTTTGCGCATTCATACTCTGTGCAGAGCTCTTCTTTATCTCCAAACCTCTCTGCACTTGGTCTTGCTTGTTTATTTTTGCAGGAAAACATGGCCGTCTCTGTCGCCGCCTTAGCAGCAATGAAGTTCGACACCGGTTTCGATATCGACATGGATTCATTCGAAGGAAGTGATCAAATCTTCAAGAATATTCTAGAGTTGTTCAAGGAACAATAGTTGGTTCCTATTATGACTACAAGGATGAAATTGGCTGCAGGTGAGATTAAGGAATGGGTGTACACAACACACAACCTGGATCAAAATACAGTGATTGGAACAATATCAGGAACCCAGGTATCCCTAACTCCTGCACTTCTAACAGAAGTTTTCAAATTAAGTACTGGGCATGATTCAATGGAATTGTCTGGAGAGGAATTTTCTTCCATGTTGGATAGAATGGGTCATTCAGCAACAAACCCTAACAATTTGCTTAAGAAAAACCTGTTAGTAGAGTATAGGTTTTTAGCTGATGTTGTGGGAAAGGTACTGCTAGCCAAGCATTCTGCTCATGATACAATATCGAAGTATGAATTTTGTTTGATGGGTGCTTTAGTTGATAAGAAACATTTGAATTGGGGAGAAATATTCTTTGATTTAATTAAGAAAAAGATTAACAAGACTTTTGTTAATTTTGGGAGGATTTTAGGCCTGTTTCTGCATAACAGATGCCCCCAACTTATTGTGTCCAATGGCATGCACATCAATGCCTCCAAGAGACTCTCCTGTGCTCTCTTTGGTAAGTGGGATAGGCAAATTGCCAAACCTAGCAGGGGTCCTACGACTACCTCAACTTCAGGCACAAGGACTGTACCAGTCACTTCCCCTCAGGTAACTGCCCCCCCTGGAAGAATTGCCTTCCTCCTCCTCATCTCCACCATCTCCACCTCTTGTTTCTTCAACCATCCCTACATCCACCATCACCACTTCAATTTCACCCCCCATCACAATCTCCTCTCCCATCTCAACTCCATCTCCAACTATTTCCTCACCACCACCAGAAACTCATCAAGAAAAATTCTATCATCTACACTATTACCCCCCTCTTTACATTAACTCATCCATCCATTTTCCATCTTTCAACCTCTTAGATGATTCCTTCATGGATGATTCTCATTCCTCACCCCTTGAGCCCCCATCATCTTCTACTTCTTACCAACAATTGCTTCAAGACATTCTAGCTCATCCATCCTTCACTCCATCCATCTCCATTCCAGTGACATCCATCACAACCATCCCCATATCACAACCATCCATTTCACTACCATCCACATAATTTCTCCATATCACTGCAGCTCCTCCAACACCATCTACTTCTGCAACCTTCTCCTCTACCTCTACTCAAGTATCCCTTGAGCAAGTAGATCTTCCAGTCCTTGCAGATAAGCTATATGAGATGTTAGCTCCCAGGCTAACACTCTTGCTGGACACCTCCATGGCTCAAGTTCTTAAATCTATCCAGGAGTTATCTGTCAGGCTTTCCTCCTTCTGTCCTCCTCAGGCAATCCCTTCTGTGGGGTGCCTTGATCCAGTTTATACTGAATCCAGGCAGTGGGAGATGCTAGATGAATAAGAGATGCTGCCTTCTCCAGAAAAAGATCTGCTAGTGACTCCAGCCCCAACTCCAGCTCTTTCCTTCAGTGCAGTTGACTTCAGGTCACTGCTTTCAGATTTTGATGCTCTCCATAGCAGATATCTTCCAGCTCAAGAAGCTAAAGACCTTACTAAGGCCATTGTGCCTATTTCCAGTTGTGATCCCAGCTTAATATATTCATACATCAATTCTATCAGGGCTGTGAAAATTACTACTTCTGCTGATGATGTGTGTGTTGTTTCTGCTGCTGAGGAACTTTGTCTTGATACTGCTGATATGATGATGACAGAGGCTAGTGTTTCAGAGCCTGCTATTATTGTTGATCCTACTGTTCAAGTTTTTATTTCAGAATCTGCTGCTCCGGTTGTTAGTATTGCTATTTCTGTTATAAGTGCTGCTCCAGCTTCTGTTACTGCTGCTATTGCTTCAACTAATCAATCTAAACAATAAGATTATATTAAAAGGATTGATGAGCTGTATGACAATCCTCAAAGATCAGACAGTGATGAGAATATGACTGATTATGATGACTCCTCTGCAACCATTGCAAGGAAGAGGAAAGCAAGAAGCAAAGCCTTGAAGAGAGTTCCTCCACAGAAAGTCACAAATGATAATGATATTCCTTATTATATTCTGCATGACTGCCAAATAACTGAACCATGGATGCAATTCTCAAAGAACCAATTAAAGTCCATGAAGAAGAGGAGTAAGTATGACAAAGGCACATCTCACCATAATCCTCTTCCTCCTCCTCCCTCTCTAGATGCAGGAACTGGTGGAAGTTCTGCTTCATAATCCTCTCATGCTAAAACTCAAAGTTCCTCTCAAATTCAAGACAGATCACAATCTAGAGGATATCGATAAAGAGGCTACTAATCCAGAAGAGGCCAATATAGAGGAAATCAAAGAGGTTACAGAGTTTATTCAAGAGGACAATTAAGACAACATCCTTATCTCAGGGAAGGACAAGGCCCCATTGATTCAACTTCTGGTCCTTTCCCATATAAACTTAAGGAAACTGTTCCTTCAAGAGCTCCTCCTGCTGATACAATCAATAGATATGAACCTCCTGTTTCCTATGAAGAGCCAGAGAACAATCCTCTCTCTTAGACAGCAAGGATGAAGGAATTAGCTGCTTTGGACCAAATAAAGAAAGAAAGAGAACAAGGAAAAGATACTTCAAACATCACTACACTATTTGAACAAAGGAAGAAAGAACTTGAAAGATATTCCTCCAGAAAATTCTTTGACCCAGAAAGTTACATGAAGCTGCACCCAGAGGCAGTGGTCCCTAGGCCCAAATCTAAAACCTCCCTAGGTGCTGATGATGACAGAAGATCCAAGAAGGAAGCCCAAAATCCCAACAGAGAAATCCTATTCAAAAAGGGCAAAGAAATGGACTAACTATGTAAGCTTAACAACATATATCTTTCTCTGACAATCTGCTATGATTATTTCTGCTTTTGCAATGCTGCATTTAATTATTCTGCAATATTGTATTTGCTTTTATTTCTGCTTGTATGCTTTTTAATTCCTATGTCATGTAAATAGTAATCCTAACCCAAATAGGGGGAGATTGTTGGAACATCCTATTACTGATTTGGGTAAGGATCACTATGTTCTTAGGAATATGTCTTGACCTCATTGTATCGATTTAAAGGTCAACTAGAATAAGTCTAAGGCTTAGAACTTAGGTTTGAAAGCTGCCCCATAGAGCTCCTAGTTCAGACTACAAGTGCAGAGAGTTTAAGGCAATTTTCGTCGAGCTCAGATCGACGAGGCGTCGAAATCAGTTTGACTATCTCTAAGCTCAGTTCAACGAGTCGTCGAACTCGATTTGACGATCTTTGAGCTCAGATTGACGTTTCTGTCTCTAGCCAAAATCCAGATCTATGAGCTCAGGTCTACGATAGTCGAGCTCAGATAACCGATTTCTGTTTCAAGTCAAGTTCCAGTCTCTAAGCTCAGGTCGACGATAGTCGAGCTCAGATCGATGACTTTCTTGAGAGATCGATGTTTTCAGGATTCAAATTCAGTCAGTTATGGAATTCAAATTGATTCATATCCAGCATTTAATTCAAAGGATTTTGTAGCCGTTTCAATCAATCTGAAGCAAGTTTCAAGGAAGACTAAATGGAATGTTTCTTAGGACTTTCCTCCAGAGATAGATATCAATTAAGGAAGTCATTTATGACTGGCTAACAGCTATCTAGAAGATTGGATTTCAATATATATTTTTTAGACAATAGAGACATACATCATCAAGAATAATAGATAACAAGAGAAAAACTAAGAACAACATCTGAGATCTGTGAGACACACAACAACTACAGGATTACAGTTTCTTATCTCAGATTCAAGTTTTTCAAGGCTTCATCAATCAAGACTCCAGACACAACACATTTCAGTTTTTGCTGAAATCATTCTTTGCTGGAGATCTTAATTTTTCTGAAGGCCTATGACCCTGTGCAAAGCTTCTCTTCCTGAACAACTGCAAATCTCAGGGGGAGATTTGACAACATCAATCCACTAGTCTTCTCTTTGACTGTTGACAGAGAAGAACAACATCACCTTCTTTTTCTTTTATTCTGCTGTAAAAGGGTTACTCAAAACTCCCTTCAAAAGTTTTGTGTTTGGTTTCTGAGACCTTGTCAAAACTCAATGGTGGCAAGACACCTGATCAAAAAATCTGGTTTGGTTTTTTAGCACCTTATCAAATGCTCATTGGTGCCCAGGACGTCTGATCAAATCATCCTGCAATGGATTCCTACCTGGGGTGGTAGAAGAGTGGATGTACCCAGGTTGATTGGGGAACCACTATAGATCCTTGTGTCTTCTGGTTGCTGTGTGCTGTGTTTTTATATTCTGCTTTAGTTTGCTTTAATCTTTGCAAGCACAATACACCTATACATAAATTAAGTCTTCCACTGCTAAATAATTTTTAATTTGCAAAATTATTTTAAAATACTCTATTCACCCCCCTCTAGAGTAAAGGTAGATCTTACCCTCACTTTCAACATTTATGTACGTCATCGTTATAACATAAAAAGAACCCATGAATGTCCACTTAGGAATGAAAATACACTTGTTTGAGGAACCTGAGTGTTCCAATGATTGCTTTTAGCAATCTGTATGTCGCTTAATCGAAGGTTCTTGCTACTATAGGTGATTAGGAGGGGTGCTGGATAGTAAGAACGTCCGCAATCGGCGGAGAGCAGTGCACCTAATGACGTGTTTGCAACCCCTCATTTAGCAGAAACTATAAGACTTGTAGCAGAAGCGATGTTTTCAATGATAAATGCCTAGCCAGCAAGGTAGGTACAGCACCCAGCCCCTACGATCGATCAAGAACCACTTCGAGCGGTAGAGCCCAGAGTTGTGGAACGCGTGGCAGTAGAACCTTTTCCACCAAGAAGAGCGACAGAAAGATAACTTAAATATGTGATGAGCTTTAGTCCTCCAATATTTACAGGGGCTGGAACCCCAACTCAATCCGAGGATTGGCTCGCTAGAGTTAAGAGAATCTTGTCGACAATGGAAATGGAGAAATGGCAGAAGACCGCCATAGCCACTTTCTTATTAGATGGAGAGGAAAGGTTATGGTGGGAAGATCTGGAGCAGCATCACTTAGTTGGGAGATAACTCGCCGATGTCTTGATTGAGGACTTCTCAAGGTTATTCTTAGCTAGATACCTACCCTCCGTTGAGAGAATTGAGTTGGAGAATCAATTTATGAGGTTGAAGTAAGGAGTCAGTAGCGTGGATGAGTACCTCTACAAATTCACACGGTTGGGTCGTTACGCTGCCCCTACGTTTGGCGATGAGGAGCGTAAGACCAACCGGTTCTTTGAGGGTCTTTATAATGACCTGAGGGCACTACTTGCTCGGCCTGTGACGTAAGGTTTCCTAATATTGGTCAGTTTGGCCCAATCAATGGAAAGAGATCTGAAGAGAATCCAAGGGAGGAAAGACCTGGGTGTGCAGAAGACGGAGTTCAAGGTGCCGACCTCTTCCAAGTCTGGGTTCCATAAGTGAAATAAGAAGGCTAGGACTTCAGGTCCAGCCCCTTCTTCTGGTGCATCTGGGGCAACTACAGAGCGAACCCCGGGCTCTTGCTATAACTGTGAAAAGCAGGTACACTTTGCCGTAGATTGTTGGAACGGATGTCCAAAGTCCGAGAAGAAACCGAGAGCAACACACGAGGAAAAGGGGAAGGCGGTGGAGTCAACCGCATCCCACTATGCTCTAGCCAAGCCTAGAGTGTACAATCTTGGCCTTCAGGATGCCATAAAGCAGACTGACATGGTGACAGGTATGAGTTAATTAAAAGAAGAATAGCTTTATATATGTGTTACCTTTTTGCGCGTTAGCTTATTACTACTTATGCTAGGATTTGTTTTGATTTTCGATTATCCGGCAAGAGCACTGTTCGATACGGGAGCTTCGCATTCCTTTTTTTCCAAAGGATTTGTGTCGCGCATCGGAGTACCTTCTTTGATGGCAAGGGAAAAATTGGACGTGTTGTTGTCTAATGGGTGTTCAATGCGCGCGGATAGAGTTTGTTGCGTAAAGATATGGATTGGGAGTCAAGTGTTTGACTTACAAGCGTCGCTACTGCCGATAGTGGAGTTCGTCGTGATCTTTGGGATGGATTGGCTCTCGGAGCAGCGAACATACATTGATTGTAACCACAAGGAGGTCAATTTGGGAACTGATCATGAGACGAAATTTGCGGGCATGAAAGGGTCGAGCAAGACTTTTATGTCTGCTCTCCAGGTGTTTATGGCAGTTCATGCTTATGCAAAGCTATTTTTCACATTAATGGAGGCTTCGAAGCCTAAGCCTAGTATGGACAGTATCCCAGTTGTATCTGAGTATCCTGACATGTTCCCTGACGATCTCCCTAGGGCCACACCTCAGCAAGAGATTGACTTCACCATTGAGCTGGTGTCAGGTGCCAAACCTGTGTCACGCTCTCTGTATCGGTTAGTGCCTAAGGAGATGGCGGAACTGAAAGTTCAACTTCAAGAGTTGTTGGAACAGGGTTATGTGCATCCAAGTTCGTCGCCTTAGAGCGCACCGGTTCTCTTTTTTAAGAAGAAGAACGGAAGCTTACGACTCTATATTGATTACCGAGAGTTGAATAAGCTAACAGAAAAGAATAAGTATCTGATCCCAAGGATTGTTGATCTGTTCGATCATTTAGTTGGGTGAACGGTGTACTCTTAATTGGATCATAAATCTGGATACTATCAGTTGAAGATAAGAGAAAGTGACAACCCCAAGACAGCTTTCAGCATGCAGTATGGGCATTATGAGTTCATCGTAATGCCGTTTGGGCTGTCTAATGCGTCATCCGTGTTTATGGATTTGATGAACATAACGTTTAGAGAGTACTTGGACCATTTCGTGATAGTCTTTATAGATGATATATTGGTGTACTCGCAGTGCGAGGATGATCATTTCAAGCATCTACATATGGTGTTGAAGACATTGAGGAGGAATCAACTATATGCCAAATTCTCCAAATGTGAATTCTGGTTATCCTTGGTGGCATTCCTTGGTCATATAGTTAGTGGAGAAGGGATTGCGGTAGATCCGGCGAAGATAGTTGCGATACAGGAGTGGCCTGTGTTATCTACAGTGGCGGAAGTCCGGAGTTTCCTGGAACTTGCCGGCTACTATAGGCGCTTCGTAGAGAACTTCTCGCGGATAGCGTTACCCCTCACGACTTTGACGAGGAAATATCAAAAGTTTGTGTGGTCGCTGGAGTGCGCGCAAGCTTTCGAAGAATTGAAAAGTCGGTTGACCACGGCGCCAATTCTATGCTCGCCGAGTGGGACAGAAGGATTTGAGATTTACAGTGATGCTTCGGGCAGTGGCTTTGGTTATGTTCTACTACAACATGGGAATGTAATAGCTTATGGCTCGCGTTAGCTGAAAGTACACGAGAGGAATTATTCGGTCCATGACTTGGAGTTAGCAACCGTGATATTTTCCCTGAAGCTGTGGAGGCATTACCTGTACGGTGTAAAGGTCGATATCTATACCGATCACAAGATCTTGAAGTACTTGTTGGATCAAAAAAGGACCTAAACATGTGGCAGCAGAGGTGGATGGAGTTGCTGGGTGACTACATCTTCAAGATACATTATGTTCCTGGGAAAGGCAATGCGGTTACGGATGCATTGAGTCGCAGGGCTCCCGCGCAGGCCAAATGGTTGTCGTTACATGATGAGCGTTTAGTTCATGATTTAGAGGAATTAGAGATCTCTTGTGTTGACAAGCAAACTAGTGCCGAAACGCAATTGAACTAGACAGAAGTGCAGTATGACCTTGCTGATAGGATTCAGCAAGCTCTGGATGGGGATAATAGTATGAAGCAGATCATGGATGAGGCTTTGGATGGGTCAAATTCCCAATTTATTGTTAAACATGGACTGTTATGGAGGGATAGTCGTCTGTGCGTCCCAAGTGTGGGTAAACTACAGGAGGAATTGATGTACAAGGGTCATCATACTAAGAACTAGATTCACCCGGGGAGCACAAAGATGTTTAGAGATATGAAAAAGTTGTTCTGGTGTCCAGGACTTAAAAAGGACGTAACACTTTATGTGATGAAGTGTCAAACGTGCGCCTTGGTGAAGGCGGAGTGCCAGAAGCCTGGAGTTTTCTTGAAGTCCTTACCTATCCCTGAGTGGAAGTTCAACGATATTTCAATGGATTTCGTTCTTGGGTTGCCAAGGTCATAGAAGGGAAACGACGCCATCTGGGTGATCGTTAATAGATTGACAAAGGTGTCGCACTTCATTCCGAATAGGAAGGATTATTCGATGGATAAACTAGCAAAACTTTACGTAGATAACATTGTTTGACTGCACAGTATGCCCCACAGCATCGTGAGTGATCGAGATGGGCGCTTCACATCCAATGACTGGAGGTTAGTGCATCAATTGTTGGGAACCAAGCTGAGTTTCAGCACGGCCTTTCATCCGTAGATGGATGGTCAGACCGAGAGGGTCGATAGAAAGATGGAGGATATGCTTCGCATGTGCGTCTTGGATTTTGTAAAGTGGTGGGAAGATCACCTGTACATGGTGGAATTTTCTTATAACAACAACTACCAAGCGAGTATTCAAATGGCGCCCTTCGAGGCCCTATACGGTAGAAAATGTCGCACGCCGTTGTCATGGTTGGCGACTGGAGGTTAGTGCATCAATTGTTGGGAACCAAGCTGAGTTTCAACACAGCCTTTCATCCGCAGACGAATGGTCAGACCGAGAGGGTCAACAGGACGATGGAGGACATGCTTCGCATGTGCGTCTTGAATTTCGGAAAGCGGTGGGAAGATCACCAGTACATGATGGAGTTTGCTTATAATAACAACTACCAAGCGAGTATTCAAATACGCCCTTCGAGACCCTATAAAGTAGAAAATATTGCACGCCGTTGTCATGGTTGGAGACGGGTGAGTCAAAGCTATACAAACAACAAGAAGTGGAAGACGCCACTTCGTTGGTACAAATAATACGAGAACGATTGCTGATCGCTCAGGACAGGCAGGCTAAATATTATAATGCCAAGCATAGGAACGTTGAGTACGATGTTGGCGACTGGGTATATTTGAAAATTAAGCTGTTCAAGGGTGTCTCACGGGTACGACGCTTGAAGAAGCTGAGTCCAAAGTACCTAGGACCATTTGAGATACTAGAGCGAATTGGTGAAGCGGCTTATCGACTGAAGTTATTATTGGAATTGAGTGGTTTACACAACTTATTCCTTATATTGGTGTTGTTGAAGGCGGTGCAAGAGCCTTCGCAAGTGATTGCAGTCGATCACGTACCTGTTGATAGTGGGCTGACGACGAAGGTCAAGCCCGTTCGCATTGAGGACTTTGAAGTCAAACGACTTCGTAACAAAGACATCAGGATGGCAAAAGTCTATTGGGACAACTGCGGTCAGGAAGAGCTTTCGTGGGAGTGAGAGCAGACCATGCTTGAGGAATATACCGAGCTATTCCACTCAGGTTCCATTTAATTTTATGTTCCTTTCCATTCTATAATTTCGGGATAGAATTCAATTAATGGGGGAAGAATTGTAACGTCCCAAAACTCAAAAAGAAACGTATAGCATTTTAAGGCCAAATTGGTGTCTGAATAGGTTCACACGTCCTGTGACACAGACATGTTTAGGTCCGTGTCGTGCTATGAGTTCGACGAATTTTCGGGAGGTCGAAGAAATGCATTCAACGATCCTCGAAGTCAAGCCATGTCGAGCACATGGCCTGTGACATGGGCATGTCCAGGGACGTGTCCTTCTCTGTGTTTGGCCGGCCTATGTCGATTGATCAACATGGACTGGGACACGGGGTGTGTCAGAAGCTGTGTCTGGCATACGACCTGTGATACATGTGACACAGGCGTGTCATAGGGCCGTGTCCTGGTCGAGACGCGACGGTTTTTTACGTCGCTTGAGGCACACGTCATGTGACACAGGTGTGTTAGAAGCTGACACGGGCGTGTCAGCAGTAATACGGGCGTGTCTGAGCCCGTATCCTTCTCTGTGTTTGACGATCGTGTTCAGATCGTGAGACACGACCTGTGATACGGGCGTGTCACAAGCCGTGTTTGGCCCATGAAAGTGATTTTTAGGGCGATTTATGACCGTTCGTTTCCTTCAAATAGGATCTAACGGTCCAGAAATCTCTCTACTATTTTTAGGCGCGGAGTTGAGGGTTAAACCCGCATTTTTTTTCATCCTTTCTCTTTTTAAGACGTATAGAGAGGAGAGAGCAACGGAAGAAGGAGAAGGAGGAATCCCGCCATTGTTGGAGCTTCAGAGCTCCGAATCACAAGCCGAGTCTAGATCCGCAGAGGCAAGTCTATTGCGGTGCTTTTCATTCGGCTAGTTTTTCATGGCGCCAAAGCGAACAGCTAGGGTAATGATTCTCTTCTTGGACATGTGAAGTCCTCTTCCTTTTTGTATAGGAAACCCGCTCTCGCGAGTGTGTAGTGAGTGTGAGGTATTCCTTCGGGAGGACATGAATAGTCCCCGTAGTTTTGCCTATAGAGTCCGGAATCGAAGTACGGACATAGGCATGGTGTGTGAAGCCTACCCGGACAAGTTGGTCTTGATTGGTGATGTTTTCATTATGATTGTATTGCCGGAGAAAACTCCATGCCGTTTATTTTGCGGGTTTTCTACGTGGTAGATTGCAATAGGGAGCCTTGGGGACTAACTTTAAGGTGCACCCGGAAAACTTGGCAGAAGCGTGGTTCTGCCATGTTGGTGGCCTGGGAGCCAACTTGCACATAACTGGTTATGTAAAATTGTGTGATCAATTTGGGACTCAGGGAAGCTTTGCCCGCGCTTATGGCTTAAATTGTCATGGCGGTGTGAGCAACGGGTTAGGTGGAACCGTACCCACTCTGTGTGGTTCGGTTAAAGTGACCTAAGACACATGGTACTTACCGTTGGCATAAATGGAGGGTCTCAGGCTTAGGCTCGAAAGACTATAATTCTCACAAGGTTTGCCTTCCTGGGGGAGGTGGTGAGATCACGGATTTAACTGGGTTCACCGAGAATGTGCCCTGAGAGAACGGGGTGTGCGGTCGTGTATTCCTATGCATGTGGTGAAGTGTGCTTATGTTGTACTTTCACAATCATGTTTGGTTATACTAATGAAATGCAGGGAAGGAGCACCGCCGCCCTGATTAGGGGTGGGGTCGTTATAATTTGGTCAACTTTAGCTGACCGTTGCTTTTGTTTGCCACTGCTATAGTGGAATGTTGATTACAAGTGTTTCGAAGCCTAGTGACAAGTAGCGGGCTGAAGCCCTTATTGCTGAGCCGGCCCTTGAAGGCCAAAGCAAATGTTTACTCTTTATGCTCATGTGTGACCGGCCTGCGTGCCGATCTATGGAAGACATTTACTGTTTAATAAAACTCCTGTAAGGCCATGAGGCCAACTATTTGGTGTATTTGTACTGTCATTCCTACTTTGGGTTTTAGTGGACATTCATGCTATGGTTTGTATTCTTTACTCTTTAACCTTTAACATACTTCCGCTATAATATACTCTGTATAGGACACGTTATATTGGATGGATGGTTTCATTTGGTAACCCTTCGGTCTGTCTGTAGTACATGGCGTCGGGCCCCAGCCGGACCTACTATTATATGCCATGTGACGGATAGGAGTGTTACACAAGGCCCCCGGACTCGAGGCCCCAGCACATCCCGCAAACGGTGAAGAGCGTGATAAGAAAAGGCCCTGCCATGGTCTGATAATTACATTTGATGAAAAATACCTTGAAGGGATATAAATACTGCACCAAGACCCCTTAGTGATCAGCGTCGAGATCGAACACCCTTTCTTCTGAGTTAAGAGGATCCTGGTGGCATGCGGTAGTTCCGCGGATATCCTGTTCCATTAACTATTCAAAAGATTGGGTTCACAGAAGAGCACTTTAGTGTTGGAACCCTACTTGTGATTTGGGCTAGGTTCACTATTAGGATGTTTAGATGACCCAACATATATAGTCTAGGGTCATTAGTTTTCAAGGTTCAAAGTTAGCATCACCAACTTAGACTATCAGTACTCTACTTCAGAAGACTTTAGAGACAGAAGACTTCAATGGAAAAGCAAGTAAATTAATTGTAGGAAAGTCGTTCGACGATAACTAAAGTCAGCTCGACGATCGTCAATCTTAGATCGACGAACTCAGAGTTCCTTCTCTTAGTTGAGCTCGACGAAAGTCCAGCTGAGATCGACGAACTGATATCCCATATTAGAAGTTCAACTCGACGAAGGACTATCTTAGTTTGACGAACTTGGAGCTCAGATTGGCAAGTATATTTTCAGCTCGACGATCTTGGAGCTCAGTTCGATGAAGGAGAATTCTGAGCTCGACAAACTTGGAGCTCTGGTCGACGAATTCATTTCTGAGTTCGACTAACTCCTTCCAGGTTCTGTTTGATTTATCCTCTCTGTAGTTTCTCAGATTGACTATCAGTTTGATTTCAAATTTTATTCTAAGACAGTAATGCTCTGACAATAATGCTCAATATTCTCAAGAATTTAGTCATTACCTGACAACATTAATTATGGTTTTCACAGAGTTATTACTCTACCATATTTACTGGGATAGTTAGGGAAATGCATTCAAGATAAAATTAGTCATTCTGGATCCCAGAATTTATGTAGAGGATTTCAGAAAATAATTTAAAAATTCAAATGGTTTTGAATCTGAAATCATATATAAAGTGATTCTTTTTCAGAAGATTGCAAGTATCAGAGAAATAACAATCAGAGCAAAAGTGAATTAGTGAAAAAGTATTAGCAGACAGTGAAGAACAAAACAACTCTCATACACACAGTGTTCTTCATCTACTTCAGGCTTTCAAGAGACAAATAATCAAAATCAGTCTAAAAGCTCGAAGAGAAATATCTTTCTGAAGGCCTATACCCTGAAGCAAAGCTTCCAATCCTGATCAAATGCATACAACTCAGGGGGAGCTTTGACATCAACAAGTCCACTAGTCTTCTCAGTGCTTTGAGACAGAGAAGATAATATATTTTTATTTTCTCTTTCACTGTGTACAAGGTTTTAACTCCCTTCAAAAGTTAGCCCCTTTTTGGTTCACAAGTGACCTGATCAAAAGACTTGAGATTGGTTTTTGGGCACCTGATCAAAAGCTCAAAGGGTCATTAGATCTCCCTTAGAAAAATATATCTTGTGGTGACAGGGCACCTGAGCAAAAACCTGTGATGGCAGGGCTATTGGGATTTGTCTCCACAATACCTCAGATTTGTAGGAAGTCAGACCTTGAACTAAGATGAATTAAGGTGTATTTGATATTGTGTTTGAGTTGTATGTGTGCAGGTTCTTATTGCCAAGTGTAGACCAATGTCAGTCTATAATGGGCCACCAAACACAGGACCATACAATGTAATTCCTCATTGTGTGATCCAAGGTGTTGGCTCATGTATAGCCTCTCTATTGGGACACACTTCATCAACATGCACTTGGACTATGGAGTATTGAAGTCTATCTTAGAAGAAATTTTCTAAGTCCACATACTCGAGTACTTCTTTAGTATACTCGAGTAAGTGAGTCTGTACTCGAGTAGTTTGGGATACTTACTCTAGTGGATTCTCTATATACTCGAGTATGAAAGCTTATACTCGAGTAGATTTTCTTTTACTCGAGTAAGTGATACCTTATACTCGAGTAGATGGTTAGTTACTCGAGTAAGCATTCTGTTTGAACTCGAGTAGATCTGGACTTCTTATCCTAGAAAGATTCTAAGTCCACATACTCGAGTAGTTCTCTGAAATACTCGAGTAAGTAACTCTGTACTCGAGTAGATTGATTTTCATACTCGAGTAGGTTAGTGATCACTCGAGTAGTTTTCCTAAGATACTCGAGTAGTCTATCTTCACCATACTCGAGTATCTCAAATTCTTATACTCGAGTAGCTCTTCAATTCTTATCTGAGAAATTTTTCCAAGTGTTTATACTCGGGTATATTTGCTCATACTCGAGTAGGTTCTCTAAGTCACTCGAGTATTTATCCCTGAAGCACTCGAGTAGTTTCTATCTTTATACTCGAGTATATCCCTCATATCTACTCGAGTATGTAACCTCTTATACTCGAGTATGTCTCTGTCTCTCGAGTGTATCTGTTCGAATTTCCTGAATTTCTCTAAGTCAAGTTTCTTTGTGTATTTTGAAAGAGTCCTTTCTGATTGCTCCACGTGTCATCCTTAATTATGCTTATGACCGTTGGAGACCGCCTATAAATAGGTCTTTTCAGACTTGACTAAATACATGCGTTTACAGAGATTATTTTAAGAAAGAGAAAATCCCGAAAGCCCTAATCTTCCCATCCGCCGCCATTACCGTTTTCGGAAGAAGCTCTTGATCGTCTTCTCTCAGCCACAGCTATCGATCTCTAATTCTCAAGTGATCCAGACTCAAGAAGAATCATCCGATCTTTCCGTGCTTCATCGTCTCTGATTTATTTTCTTGATCGTGGTGATTCCAGATCTCAGAATCTTGGATCTCTTTCAAGTCTTCTTCAACTGGTTCTGTTCAAACCGAAAAGCTCTCAAGAAGAAGATTACGTCAAAGATCCAGATCTGTGCTAATTGTTGTTTGTGTTTTTCCTTTCAAACACATTTCATTGTAGGAGATCTATCTCCGAGTGGTAGGAAGTTTTATCTTCCGAGTGTAAATCCGTTTGGGATCGAGTTTTGTAGGAACATAGTTCCGAGGTGTAGGATTGGTTTGCAATCCGAGATAGTGGAGTAGCCGAGTCTAGTGATTTGCTAGATCGGTGAGGAAAGTGGATGTACCCAAGATTGGGGAACCACTATAAATCTCTTGTCGTCTGTGTGATTGCTTGATTACTTATCTGTGTTATGTTAATTTTTTTTATTCTATATTTGACACGCATTTCACCTATTCACCCCCCCTCTAGGTGATTTAGGTTGACAACTTAGTTCTCTCAATTGGTATCAGAGGGAGGTTGATCGTTAAAAGGTTAACACCTTGATCTAATCCTTACCAAGTTGTCTCAAGAGATGTATCAAGCATGAGTAAGACCAAGGATTTTGCTAAGCTCCCTATCTGCACCAAGAACAATTTTCCTATGTGGAAGGAAAGAGTTAAGTTCTTTATGGAAGCAGTAGATCCCCGGATCTTCATGATTGTTGAAGAAGGTCCCTACGTTCCTATGACCACCTCCACCATAGATTCAACCAAGCAAGTTCCCAAGAAATTGATGGATCTAGATAAGGATGAGATTGCACTTGTCTCTTTGGACAAGAAAGCTAAAAATATTATCGCAAGTGCAGTCGATTACTCAATGTTGCAGAATCTAATTCACTGCCAATCAACTAAAGAGATGTGGCAGTCCCTAGTTACTTTGATGGAAGGTACTGAAGAAGTGAGGGATGATTGAAAGTCCCTACTGAACCAGAAATATGAAGCCTTCAGGCAAGGGTCAAAGGAGGCCATAGCTGACACATTTGAAAACTTCTTTAAGATAGTCAATGGACTAAGAGTCTATGGCCGAGTCTTTACTAATGGGGAGCTGAATGATAAGTTTCTGAGATCTCTCACCAAAGAATGGGACAACAAAGTCTGTTCCATCCGAGAGTTTGGCAGACTAGCAGAGATAGATCCACAGAATCTATTTGGCAAGCTGATGTCCTATGAACTGAAGATCAACTCCAGAAAAGCCGAAGAAGAGAAAAGTCGCTTCTCCTCAAAAGAGAAGTCGGTTGCTTTAAAGGCTGACAGTTCAAAGAAGGGCAAAGCTGCCTCGCCAGCATATCCTCAAGAAGTAAGTGAAGAAGAAGGCTCCGAGCAAAGCACCTCAGGCTCAGAACTATCTGAAGGAGAGTTCTCATTGCTTTCGCGGCAGTTCAAGAAATTCTTGAATAAAAAGAAGCAATGGAGAGGCAAAGATGCCTCATACAGAAGATCACGACATGACGGTGATCAGCGAAAGAATGGCTCAAGTAGCCATGATAGGTATAACTCCAAACAGAACAAACAGATTTCAACTAACATCGTTTGTTATTGTTGTAATAAGCCAGGTCACGTCATCGCGGACTGCCCTCACAAGAAGAAAGGGTGGCAGAAGAGAGGAAAAGAAATCCTCATACCACAAGAAGAGGACAGAGAAGAGCTTATTAGCCAAGAAGAGCAAAACTCTCAGCGACTCCGACTCATCTGAGTAGAGTGAAGAAGAGGAAGCTTACTTCGGGCTCATGGCTCACTCTGATGATGAACAAGTCCCCCAGTTCACTGGGGAGGTAAAAACTCACACTCCTCTCTCTGAATCTGATGATGATAATGAGCAAGAGGGCTATTCCTCTGAGGATGAATCTGAACTCATGGGACAATATAAGGAGTTACTCACAGCTTACGAAAAATGTCGCAGAGTCGTGAAAACTCAAGCCAAAGAGATAAAATCTCTACAGGCTAGTGAGAGCAGCTTGAGAGAAGAAGTCACCAAGACTAACTCTCTTCAAGAGAACTTCAATGCTGCTTTGGAAGAATACAATCGAGCTCTCAAGCACCTCGACCTTAAAGAGGAAATCATCAATGAATTGGAACAACAACTCAAGGCTGAGAATAAACTTGTTGAGAGTTTCTCCAAGCCTAAGACAGTTCTTCCACTCGTTGCTGAGTTCTCGGCTAAGGCCAAGGGTGCTGGTATAGGCCACATTGGTGCTTCTAGTAGATCTTCTAAGAGAAATAAGACCAAGAGAAAGAATAAGGCTGCCTAGAAGGCTCTAGCTGAAGAAAAAGGGAAAGCTCCCTTGGAACTAGTATTGTTCAAGAAAGTTATCTTTCCTTCGAACGAATTCGACTATGAGTCCACCTATGGACACTTCTCTAGGACGATCCCCGAGAAGCCTAAGTCAAGATACCAAGGTTGGACTCGTCCTCGTAACTTTGGCGAGAGTGTCTTCAAGGCACCTTATAAAGAGATTCAACTTCAGAACTATGGACCATATGCTCATGGTCATAACATCAAGAAGACACCAAAGGTAAAACCTATTGTTGAAAAGCCTATGAAGGAGAAGACTTCATGTAGCTGCCACCATTATGAAGCTTCCTCCTCCAAGAGTGAAGTTCCTGCCAGACCATCACTTCAGAAAATCAAGCAGGAATACACTAGGGAAAGATACAATAGGTTCGACAGTTGGTGCTGTGGCAGAATTGGTCATTTTGCCATCAATTGTTGGTTCAATCCTAGAAATGCTACAACCCCTCAAGTTAGCAACGTGAGAATGACCACTCATGAGGCTAATGCTCGTAAGGGGAGTATTCTAACTCGAGACCAAGGACCCAAACTTGTTTGGGTTCCTAAGGCTAAGTGATTGTAATTGCATGTATGTCCAAAGACCACCAAAATGCCAATCTGGTACTTGGACAGTGGATGTTCTCGGCACATGACCGGGACAAGGAGCCTACTCCAGAACTTCACCTCAGTCTGCAATGGACCAAAGGTCATCTTTGGAGGTTCAGATCGAGGAATAACTAAAGGCTACTGACAGTTTTACTTTCAAGATTACCTAGACACCTAGAGGGGGGGGGTGAATAGGTTCTTATTTTCTTTTCAAACTTAAGGCAGAATGATTAAGTAATTAAAGACTATTTTATATGAGTTCTGTAGCTACTTTAGCAATCACAATCACACAATCTAGAACTACACATCACAGATTGCAAAAAGTATTTATAGTGGTTTCCCAAGATTTGGGTACATCCACTTTCCCCCTTCGCCTATCTAGCAGTGTGCTAGATTCAGCAAAACTCCCTTCCTTAACTCAGATCCTTAGATCCTACAGCTCAGAATCCAAAATGGATTCCTACAACTCAGAGTGATACCACACTCTTACAGCTCAGGCAATTCAGCCCTACCTCAGTCTTTATCCAAGACCTACCACTCAGAGATTATCTCTCCTACACTCAGCCTTTATAACATAGGCTTACAACTCAGATCTATATAAATAGATCCTACAGAATTTAAAAAAGAGTTTTATAGAATCTTTCCCTTGTTGAGAGAGAAAGGACAAGATAGCACCTGATCAGCTGAAGGATGAAATCAACTGAATCTTAGCTTTCTTCAAAGCTTCTTGAATCTGAACTAGCTGAGTTGATTTCCAAACAGCTTCTTGAGAAACCTGTAACAGCCTCCTTCTTGATCTTCAAACGGCTAGATCCCTCTCTATCCAATCCCTTTGAAAATTCTTCAGAATTCTAGGATGAATTCTCCTTAGACTGATCCTGAGAGGTTGAACCCTTCAGAATGTCTTCTTAGATCTTCTGATGAAGATCTTCTTCAGTGCCTTGCACTTTCTTGATTTGATTCCTTAATCAGTTTTTTTTATGTGTGTTGCTTCTCAATAAAATAATTCTTCATTCTACTTCTGAATCTGTCTATTTATAGACCTTCTTTTTGGTGACCGGCTGATCAGGTTTCTAACTATCTTCTGACAAGTCTGACAGCTTCAGTTAACCTGTTGTAACCCACAGCTGTCAAGTCTTCAAACAGATCTTGTGCCTTTGTCTTGGATAGCAAAGTGTCGAGACTGTCTATCAGAAAGTGTCGAGACCATCTGTCTATATGTGTCGACACAAGTAACTTTGGTGTCGATACTGCCTCTGGTGAAGTCAACAAGTTTTCCTTTAAGTCGACTCAGCTTCTGCATACTACAACTTGAGAATGAGTCAACACTGAGTATTTGTGTTGACTCAAACACTTCATCATTATTCAGCAAATGACTTGGTCTAGACTTGGCAATGTGTCGACACAAGTCCTGTGTGTCGACAAAATTGATGTAGATTCAGAACATAGTATGTGTCGACACTGCCTTCAGGTGTCGACACAGCTTTTGTCAACTTTGCCTCTGTGTGTCGACTCAGTCTTCTGGTGTCAACACAAATATTGTCGACTCTGCCTCTGTGTGTCGACTCAAGCTATTTGTGTCGACACAAATATTGTCGACTCTGCCTTTGTGTGTCGACACAGCCTCCTGGTGTCGACACAGTTGATGTCGACTCATTATCTCTGTGTCAACACAGCCTTCTTCAAGTGTCGACACAATCTTCCTGAAGTGTCGACACATCTTCTTCTGGTGTCGACACATGGACTTAGAAATTTTTCCATACTTTTAACCTGCACACATTCAACTTAAACAACATCAAATACACCTTGATGTATATCATTATGCTAAGTTAGGTTTCTTCAAATCAGGTACACATTTTCCAATGTACCCAACAATCTCCCCCTATTTAGAGAAGTCATAACCCATATTAGCTAATGATATACACCACTTATGAAATAATAAACAAAATGATGATGATGTATATAAGCTTAATATTACAGGAAATATTAACAATGAAACCACTTGCACAGATTCATCACAGAGATAAAAGCATATACACAAAAATTAATTAAAGAGCAAGCTTTTGTGTATTATGTCAAAATGATTGTTTACAAAATGTTTAACACTGAATGTTTCACATTACACATTTTTAAACTAAGACTAAGACATCTCTAGACTAAGACAGATCAGGCTCCTTTATAACAATCCCTCTTCCAGGTTGTACTTGTGCCTGCACAGAAGGTTCAGTTTCTTCCATGGGCTTTTTGCCTTTAAGATCATCCTTCTCCTGAGCCTCAGTCTTCAGTCTTTGTCTCTTAAAGTAGTGATACGGCTTGGGAAAGTATTTGCTAGGCTCCACAGCATCAGGAGGTAGCTTTCCCATCTTAGCTCTCCTTCTATACTGAACAATAGCCTCTTGTCTGGCTTCATGCTTCTGCCATTCTTGTTCATTGTACCACTTGTCCCTTTCATGGACTTGATCTTTTGCAGCTTTCCAGTCCGTTAGTATGATGTTTCTAGAGGTAGGGCTCGACTGTTCAAAATCAGGTTTTAGTTCAGCTTTCTCCCTAAATCTCTTCTTTGACAGTTGAGCCTCTTGCTGAGCCTTGATTGCAGCTTCAAGCATGTCTACTTTTCCAAGTATAATATTTGAAACCTCCTCAGGAGGACTATACATAGTTTGCACCATCTGATGAATCAAGTCAAAATCTGCAGGGGGTATATGACTTGAGCAACCTCTGGTTGGTTGCCTTCAAGTAGACCTTTTGGCTGTACTCCTGACTCTGCCATATTATCATCATCACAAAGGGGTGGATATCCTAATGTGGCTCTGACACTGTTAGTGACCCACTTGGCATGTTCTGAGCCAGCAAAAATAAGTACCCTCTCCCCCTTTAGGACTTCTCTTGCTATATGATCTCTGAGATCTTCCTTCTGAAACCTGATCTGACCATCTAGATAATTAATGCCATCTTTGAAGAATGGTTTCAACTTGTTAAGTTTTGCAGTAATTTCCTTCTGGGAAGTGGTTATGGCTGACTGAACTGAGTCTAAAGCAGTTTGGAACTTAGTGTCATATGCTAGCATTTCAGCTGCCCTAGCTTCAGTCAATTTAGACATGGTTGTTTGAAATTGAGCAAGAATATCTATGTTGGCAGTTGTCAGATTGTCATTTAGCCGTTTCTGATTTTCAAGAATGTATCCTTGATTAATAGATTTAGCATCTATTTCTTTCTTCATTTCCCTTTGTTGTTGGGCCAGATATACAACAGCATGTGCCCCTTTTGTAAAACAATCAGTCATTTCTCTTTTGTGTTGATTGACTTCAAATCTTATAGACTTTATATCTTGAGCTAGATCAAACTGAAGATTTTTATGACTTTCATCAACATATTTCTCCAAGGCTAATCTCTGATTATCTAGCTTCACCTGCAAATCTATCATGAACTTGTTGTAATTAAAATCAGATGGAGATTGGTGAGTTGAAGTCTGTAGAGCCTGCTTATAGCTATGGCTTCTTCTTTTGTAGACCATGAGCTTCCTTTTCTTTGACACTCTGGCTTCTACAGACTTAGATTCTGAAGAGCTTTCAATCTGAACTCTTTCAGGAGGTGAAGGAGGAATATCTGTCTCAGTGACACGTTGATCTTTGTCAACAATTACTTGCTCCCCCTCAATTTCGAGCTCCTTCTCAATTTCTTGCTCCTCCTCAATTCTATCAGTAGCAATTTCAACATCAGGAAACAACTCATCTAGAGTGAATTCCTTTTGTGCCTGAGCAAAAGATGAGTCATTTAGGCCAGCAGTGTGCAGATCTTTTGATAAATCTATTTGTGCTTCCTCTTGCACTTGTTCAGAAATCTGCTCCCCCTGCACCTGTTCAGTGTTAGGAATGTCCTGTGCAGAAGAATAACCTTGCTCCCCCTGCATTTGTGCAGGTAAAGATTCATCCTGGATTTGAGTAGACTCAGGCTGGTCTTCAGCCTGCTCTCTCACCTAATCTCCTGGAAGTTGTTCAGTACTTTGTTCATGACCTGGAGATTTCTCTGGTGTGTCCTGCTTGTCCACATCAGGCAACTCTTTGGATAGAACTCTATCCCATCTTGAGAATAATCTCATGTCCATTTTTCTCATGTGATTGATCTTAGTCCCAGGAATTTGTTGCATGACCTCTGGGATGAGTCCAGCTAGATATAGACTCAAAATCCTAGCCAGATTTGGCTTCTTAAGTCCTTCCTTGATTTTATCAAACACAACTGCTGACCAGTCTGTGTTAACCTTGAAGATGATCCTTATCATGAGGTTAAACATTAAGGCCGAAATCCTATCATGGCCGCCAGGTTTACACAAGATCACCTTCCCAACCACTTCAGATAGAAATTTGCCTTGTGGATTCATTCCTTTTCTGTTGATAGCTGCTCCAATTTTGCCGGTTGGATCCAATCCACACCATTGTAGAGTCTCCCTTGTCTTAGAGGCTGGGACCTCTTCTACATTCTCAATGCTTGGTAATTGAAGAATATTTCTTAAACTCCGTAGAGTAAGTTTCACCTTGGTTCCATGAACTGTGGATTTGATCTTGAGTCCAGAAGAATCCACTGATGCAGAAGTGTAAAATTCAAGTACCTCCTTCTTCCAGATTTTGGTGGGTTCAGAAACCAGATATTCCAATCCATTATCAACAAGATAAGATATCACTTGTTTTATTTCAGGTGTGGCATTGTCGAACGCAGCCCTAACCAGCTCATATCCCTCATTAACGTTATCCTCAACCTTTGGCGCCATTGGAAAGATGAGAAAACTGGAGAGAAGAGAAGAAAGAGAATGTCGACACAGGGTTTTAGTCTCGAAAACCTTGTGAGCGTGTCGACAGAATATGTTATTGACCTATTTATACCCTTTAATGAAAGAAGGTCAAAAGTTGGGTAAAACAGACTAAATGTGTCGACACAAACTTCTACTGTCTCGACATCAATGTTGACTACTGTGCGTCGACACCAATTGAGGATATGTCGACACAAGAGAGACATAGTAGAGCATCAGAAATTCTGTGTCGACTCTTAGTACAAGTGTCGACACAAAATCTGTAAGTGTCGACACCATTATTCTGGTGAAGTCGACACTACATTTCTGGATTAGTCGACTATTTGACCCTTAAGTGTCGACACAAATTCTCTGTGTCGACACTAATTCTCTGACAAGTCGACATAACTATACTGAGTCGACACTTTATCACTGAAAGTGTCGACACCATTTTACTTAGCCAATTTCTGTTTGTTGATATACTAATCAATGGTCAGCATTCCTAATTCAATTTTAAATTTATTGAATTTTGTTTCATCCAGTGGCTTAGTAAATACATCTGCAATTTGATAATCTGTTTTAACAAATTCCAATGAGATATCTTCTCTTTCTACATGCTCTCTAAGAAAATGGTATTTTATTTCTATATGCTTAGTTCTACTATGAGAAACAGGATTGTTAGCAATAGAAATAGCACTTTTAGAATCACACAATAAAGGTGTTCTACTTACTTGAATACCATAGTCCTTTAACTAATGCTGAATCCACAATAGCTGTGCACAGCAACTTCTAGCAGCAACATATTCAGACTCAGCTGTGGATATTGCCACACTGGTCTGCTTCTTACTGCTCCATGATATCAGTCTTCCTCCCAAAAATTGGCAAGTACCTGTAGTACTCTTTCTATCCTCTCTACAGCCTGCAAAATCTATATCTGAATAACCTATTAGTTGAAAATCTCTATTCCTACGGTACCAAAGGCCTAAATTTGGTGTGCCCTTTAAATATCTCAAAATTCTTTTAACAGTAGTGTAATGAGATTCTTTAGGGCATGCCTAGTACCTAGCACAGACACATCTAGCATACATAATATCTGGTCTACTATCTGTGAGGTATAATAGAGAACCAACTATTCCTCTATACAAAGACTCATCTACAGGCTTACCTGTATCATCTTTACATATAGGAATATTTGTTCCCATAGGAGTTTTTATGGTAGAGGAAGATTCCATATCATATTTCTTTATCAACTCTTTGGTGAACTTAGACTGGGATATGGACAAGCCATCATCAGTCTGTCTTACTTGGAGTCCCAAGAAGAACTTAAGTTCCCCCATACTACTCATTTCAAACTTCCCTTGCATAAGTTTGGCAAACTTCTTACAAAGGTTGTTCTCTGTAGACCCAAAAATTATGTCATCCATATAGATTTGGACAAAGATTATCTTGCCTTAGACTCCCTAAGGAATAGAGTCTTGTCTATTTTGCCTCTTGAGAATTTATTCTCAATAAGGAAAGTAGACAGGGTGTCATACCAAGCCCTTGGGGCTTTCTTTAACCCATATAAAGCTTTCCTAAGTCTAAAAACATAATCAGGTTTAAGAGAGTCTACAAAACCTGATGGCTGTTCCACATAGACTTCTTCTTTTAGATCTCCATTCAGAAATGCTGATTTCACATCCATTTGGTATACCTTGAATCCTTGGTATGCAGCATAGGCAAGAAACATCCTGATTATCTCCAGTCTTGCTACTGGGGCAAATGTCTGATCTAAATATATTCCCTCTTCCTGCCTATATCCTTTAGCAACCAGTCTTGCTTTGTTCTTTATTATTACTCCACTCTCATCCAACTTGTTCCTAAATATCCACTTTGTTCTAATGATGTTGTGGTCTTTTAGTTTAGGAAAAAGTTCCCAGACTTTGCACCTTCTGAATTGATTAAGCTCCTCTTGCCTAGCATTAATCCAATGTTGGTCTTGGATGGCTTCTTCAAATTTCTTAGGCTCCAATTGAGATAGGAAACTTGAGTGCAAGACTGTGCTCAGATTTCTGCTTCTAGTCAGCACTCCTTGACTTGGATCACCTATTATTTGATTTGTTGGATGGTCTTTAAGATGTCTGATAGCAAGAGGTAGATTTCCTTTTGGTTGATTATTTCTAGTCCTTTCATTATGTTGCACTTCCTGGGAGTCATCAGCTTCTATAGAATCATGTACTCCCCTGGACTGTAGTCAACATTTTCCATCTGTTCATTTGCTGTTGTACCTTTTGTAATGGAGAGCTTGTCCATCCTTTTGCTTATACCTGTTGGACTGTATGAACTACAAGGCAACTCACAGTTGATTAATCTTGATTCATCAAACACAACATGTACTAATTCTTCTACAACTTGAGTAGTCAAGTTGAAGACTCTATAGGCCTTACTATTTATGTTGTACCTAACAAATATCCCTTCTTGGGATTTGGCAGCAAACTTAGTTTGATATGACTTGCCATTGTTAAGTATATAGCACTTGCAAACAAAGATCCTAAAGTAGGATAGATTTGGTTTTCTACCTTTCATAATTTCATAGGGAGTCTTTTTGTGGCACTTGGTGATAGAAGCCCTATTGATCACATGACATGCAGTGTTTACTGCCTCACCCCAGAAATATTTTGGAAGAGAGGTGTCACTCAATAGAGTTCTACCAGCTTCAATCAATGTCCTATTCTTTCTTTCAGCAATACCATTTTGCTGAGGTGTTCTAGGTGAGGAGAACTCTTGAAAAATCTCAAAGTCTTCATATAATTTTGTCATACTTTCAGATTAAAATTCAGTGCCATAGTCACTTCTGATTTTGACCACTGTACTATTTAGTTCATTCTGAATTTGTTTCACAAAACTAAGTAAGACACTTGGGGTTTCTAATTTTTGTCTCAGAAAGAACACCCATGTATATCTAGAATAGTCATCTACAACCACAAAAGTGTAAACCTTCCTACCTAGACTATGAAATGGCATAGGACCAAAAAGATCCATATGTAAGAGGTATAAGCACCTCACAAAATCCTTGTTTTCAAGACTATGAAAGGAGGATTTTGTCTGCTTGCCCTTTTGACAAGCTGAACATATCCCTTCCTTTATACACTTAACTTGAGGACCATTCCTTACTAACTCTATGCTGAAGAGTTAGCCAATTATCTTGTAGTTAAGATGAGCCAACCTCTTGTGCCACTTGACATAATGAGATGCATTATCATCAGCTACAAGACAGATGGGAGAAGCCTTATTCTCACGTACAAAATTAAGACAATAAACATTTCTCCTTCTATACCCAGTCAATATGATCTTTTGATCACTTGACCTTTTGATATGACATCCATCCTTAACAAATGAAATGTCATATCCAAGATCACTCAGCTGACTTATGCTAATCATATTATGTTTCAAACCTTTTACATAAGCCACTTGGGTGATGGTAATTTGGTTTGAAGAAATGTTACCAAACCCTTTGATGATTCCTCTTTCAGATCCACCAAAGATTACTTTAGGTCCATCTTTGACAGATGTGTACTCCTTCAGCAGCCCCTTTGTTCCAGTCATGTGCCTGGAACATCCACTGTCTAAGTACCATATAGGGGCATGGCAACTTGGACTTTCTTGCAATACAGAATTACTTTCCCTTAGAACCCAAGTAAGTCTTGGGTCCTTGGTTCAGGTTAGCACCATTCATATTAAGACAACCAACAGCTCTTCTAACTGGTAGACTATTATTCTTCCTTACATTTGTGTTATGCCAGCAGTCTAAGGCAAAATGGCCTCTCTTGCCACAACACCAACATTCAAACTTGTTGTATCTAGGTCTTGATACACCCTTGACAGAAGAATTTCTGTCCAGTGTTGGTACTGCTGCAGCTTCACCCACAGATTTCTTATAACCATGGGGTTTATGAACATGGGTAGACCTATTGGCATTTACACCCTTATTTATCTGAATATTAGTCTTAATATGACCATGAATATTCTCAAGATCATATTTGTTAGAAGGCACTTGCACCTTTCTAAACTTAACTGGGACTGAAAGGTTTAGAGGATGGACAGGAGCTTTGCCTTTTCTTTTGAATTGGGCAGCCCTGGGGTTACCTTTGAAGCCTAATCCTACTTTACCCTTTTGAGCCACAAACTCATCTATTAAAGGTAAGACAGATTTTGGCTTAGAGTAACTAGCCACTAAATCTTTCTCTATTCTTAGTCTGGCCTCCAGACTCTTAATTTGATCATTGTTATATTTGATTGTCCCCATCTGAATATAGGTTATATTTTTCAGTTTGGCAATCTCATTTAACTTTTGATCCATTACTTTTTCAAACTCAGTTGCAGCCACCTTAAGATTAGCAATTTCCTGAGCCTGAACTTTGACTAGATTCTTGCTTTTCTTAAGAGCCTGTAACAAGACCCTATATTCATCCATCAACTGATGAATATCACCTTCAGATTCAGATCCATTCACATCACTTGATGTAGATGAATCTGACTCTGAACCAGTACTAAAATCAGAAGAACTAGAAACCTTTTGTACCTTACTAGGACCAGGCTGATCCTGACATTGGTTATCTTCTAACTCAGCCATCAGACCCATACATTCCTTGTCTTCTTGATCATGAATGGAATCCATCAGTTGTAGAAATTCCTCTTCTTCATTGGCTGCATACAATCCTATGTATGCTTCTGCTTCAGATTCTGACTCTGATAAGGAATGATCTGAAAGACTCTTATCCTTCTTTGCAACAAAAGATTTCTCCTTCTTGCCCTTGTGTTGAGTTCTTTTTCTGTCTACTGACTCCTTTCTCTTTTCTGGACATTCAGCTACCATATGTCCAGTCTTATTGCAGCAATAACAAACAATCTTAGAAGTTATGGCTTTGCTGGGCTTAGTTCTGTTTCTCTCATTTCTTGAGGATTTTCTCTTCTGATAGTACTCATCTACTGGCTGTGATGTGGAGGGCCTGGACTTCCACTGCTTCTTTTTCAAGAACTTTTGAAACTGTCTTGTAAAGGCAGCAAAGTCAGTATCTGATTCACTGCTCCCTAATTTCTGACTATCTGAATTTTCTGTTATCTCTTCTGTAGCTTCCTTGAGAGGAGATGAAGACATCCTCCCTTTCTTTCTAGTGGCTTCAACTTTGAAAGCCACAAATCTATGCTCACCTTTTGAACTTCTTTCTTCCTCCTTCCTAGCCATCAATTGCATTTCATATGAAAGCAATTTTCCAAACAAGGTTGGAGGAGAAATATCAGCTAACTTGGCCACTTCTCTAATGGCACATATTTTGGTATCCCAATCCTTTGTTAAAGATCTGAGAAACTTGTCATTCAAATCATATGTACTGAAGACTCTTCCATAGGACATCAGTTCATTCACAATCCTATAGAATTTCTTATAACACTCAGTTATGCTATCAGACTTTCCTTGTCTAAAGCTCTCATATTCTTGGTTGAGCATTGATTTTTTGTCTTGTCTTACTTCTTCAGATCCTTCCATATAGACAATCAAGGTGTCCCACATCTCTTTTGAAGTCTTGCAATGTATCAGATTTTGGAAGGTGGAATCATCTATTGCACTTACTATGATGTTTTGAGCTCTCTTATCCATAGTGGCTAAGATGATTTCCTCCTTTGTCATTTCTGAAAAATCCTTAGGAGTTTCCTCATTTGTATCTAACACAGAAGTCTTCATTAGAATGTATGGACCTTCTTTCACTATGATATAAATTCTTAGGTCTGAGGCCTCCATAAACAGCCTAACCCTTTCCTTCAAAATTCCAAAGATTTCTTTTCTGTAGATGGGAAGCTTCATCGATCCCAACTCCTTGTGATTCTCACCTGAACCCATTTTCTTGATTCTTGATTCTGCCTTTAGATCTAACTCAGACTGTTAAGTCTTACTTTGAGTAACCTCCCTCTGATACCACTTGACAGTTTTACTTTCAAGATTACCTAGACACCTAGAGGGGGGGGGGGTGAATAGGTTCTTATTTTCTTTTCAAACTTAAGGCAGAATGATTAAGTAATTAAAGACTATTTTCTATGAGTTCTGCAGCTACTTTAGCAATCACAATCACACAATCTAGAACTACACATCACAGATTGCAACAAGTATTTATAGTGGTTCCCCAATATCTGGGTACATCCACTTTCACCCTTCGCCTATCTAGCAGTGTGCTAGATTCAGCCAAACTCCCTTCCTTAACTCAGATCCTCAGATCCTACAGCTCAGAATCCAAAATGGATTCCTACAACTCAGAGTGATACCACACTCCTACAGCTCAGGCAATTTAGCCCTACCTCAGTCTTTATCCAAGACCTACCACTCAGAGATTATCTCTCCTACACTCAGCCTTTATAACATAGGCTTACAACTCAGATCTATATAAATAGATCCTACAGAATTTAGAAAAGAGTTTTATAGAATCTTTCCCTTATTGAGAGAGAAAGGACAAGACAACACCTGATCAGCTGAAGGATGAAATCAACTGAATCTTAGCTTTCTTCAAAGCTTCTTGAATCTGAACTAGCTGAGTTGATTTCCAAACAGCTTCTTGAGAAACCTGTAACAGCTTCCTTCTTGATCTTCAAACGGCTAGATCCCTCTCTATCCAATCCCTTTGAAAATTCTTCAGAATTCTAGGAAGAATTCTCCTTAGACTGATCCTGAGAGGTTGAACCCTTCAGAATGTCTTCTTAGATCTTCTGATGAAGATCTTCTTCAGTGCCTTGCACTTTCTTGATTTGATTCCTTAATCAGTTTTTTTATGTGTGTTGCTTCTCAATAAAATAATTCTTCATTCTACTTCTGAATCTGTCTATTTATAGACCTTCTTTTTGGTGACCGGCTGATCAGGTTTCTAACTGTCTTCTGACAAGTCTGACAGCTTCAGTTAACCTGTTGTAACCCACAGCTGTCAAGTCTTCAAACAGATCTTGTGCCTTTGTCTTGGACAGCAAAGTGTCGAGACTGTCTGTCAGAAAGTGTCGAGACTATCTGTCTATATGTGTCGACACAAGTAACTTTGGTGTCGACACTGCCTCTGGTGAAGCCGACATGTTTGCCTTTAAGTCGACTCAACTTCTGCATACTACAACTTGAGAATGAGTCGACACTGAGTATTTGTGTTGACTCAAACACTTCATCATTCTTCAGCAAATGACTTGGTCTAGACTTGACAATGTGTCGACACAAGTCTTGTGTGTCGACACAGTTGATGTAGATTCAGAACATAGTATGTGTCGACACTGCCTTCAGGTGTCGACACAGCTTTTGTCAACTCTGCCTCTGTGTGTCGACTCAGTCTTCTGGTGTCGACACAAATATTGTCGACTCTGCCTCTGTGTGTCGACTCAGTCTTCTGGTGTCGACACAAATATTATCGACTCTGCCTCTGTGTGTCGACACAGCCTCCTGGTGTCGATACAGTTGATGTCGACTCATTATCTCTGTGTCGACACAGCCTTCTTCAAGTGTCGACACAATCTTCCTGAAGTGTCGACACATCTTCTTCTAGTGTTGACACATGGACTTAGAAATTTTTCCATACTTTTAACTTGCACACATTCAACTTAAACAACATCAAATACACCTTGATGTATATCATTATGCTAAGTTAGGCTTCTTCAAATCAGGTACATATTTTCCAATGTACCCAACAGCTACGGTATGATTACTAATGGTAGCGTATCCTTTTCGGATGTAGCCTATGTTGAAGGATTGGAACACAATCTCATCAGCATAAGCCAACTATGCGACAGAGGATACGTGGTTGAATTTCATGCTGACAAGTGTTTGATAAAATCGATTGACAACATGGAAACTATTTTATTAGGCACTCGAAGCAGAAATATTTTCTGTTTAAATTTCATTTGTATAGACTCTTCCACCCCAGTGTGTCTTTTAGCAAAAAGTAGTGCATCTCTTGCTGACCAAAGGCACAAGAGACTAGCACATATTAATCTCAAAACTATTAATAAACTATTCTCTCAAAACTTAGTACGTGATGCACCTAATGTCAAGTGCATTACGGACAGTCTTTATCACACCTGTATCAAAGGCAAGCAAACAAGGAGTGCATTTAAAAGCATAATAGGCAAGGATTCCAATAAAAAGCTTACAGCTTCTCCATATGGACTTGTTTGGTCCACTGCAAGTTATAAGTTTGGGAGGTAAGGAATATACGTTGGTTATTGTGGATGATTACTCGCGCTTTGAGTGGGTGTTCTTTCTGAAACACAAGTCAGATACCTTCAGTACTGTCACTAGTTTTGTTAGGCAAATCCAGAATGAATACAACTGTTCCATAGTCAAAATCAGAAGTGACAATGGAATGGAATTCAAGTCTGGAGCCATGGCAGAATTCTTCGAAAGTCAAGGTATCTTTCATGAGTTTTCCTCTCCTTGCACTCCACAGCAAAATGGAGTAGCTGAGAGAAGGAACAGAACACTCATAGAGGCTTTCCGGACCATGTTGAGTGATGCCTCACTTCCAGAGTATTTATGGGCTGAAGCCGTCAACACCGCTTGTCACGTGCAAAATCGAGCTCTCATCAACAAGAACCATGATAAGACTCCCTACGAACTTATAAAAGGCAGGAAACCAACCATTTCATATTTTAGAATCTTTGGCTGTAAGTGCTTCGTACTTAACAACGGCAAGTATCACACTACCAAGTTTAGCGAGAAAAGCTTTGAAGGTATTTTTGTAGGTTATAGTAGCCATAGTAAGGCCTATAGAGTATTTAATAGAAAAACTATGGTGGTAGAAGAGTCGGTACACATTGTATTTGATGAGACGAGTCTGCTGCAAAGCAACTCTTTTAGTATGCCTATTGAAGATGCAGGTACAAAGATGAAGGAACTCAGCTTGGATGAATCTACTCAAGATAAAGATGAGACGTTCATCAAGATCACTTCTACAACCCCTATTGGAGAGGTAGATGATCAAGATGAAGAACACATCCCAGCTGAAGATGCAACTCCAGTGGCTGAAGAGATCCCAGATGCAAGGACTCTAGAGTTCAGACACGTGAAGGATCATCCCTTAGACCAAATCATAGGAGATCCTCGGGATGGCGTCAAAACTCGTCGAGGTACAACTAACGAAAATTTACACTTAAGTTTTCTTTCACAGGTTGAACCAAAGAAATTTTAGGAAGCCAACTCCGACGCATCCTGGATTCTATCCATGGAAGATGAGCCGAATCAGTTCAAACGATGCAAAGTTTGGACACTTGTCCCTAGACCCAAGAGGAAGAACGTCATTGGGACAAAATGGGTCTACCGGAACAAGATGGACGAAGATGGAACAATTATAAAGAATAAAGCCAGACTTGTCGCCAAGGGCTATCGTCAAGAAGAAGGAATCGACTTTGACCAAACATATGCTCCAGTGGCAAGACTGGAGGCGATCAGGTTATTCCTTGCCTACGCTGCACTTAAGGGCTTTACCGTCTATCAGATGGACGTAAAGTCCGCCTTCCTGAATGTCAACATAAAGGAAGAAGTGTATGTAGAGCAACCGCCAGGTTTCGTTGACTCAACTTTTCCTAATCATGTTTATTTACTGCAAAAAGCCTTATATGGTATTAAACAAGCTCCTCGAGCTTGGTATGAAACATTGTCTACCTTTCTTCTTGAAAACAAGTTCACAAGAGGAAAGATAGACAAGACATTATTTCTTAGGGAAATAAAAGGCAAGATTTTGCTAGTGCAAATCTATGTCGATGACTTTATTTTTGGCTCCACAGATAACAACCTCTGCAAGAAGTTTTCTAAACTTATGCAAGGGAAGTTTGAAATGAGCAGTATGGGAGAGCTGAAGTATTTCTTAGGGCTTCAAGTGAAACAATCTGAGGATGGAATTTTCATCTCACAGACCAAGTTCACCAAAGAGCTACTTACGAAATTCGGAATGGAGAATGCAACCTCTATGAGGACTCCAATGGCCTCAGCTATGTCTCTGGACAAGGATGAGAAAGGGAAACCTTTTGATGAAACCATGTACAGAAGCATAATTGGGTCCCTGCTCTACCTTACCGCAAGTAGACCAGATATAATGTTTTCTACATATGTATGTGCTAGATTTCAGGTGAACTCTAAGGAATCTCACTACATTACTGCAAAGCGAATCTTGAGATAACTCAAAGGAACACCAAATCTTGGCTTATGGTACCCAAGAAGTAATGATAGTAAACTAATTGGATTTTCAGATACAGATTTTGCAGGAAGCAAAGACGACAGGAAAAGTACTTCCGGGACTTGCCAATTTCTCGGAAGGAGACTTATTTCCTGGAGCAGTAAGAAGCAGAACTGTGTAGCCATCTCAACGGCTGAATTAGAGTATATATCTACAGGCAGCTGTTGTGCACAGCTTCTATGGATCAAGAATCAATTTGAAGACTATAACATGAAGTTCCAGAACGTTCCTCTATTTTGCGACTCATCCAGCGCAATAGCAATCGCCAACAACCTAGTCTCCCACAGCCGGATAAAGCACATAGATCTTCGATATCACTTCATCCAGGAGCATGTGGAAAATGGAGACATAGATCTACAATATGTCTCCACAGACAGGCAAGTTGCAGATATATTCACCAAACCGCTGGAGGAGTCCAAGTTTTCATTCTTCAAAACGGAACTCGGGCTGCTCAACAAAGAGGAATAGTGATGGTGGATTCAAAGACATGCTCAGAGTTAAAGATATCAGTGGCAGTAAAATTCTCCCAAGCAAATCGTCCTTCAAAGTGATATACTCGAGTATATAGAGACTTATACACGAGTAAACGGAAAATACTCGAGTAACAAAATTTCCATACTCGAGTAGTTGGTAATCTACTCGTGTATGTACTCGACCTACTCGTGTATACTCCATCTCATACTCGTGTATACTCCATCTCATACTCGTGTATGGAGAAATATACTCGAGTATACGGCAATCAGTAATTTGAAAATCTCCTTTTTCTTATTCGCACCAAGGTGTTTGCCGCTCCGTAACATGTATGATTTTATCCTTATCACTCCTACTTAAACCTAATTAAGGTCATATATATATTTAGAAAAATCGGAAATCCTTCCACTCCTCATTCTCCCGAGTAGCCGTCGTCGCTTCATATTCCGGGACCCGCAGAGCTCTGTCGTTTTCGTCTCTTCCGTACTCCAGAATCGCCGATGGCTCCCTCCTCCAAGATCGGAATCGGCTCAGAGCTCGCCCCTGAAAGTATAGCCGACCTCTCCGATGATTTCCGAAACCTGCTAATTCTATTCGACACCGCCGGACTCTCGTTCATCCTCCAGACACCATGCAAAGTCATTTTCCCTACAGTCGAGGAATTCTACAAAAATCTGAAGGTCAAGCGCAATGGTAAAGTTCTAAAATCCAAGGTCAGTGGGATCAAAATCCGTCTGGACAAAACTTCCTTAGCTACTCTGTTAAAGTTGCCAGTGGTGGATGAAGAAGATGATCTGACTCCTGAAGATTCCGACAGAACCAGCCTCTTCTGTGGAACAAACCCTGAAGCATATTCGTTCCGCCGTGCAGATTTCAATTCAGAGGGCAAATTTCTTGTGGATGTGATTGCCAAAGTTCTTCTATGCAAAACCTATTCCCTCAGAGATATTTCCCAAAATCTTTCTGACGTTATGCAAGCCATAGTCTGCCGGAAGAAATTCTAGTTTGGAATGATGATACTGGACAAAATCAGAGAAAGTGTGAAACAACCAAGCTATGCTAGGATTATCTCACTCCTCCTCAATGAGATTAATCCTACAGTGTTTGATTTATCAAAAGGCACTCCCCTCCATCATATGAAGAAAGTATCCATCCTCTCAATCCAAAGATATGAAATCAAACTCCTCAACACTGCCCAAGCCTCAAAAGCAGCTGTTACCTCAAAAGATGAGCCCAGAGAGCCCCTTGTATCAGATGACAAGATTCCATCTCCTCCTTTACATCACACTATTACCACCTCGGGTGCAATAGTTGAGGGGGAGCCTGCCTCATCTAATCCTCAGCACAAAGCTTCAGAAGACTCTTCTCAGCAAGATCTGATCCAAGATCCTACTCCTCCTCCTTCTCCACCTCCAGAAGATCTCACCTCAGAAGTTCAAGCTCAAGAAAACCTTCTCTCTACTGCTGAAGATATTAACAGACTGATCGATGAACTCAGGTCAGATGCTCCAGTGTTTCAAGATGATTCAGTTATGCTATCTCCTGAGGATCACTCTCAAGCAGATCCTTCCCCTGCTAAGGATCCTTCTCCTTCCCCTGCTAAGGATCCTTCTCCCTCCCCTGCAAAGGTACCCCCTACCTCTCCTGCTCAGTCCCCTGATAAACAACAAGGTCAGCTAGAGATTAATCTACTGTCTAATGACGAGGACATGTCTCCAGAACCAGTGGATGCTCCCCTGAGGACACTAGACTTCTCTCTTCCCTCTTTCATCAATATAGAAGATTCAGTTGTGATACCACCCTTCAAGAGAGCTGAAAGCTCAGTTGTGATTACTGAAATTCCCCCCTGGGTTGCTCCTATTCCCTCAGCCTCTGCCCCAGCCTCAGATCCCTCTAGCTCCTCAGATTTTGTTAGTCAGATTGGGCAAATGTTCCGTGAACAGAGAAAATACTTTAATGATTCTCTGGCATCAGTGAATAACAAGATCTCTACTCTTGAAACTGAGATGAGTAGAGGCTTTGCTGAAATTCTGAAAGTGATGATAGATACAACTCTAGAGGGGGGGGGGGGGGGTGAATAGAGTATTCAAAAATTAGGACACCCTACTCAACTTCCTTAGAGTTAATTTGCAGAATTAGTTTATAGATATTGATAACCCTAGAGCCTAACACAAAGTGTAGTGCACAAAAGAGAGCTAACTGTAATTACAATTAAGCTTGGGATCCTATCACAGCAACTAGCAATCCTAGTTATTTCTATTCACAGCCACAGTACAATAAATTAAATAAACAGTACAGACGACACAAGAAATTTTATAGTGGTTCCCTCTAAATAGGTACATCCACTCTTCTACCACCCTGGTAGGAATCCACTACAGGTTTTTGTTCAGGTGCCCTTCCACCAACTGATCTGCTTCAGGTAGATCAAGTAGACCTTTGAGCTTTTGATCAGGAGCTCAAAATCCAACACAGGTTTTTTATCAGGTGCCCTGCCACCAAGGGTTCACTTTTGAAGGGAGTAATAACCCTTTGTACAGGAGGTTGAGAGAGTTAAGACTTCTTCTCTATTGTTTAACAGATAGAGAAGCTAGTGGATTGCACAGAGCTAGATAGCTCTAAAGAATCAAGGCTCCCCCTGGCTTAGAGAATATCCAGGAAGGAGTCTTGCTTCAGGGTGCAGGAACTCTTTAGAACTAAGACAAAGAACTGTCTTGAGGTTCTGAAGGAGAAGCTTGAAGAGGACTCTTGATTTGGAAAAGGTGTTCTTCTTCAAAACGGCTTCCTTTCTTCTTCTTCTTCTAAAGGCCTCTGAGTGAAAGTCTTCCTGTAAGCAGGATGAACTCAGGATGAAGAAGAATGCTGAAGAGAATGATCTTCTCAATTGAATGTAAATTTCTGAGAGCTGTAGAACATTCTTGCTTTTTCTCTTTCTCTATGCTGCTGAGTGTATATGAGTTCTATCTCTCTATTATGAATATATATCACTGTTCTTCTTTCAAAAGAAGCTCTTTAAATATGAGCCTTTGCAACGGCTTTAATTTGAGTTTGAATCTTTGTCTTCTTCTGGAATCAGCAATCTGGGCTGCAAAAAGCATAAAACAAAAAACTAAACCTGCAAACAGACATGCTATAAGAGGATAAAGCTTTCTAAGAAGCTGCATAACCAATCAGATAAGAAGGGTGCAAGAAAAAGGGCACATCAGAAAGAACTCTTTACAGCCAGAAAAGACTTTCTGAGTCTAACGGCAATAAAGGACAGTCTGGCAGATAAAGCAGAAATTGTATTTCAACTAATAAGACAAAACACTTTGACAGATAAAGATTGGCTCATGCATAAGGAATGGAGCAGAGATTGCATGGAAATAATAGCACAAATTTACAGAAATAATATGCCAAATAAATATGAAATAAATCATAGATTAGAAGAGGACAAAATTACTAAAGACATACAGCAAAACGTCGAACGACCCTCGGAGATCGTCGAACGAAGCACAGAGATCGTCGACCTATCAAACAGATAGTCGAATGATACAGATAGTCGAACTATCAAAGCAGATAGTCGAACTACCACAGAAGATAGTCGAACTATCAGGACAGATAGTCGAGCTATCAGATAGTTGACCTATCAAGACAGATAGTCGAATTATCAAGCAAAACAGATAGTCGACCTATCAAACAGATAGTCGAACTATCAAACAAAACAGATAGTCGACCTATCAAACAGATAGTCGAACTATCAAAGAAAACAGATAGTCGACCTATCAAACAGATAGTCGAACTATCAAAGAAAACAGATAGTCGACCTATCAAAACAGATAGTCGAACTATCAAACAAAACAGATAGTCGACCTATCAAACAGATAGTCGAGCTATCAAAGAAAGCAGATAGTCGACCCATCAAACAGATAGTCGAACTATCAGATAGTTGAACTATCCAAGCAGATAGTCAAACTATCAAAGAAAAAAGATAGTCGACCTATCAAACAGATAGTCGAACTATTAAAGAAAACAGATAGTCGACCTATCAAACAGATAGTCGAACTATCAGATAGTTGAACTATCCAAGCAGATAGTCGAACTATCAAACACAGCAGATAGTCGACCTATCAAACAGATAGTCGAACTATCAAAGAACACAGATAGTAGACCTATCAAACAGATAGTCGAACTATCAGATAGTTGAACTATCCAAGCAGATAGTCGAACTATCAAGAAATCTGTCTAGTCAAAAGACGTCGAGTGGGGTTCAACGATTGGCAAGGAAGATTCCACAGAACGTCGAGCTAACAAGATTTGAATTAACTCAAAGATAGACGATCTGCTGACAGACAAACGTCGACCAACTGATAGACGATCGTCGAACAGTCGATAGACGATAGTCGAGCGGCGTTCGACCATAGTCGAACAAAAAACAACATAACCAAATTTTCATCTGGAAAAGTGACAACTCTAAATCTAGAGCAAACTAACTAAACAACTAACCTTTGACCATAGATAAATCTTGGGTCAAGAGACAGAAAGAGAGGACTGAACTCAAATCCAAAACTAGGGTACCAACAATCTCCCCCTATTTGAGTTAAGTCTCTCAACAATAAAAAACACAAAACAAACTACTGAAAATAAATAAAATGCAGGAAGGGAAATAACTAAGCAGCAGATAACATCAATCAAATAGACAAATAAATAACTGTCAATCAATGAATTTTAAGGAGCTTCAGAATTTGGTTTAGACTCAGAGGAACTAGGAATACAAGTAATTTTTCTAAAAGGGTCTAGAGCTTCTTTCTTTGATAGCTTTAGATCTTGCTCTCCAACTATTTTAGATTCTGATGCCCTTGGAACAACTGCTTCAGGATGCTTTTCCATGTATTTTGAAGGGTCAAATACCTCAGGTCTAACCTGAAATTTATCAAGCTCCTTCTTTTTGAATTTGGACATAGTTGTTAATCATGTAGTATCTTTACCTTCAGCTTTAGCTTTCCTAATTTGGGCTAATCCAACAAGCTCAAGAAATCGAGCCATCCGAAAATCAGGATCAAGCTCTTGACTTTCATACACATTCTCACAAGTTAGATCTACAGGTTTCACAGCTTTAAATTTAAAAGACATATCTAGCAGGCTTTTAGCTGGCACTTTTTCCTGAATAACTAGAGAAGAAGGAGGAGCAAACTCAGCAAATTTCTTACTCGATTTTTCAGAGAAAATAATTCTTTTACCTTTTGAAATATCTTTCACTGCATGATCTGGCTTTGAAGAAGATGTGCTCTTGAATTCTTTGGAAGGAGGAGGAGAAAAGGTTGGTTTCTGATAAACCACCTCCTTCACTTGTTCCTTTGCATCAGCATCATGTCTTTGGTAACCAGATTGCGATCTGCCATGATATCCTTGAATGCTTTTCCTTTGATAAGACTGGGATGGAGTAAACCTATCAGACAGAGTAGAAGGATTTGCAGACAAGTTTCCAGAGGCTCCTGCATTGGGAGGTGGAGGAGGGGGACCTCTGGGAGTCCATCTTGGAGCAGGACTGTCATACCTTTTAGACTTCTTCCTTAACTTTTGTTGATTCTTAAAGAATCCCATCCAATGCTGAAACTCTTTAGATTTGGGATCAATACCTTTCAAGATATAAAAGGGGATATCATTATCAGGGTTTGGAGGAGGAGGAGCCACAGCTTTTCTTTTCTTCTTAGCAAATTTCTTTTTCTTGGAATCTTCAGATTCATCAGAATCATCCTCATCCTCAGAATTTGATGAAGAAGGAAGATCATAAGGATCAAACACCTCTTGTACAGCTCTTTCTTTCTCTTTTAAGACAGCTCTTTCTAACTCTTCTTCAAGGGCATCCTGTGCCAAAAGAGTGTCTAGGTCTAATCCAGGGGTGTCATCCCAAACAGTAGACTTTTTCATTTGAATTTCTGAAACCTTTTCTTGTTCATCAGTAACTGTCATGGGGACCAGTTCTTCTTGCACTGCTAACTAAGCTGGCTGAGCAGCCTCAGGATCTTGAACAAGTGGTTCTGGTTCAGGTTGAACTTCTAGAGCTGGTTGATGATCAAGCTCTTGGACAGCTAATACTTCTTCCATTATATCTGTAGTATTATGAACACAAATTTGCTAAATGACATTTTATCATTCCTTCTAGGTATTCCTATACTAACATGCCAGTTATCAAGTCTAGAAAATGAGTAAAAGAGTTACCTTCAGGATTTTCCTTAGAATGTCCTAACTCCCATAATTCATCTAGGAAGGAGGTAATGACTCCTTCTAGGTAGAGGGCAACCAGGGGAGTGGAGCATTCTTCTAGGCAGACTTTGACAACAAACTCAGATTTCATTATAGCATCAGAAATATCTTTTTCAGACAGAGGAGGAGCTGATTCTTCTATCTCTTTTTCTGTATCTGCAGGAGGATCTGCTGGACGAGAGGCCAAGGGCAGTTCAGAGGCATCTTCATAGAGCATCTCCCCCTGCCTGATTTTAGTGGAAACTGAAACCAGGCCCCTAGATAAAGAGGGTTCAGCAGATTTTGAGAGGGCTTGGATGGCGGCAGTCAAAGAAGAGATGGAGGATACAAGGGGAGCAATTGCCTCTTCAATCATGATTTTGATTGAAGGAGTAATTAACTCCAGGATGCTTGAGATGAAGGCTGGGGTGATTTCAAATGAAGGTGGGGGAATCACAGTAGATGTATGAACAGCAAGGATGGTGTATTCTTGATGAGATGGAGAAAGAACTGGAGAATGATGGGTGGATGCAAGAAGATCAACATGATCTGAATGAAGAATTGGTGACTGAGGAGGAGTGGAAAGCTCAGAAGCTAATAAATCAAAACTAGGATGAGATATCCTAGCAAGATGAGAAGGGAGAGGAGATGCTGGAGGTGATGCATGGAGAATTGTGGAGGAATCAAGAAAATGAGATGCATAGGATGGAACTTCAACTGAAGTAGATGGTGGCACTTCAGTAGAGGTTGAAGGTAAGGCAGAAGAAGTGGATGGAAAGGAGAGATTGGCTGAGCCTGCTTCTTGAAGGGGGGGAGTGACTGAAGCATTCCTTATGATCTCAGATGCAATTGGAGCAACCCCTGCTGGAGCGGGCTTCAGAAAACTCTTTTTCCACTTAACAAACAGGGTTGGGTCCATCTTTTTGCTGGCATTGATTGAAGTAGAAGCTGAGACCAACAGATGGGGATATTTCTCCTTTAGAAAAATCCCAAACACCCTACCCAGGGTAACTTCCTTCTTGTTATTCTTTTTCCTTATCAAATCAAACAAAACTCCTGCCCAGTTAATCTGCTTCTTGTTCACGATGGCACACATCAGGGCAAACTGTTGCCTGGTAATATTATCATGGGCAGAGTGCTTTCCCAGAAGCACTTTTCCGACTAGTTCAGCAAGGAACTTTATCTTCAACAGAAAATTCACCTTCAACAGCTTAGAAGGAATGCCGTCAGCATGTCCTAGTTCAGTCAACATTCTCCCAAACTCAGGGGTATCTTGCTCATAATCCTCTTCCCCATTCAATAATCCAAAAATTTCAGTTAAAACGGCGGGAGTCAAAATTACCTCTTCTCCGCCTATTGTTCCGTTCATAAAGTCGTCATTAGAGGACGAAGTGAATGCCCATTCTTTAATCTCAGGAATGTTTATCTTTATTCTTGTTGACATGAACTTTTCCAATCCTTGATCTTTGCATAGGTTGAGGATTTCTACTATAGCAGATTCACAGCAGCTGAAAGAATCAAAGTCCACGCTGAAGCCAGCATCGAACTTCACCAAGGACAGGAGAGCTGGAGCAATCACCATCGAAGGGGTTAGAGAAGACGAGAGAGACGGCGAAGGCGAAATGGCAGAAATCGCGAGACAGGGAGCAAGCAGAAAGACGGAATGCGAGAAGACGCTCTCCGTCGACGATAAAAGGAACGATCTCTTAACCTAGGTCGACCATCGGTTTTAATATTAAACCAGCAATCGTCGATCTATTTTAAAAGATACTGGAGACGATAGTCGAACGGTCGTTCGACGATCGTTCCTGAAGCAGAGTAGTCGATCAATCGTTCGACTATTTCCGTCTTCACAAACAACAAGCTGTCGTCAACCATAGTTCGACGATAGGCTCGACCTATTCGACGATCTGCGAACGTCGGTCGACGATCTGCGAACGTCGGTCGACGATCTTCAAGCAGATAAGCTATCATCAACCATAGGTCGACGATAGGCTTGATCCGATCGACTATCTTCGAACGTCGTTCGACGATCTTCAAACAGGTTTCAACAAAGGCAGACATCACACTTAGTCTTTTCCATTAATCATGCCTAGTTGAACCAAAAAGAACAGATGCTTCTGTTCATCTAAGGGCTTGGTGAAAATATCACCTCTCTGAAGGTCAGTGGATATGAACTCAAGGCTGATCTTGTTCTTTTCCGTACAATCTCTCAGGAAATGGTGTCTAATCTCAATGTGCTTGGTTCTAGAGTGGTGCACAGGATTTTGTGCAATGGAGATAGCACTGGTACTGTCATACATGATTTTTGTGTTCTTGTGTGTGTACCCATAATCCAAAAGCTGGTTTTGAATCCACAGGATCTGTGAACAACAACTAGCAGCTGCTATATATTCAGCCTCTGCAGTTGAAGTTGAGACAGAAGCCTGCTTCTCACAGAACCAAGAGACCAATCTCTCTCCCAGGAACTGACAAGTTCCTGAGGTACTTTTCCTATCAACTCTACAACCAGCATAATCAGAATCAGAGTATCCAATTAACTCAAATTCTGATTCAGCTGGGTACCATAGTCCTAGATTTGGACATCCCTTCAGGTATCTCAAAATTCTTTTGAGAAGAATCAAATGAGATTCCTTGGGGTTGACCTGGAATCTAGCACACAGGCATGTAGCAAATATTATATCTGGCCTACTTTCAGTTAAATACAATAGGGAACCAACAATGGCCCTATAATTCTTTTGATCAATAGGCTTACCCTGATCATCAGAATCTATAACTACATTAGTAGCCATAGGTGTATGCATTGCTGAAGCATCAGCCATCCCAAACTTCTTTACCAATTCCTTGGCATATTTGGATTGGGAGATGAAGATGCCATCAACATCTTGCTTTACTTGGAGACCAAGAAAGTAAGACAGCTCACCCATACTACTCATCTCAAACTTAGAATGCATCAAGTCAGAGAACTTTTTGCACAGTTTGGGATCAGTGGAACCAAAAATAATATCATTCACATACACTTGAACTAACAGGATTGTGTCCTTGTGGTGCTTGACGAAAAGGGTTCTATCAACTACTCCCCTAACAAAGTTGTTCTCTAACAAGAAACTAGCTAGAGTCTCATACCAGGCTCTGGGTGCTTGTTTGAGTCCATAAAGAGCTTTTTGCAACTTGAAAACATGTGAGGGCTGAGTTGAAGAAACAAACCCAGGTGGTTGTTCAACAAATACCTCTTCCTTTAGCTCACCATTTAGAAAGGCACTTTTGACATCCATCTGAAAGACCTTAAACTTCATATAGGCTGCATAGGCTAGAAAGATCCTTATTGCCTCTAGCCTTGCAACAGGAGCAAAGGTTTGGTCATAATCTATACCTTCCTCCTGTCTGTATCCCTGAGCTATAAGCCTAGCTTTGTTCCTTACAATAATTCCATTTGCATATAACTTGTTTCTAAACACCCACTTGGTGCCTATGATCAGTTGGCCTTTAGGTCTTGGAACCAAAGTCCATACTTTACATCTTTCAAACTGATTGAGTTCCTCTTACATAGCAATGATCCAGTGGGGATCTAACTCAGCATCTTTAATAGTGAGGGGCCCAATCTGTGAAAGGAAACAAGCATGCATCACATCCTGTCTTAATTGATGTCTTGTTTGAACACAAGCTGATATGTATCCAATCACTTGAGATGTAGGATGATCTCTAAGTGTGACAACATCAACAGGTGGTATGTGATCTTCAGCAACAATTGGGATTAATTCCTCGGGAGGAATTTGATCTACTATTGGTGGTACAGCAACAACATCTACAAAGTCTTCATCACTGTCTGATTAAGTGATATGAAGAGTTGATAGATAGAGAATCTCTTGAGTGACATCTTTACTAGATTCTGGTACCTGCAATGAACTTGAGGAAGGAGAAGTTTCCTTCTTGTAAAACATCTGGGATTCATCAAAAGACACATGCACAGATTCCTCAATTTTAGAAGATGATTTATTAAATACCCTATAAGCTTTGCTTACTTGGGAATATCCAAGAAAAATTCCCATTGAAGCTTTTGCTTCAAACTTTCTAAGGTATTCTTTATTATTGTTATGAATGTATACTACACAACCAAATACTCTAAAATAATTTATTTTAGGTTTCTTTCCTTTAAGCAACTCATAAGGAGTTTTACTCTTAAGCTTGTGTATAAGGCTTCTGTTCAAGACATAATTAGCTGTGCTAATAGCTTCTGCCCAATAAGAAAGAGGCATGTTAGCATCTGCCAATAATGTACTAGCAGCTTCAATCAGGGTTCTATTTTTCCTTTCCACTACCCCATTTTGTTGGGGAGTTCTAGGAGCAGAGAAGCTATGTTTGATACCTTCTTTCTCACAGAATTCTTGTATGAGAAGAGACTCAAACTCAGTACCATGATTACTTCTGATCAAGGCAACATGAGTAGAATACTCAGTCTGCACACATAGTAGAAAATCTGTAAGAACTTTGAAGTTATCAGCCTTAGTTCTCAAGAAGAACACCCAAGTGAACCTAGAGACGTCGTCTACAATTACTAAAGTGTAATACTTCCCTCCTAGACTCTGTACATTTATTGGGCCAAAAAGGTCCAAATGTAATAAATACAGGATTCTAGGTGAATCACTTTTATTTACAGATTTGAAGGAATTTTTGGTTTGCTTGCCTAATTGACAAGCCTTGCATAGGCTCTCCTTCTTGTAGGGGCAAAAAGGTAAACCTCTAACAAGGTTGTATTTAGATAACCTAGATATGTTCTTGAGGTTAACATGGCTAAGCCTTTTATGTCATAAGTTGTTGTTATTTGTTACTTCATTAGATAAGCAGATTTCAGAATGGGTTGAATTAAAATCTACTAAATAAATATTACCTTGTCTAATACCTACTAACACAACATTACTATTTAAAGTAATATTATAAAGAGTGTTAGTGAATGATACCTGATATCCTGCATCACATAACTGACTTACTGAGATAAGGTTATGCTTCAGTCCAGTTACATATGCAACCCTTTTGAAAGTTACTGCTCCAATGGTAATCCTACCATAACCTTCAGTTTGACCACAGCTAGAATCCCCAAAGATCACCTTTGGTCCAAGCTTGGCCTTGAACTTTGATAGATTTTCTTTATTCCTTGTCATATATTTGGAGCAACCACTATCCAAATACCACTTGCCCTGAGTGATAGGATAGGTCTTCACCTATAGTGAGTTAAGTTAAACATTGTGGACCTAGGTAACCTTGGGTCCATTATTCTTCACATAATAAAAACTAGAAATAAAAGAATAGGCAGGTTGGGGTTTATAACCTAAAGGGTAAGATCTCCTAGGTGGGATGCTCCATGCAGTTAATGGGTACACAAACCTAGGGTTTCTATTCATATTCAGGTTTCTAAGGTTCTGATTATAGTTTTGAAAATCAAATTGAAAACGTCGATCGGCGTTCGACGATGGATGCTCAGATCGTCAAGCTTCGTTCGACCACTGAGCCTGTGATCATCAAGCAGCATTCGACGCTTTTTGTATTTCCTTAAACTTTTGTTTTCTTTTATCTCTCTTAGCTTTATTTAAGGCTTGATTAACTTGTCTTACTTGCTCAGTGTTCTTTATCCCATCAGCTGAAATAAAGTTCACTGGAGTTGAAAGATGATTTTTAAGGATAATTGGGGGTTCACATGATGAAGCTCCTAAGCCTAGCTTATTATTGCCTAACCTAGTGTTTGTCATGCTGGTGATTTCTAGCAACTTAAGGCTTCTACTATTTAATGATTCTTCCAATCTCTTGGACTTTGCTAGTTCATTTTAAAGAAATTTTATTTCATCACTAGATTTAGTGAGTTCTGCTTCTAACCTAGCATTTTCAATGGAGATGGATTCTGATTCAGCTAACTTATTTCTAAGTTCTTTAATCTCCTTTTCTGAACTAATTAAATCTAAGAAAAGGGATTTAAACTCAGTTTTTTAAATTCAGAAGAAGAAAAGTCATATGAAGATAATACCTGATCTTCTGTAGGCATCTCTTCATCATCATCAGAACTCTCTGCAGCTGAATGATTGCTGCAGGCATCAATAGCCATAAGGCAGATTTCCTTTGCTTCTTCTCTTCCTCATCCTCACTAGAGCTTGAGGAGGAAGATTCCTCATCTGAATCACTCCAAGTTTCAGCAACAAATCCCTTCTCTTTTTTCTTGTTTTTATAGGAGGAGGACTTGGAGTGTTTCCTGTGATGTTCCTTTTCCTTTCTCTTTTCTTTGCTCTTTTCCTCTGGACACTCTGGTAGAATGTGTCCAGGTTTCCTGCAACCATAACAAATGATTTCTTTAGTAGGAGGTCTATCATACCTTGGTTTATCTTCATATCTTGAAGATTTCTTTCTGAAGTCTTTTCTTCCCATCTTGAGAAACCTTTTGGCAAAGAGTTCCATCAGCTCCTCATTAGATTGGCTTCCTTCAGAAGCATCAACAGCTTTGAGAGCAAGAGTTTGCTCTTTTCTTGCTAGAGTTGGAGTCTTTGCTTCAGCCTCAGCTTCCCTGGTCTTCAGCACTTGCTCAAAAGACTTGAGCTTGCCAAGGAGAGCTTCTGTTGAGATTTCAGTTGTACTTCTGGCCTCCTTGATAGGCCAGATCCTAAGATCCCATGTGCTGGGGAAGCACATCAATATTTTATCATTGACCTCTGTCAATGTAATTTCCTTATCAAGTGTTCTCAGCTCATTGATGATTGAGCTGAGTCTAGTGTACATGGCTTCAACTGATTCATATTCAGTTTTCTTGAAGTTTTCATACTGGGATATAAGGTTGGACCTTCTGTCCTTCCTTTCATCAGCTGAACCAGCTACAATCTAGTTCAGTGAGTCCCACATGGCTTTTGCAGAGGTGCAATCAGCCACTTTCTGGAAAATTTCATCAGGCATAGTCTGAGCCAGAATGTTCATAGCTTTGGCATCAGCTATCTTTGCCTTCTTGTAGGTATCATTGTAATCTAGAGGAGGCACTGCACTTAGATTTGTAGATGTTGTAGCAGTGGTTACAGCAGGAGGTGCTGGAGGTCCTGTCAAAATAGAAGAGAAAATGTCTTCATCAATAGAGTTCATATATAATCTTATTCTTGCCTTCCAGATGCTAAACTTAGCTAAGTTGCATGCTGGAGGTCTGGTGCTTGAGTAATCCTTGGACTGGGCCATGAAGTGAATATCTATAAGCTTGGTATCTATCAGGATCTTGTGACTCAGGTGTTAGCCTGTACAGTCAGTCAACCTCCCTCTGATACCAATTAAAAGTGATGATAGATACAACTCTAGAGGGGGGGGGGGGTGAATAGAGTATTCAAAAATTAGGACACCCTACTCGACTCCCTTAGAGTTAATTTGCGGAATTAGTTTATAGATATTGATAACCCTAGAGCCTAACACAAAGTATAGTGCACAAAAGAGAGCTAACTGTAATTACAGTTAAGCTTGGGATCCTATCACAGCAACTAGCAATCCTAGTTATTTCTATTCACATCCACAGTACAATAAATTAAATAAACAGCACAGACGACACAAGAAATTTTATAGTGGTTCCCTCTAAATAGGTACATCCACTCTTCTACCACCCTGGTAGGAATCCACTACAGGTTTTTGTTCAGGTGCCCTGCCACCAACTGATCTGCTTCAGGTAGATCAAGTAGACCCTTTGAGCTTTTGATCAGGAGCTCAAAATCCAACACAGGTTTTTGATCAGGTGCCCTGTCACCAAGGGTTCACTTTTGAAGGGAGTAATAACCCTTTGTACATGAGGTTGAGAGAGTTAAGGCTTCTTTTCTATTATTTAATAGATTAGAGAAGCTAGTGGATTGCACAGAGCTAGATAGCTCTAAAGAATCAAGGCTCCCCCTGGCTTAGAGAATATCTAGGAAGGAGTCTTGCTTCAGGGTGCAGGAACTCTTTAGAACTAAGACAAAGAACTGTCTTGAGGTTCTGAAGGAGAAGCTTGAAGAAGACTCTTGATTTGGAAAAGGTGTTCTTCTTCAAAACAGCTTCCTTACTTCTTCTTCTTCTTCTTCTAAAGGCCTCTGAGTGAAAGTCTTCCTGTAAGCAGGATGAATTCAGGATGAAGAAGAATGCTTAAGAGAATGATCTTCTCAGTTGAATGTAAATTTCTGAGAGCTGTAGAACTTTCTTGCTTTTTCTCTTTCTCTATGCTGATGAGTGTATATGAGTTCTATCTCTCTATTATGAATATATATCACTGTTCTTCTTTCAAAAGAAGCTCTTTAAATATGAGCCTTTGCAACGGCTTTAATTTGAGTTTGAATCTTTGTCTTCTTCTGGAATCAGCAATTTGGGCTGCAAAAAGCATAAAGCAAAAAACAAAACCTACAGACAGACATGCTATAAGAGGATAAAGCTTTCTAAAAAGCTGCATAACCAATCAGATAAGAAGGGTGCAATAAAAAGGTCACATCAGAAAGAACTCTTTACAGCCAGAAAAGACTTTCTGAGTCTAACGACTATAAAGGACAGCCTGGCAGATAAAGCAGAAATTGTATTTCAACTAATAAGATAAACCACTTTGACAGATAAAGATTGGCTCATGCATAAGGAATGGAGCAGAGATTGCATGGAAATAATAGCACAAATTTACAGAAATAATATGCCAAATAAATATGAAATAAATCATAGATTAGAAGAGGACAAAATTACTAAAGACATACTGCAAAATGTCGAACGACCCTCGGAGATCATCGAACGAAGCACAAAGATCTTCGACCTATCAAACAGATAGTCGAATGATACAGATAGTCGAACTATCAAAGCAGATAGTCGAACTACCACAGAAGATAGTCGAACTATCAGGACAGATAGTCGAGCTATCAGATAGTCGACCTATCACGACAGATAGTCGAACTATCAAGCAAAATAGATAGTCGACCTATCAAACAGATAGTCGAACTGTCAAACAAAACAGATAGTCGACCTATCAAACAGATAGTCGAACTATCAAAGAAAACAGAGAGTCGACTTATCAAACAGATAGTCGAACTATCAAAGAAAATATATAGTCGACCTATCAAAACAGATAGTCGAACTATCAAACAAAACAGATAGTCGACCTATCAAATAGATAGTCGAGCTATCAAAGAAAGCAGATAGTCGACCCATCAAACAGATAGTCGAACTATCAGATAGTTGAACTATCCAAGCAGATAGTCGAACTATCAAAGAAAACAGATAGTCGACCTATCAAACAGATAGTCGAACTATCAAAGAAAACAGATAGTCGACCTATCAAACAGATAGTTGAACTATCCAAGCAGATAGTCGAACTATCAAACACAGCAGATAGTCGACCTATCAAACAGATAGTCGAACTATCAAAGAACACAGATAGTCGACCTATCAAACAGATAGTCGAACTATCAGATAGTTGAACAATCCAAGCAGATAGTCGACCTATCAAACAGATAGTCGAACTATCAGATAGTTGAACTACCCAAGCAGATAGTCGAACTATCAAGAAATCTGTCTGGTCAAAATACGTCGAGCGGGGTTCGACGATCGGCGAGGCAGATTCCACAGAACGTCGAGCTAACAAGAGTTGAACTAACTCAAAGATAGACGATCTGCTGACAGACAAACGTCGACCAACTGATAGACGATCATCGAACAGTCGATAGACGAGAGTCGAGCAGCATTCGACCATAGTCGAACAAAAAACAACATAACCAAATTTTCATCTGGAAAAGTGACAACTCTAAATCTAGAGCAAACTAACTAAACAACTAACCTTTGACCATAGATAAATCTTGGGTCAAGAGACAGAAAGAGAGGACTGAACTCAAATCCAAAACTAGGGTACCAACAAATTCAAGCAAACACTGATGAGCTCAAGAGACTATTTCAGTTGGGTGGCAAAGACCTAGATCATACTATCACTAGTATAGGTGTACTCAAAGATCAAGCTGAAACAGTTGCAAATAATCAGATTCAATTGGAAAAGGATGCTGCCGCAAATGTTATGAAAGTTTGTGATGAAGTTGGAACATTTAGAGATGAAGCAATTGCCCAACTCTCAGTAGATATCACCAAGGGGGAGAAGATAGTCAAAGAACAAGTTGAAAAAAATTTTGAACAATCTCAAGCATCTGTGGATAGTCTAGTCAAAGAAATGAAAGCAGGCATCCTTGCTCAACTTCAATCTGTAAAATTCTATATCTATGACACTGCTGTATGGGTGCATAATTAGAACTTCCCCAACTCCCAACTTAACCCTGCCATTATTCCAAAGGTCCTAGATCCTCTTGAAGAACATCCTCCCTCAGGTGCTCCAGATCAGGCTAACTTTCCAGCTCAGGCCAACATTCCAGAGTATGTGCCAGTCTTCTCACCTAGACCTACTGGTGACATGACTGAGCCTCCTCTTTCTTATGCTGATATGTGGCAAGATGAGTTTCCTCCAAGTTCTCAGGGTGCCCCTAGAAAGAAAAGGAAATATGGTGACGGCACTTCTGCTAGCCGTTCTGCACCAAGGAGAGAGCCTGCCCCAGATACAGAAGGTAGACCAGAAGTTGTTCATGCAGAAGTTTGGAGTCCTACCTCCAAGTCTATTATCCTTGATACCTTGAAGCTGGTAACAGATTTTGGTGAAAATAGAGATCACTACTATAGCAACGCAGAATGGAAATCGTATGATGTATCTCAAATCAAAATCAGATTGCATGACAGAAATTGGGGATATAATAATCCAGCTGCTCCTCCAAGGCCCAAGACCTATTTTCCCAAACCTTTCAGCTACCTGGAGAGGCAAGAGCTTAAAAGAGAAAGACTGCATAGAGGAGCCCCTTCTTGAGTGAATGAGGATGTGGATATGGATTTTTAATCTTTTGAAATCATTTCTATATATATATATTTGATTCTAATTATGGCTTTCTTTATTATTCCTGTTTCATTTTTTTTTTCAGTATATATTTTGTTGTTCTTTTTACTCTAAGTAATTCACCTTAGTGTAGAGGGTGCTGACATCTACAAATAGGGGGAGATTGTTGGGATTTGTCTCCACAATACCTCAGATTTGTAGGAAGTCAGACCTTGAACTAAGATGAATTAAGGTGTATTTGATATTGTGTTTGAGTTGTATGTGTGCAGGTTCTTATTGCCAAGTGTAGACCAATGTCAGTCTATAATGGGCCACCAAACACAAGACCATACAATGTAATTCCTCATTGTGTGATCCAAGGTATTGGCTCATGCATAGCCTCTCTATTGGGACACACTTCATCAACATGCACTTGGACTATGGAGTATTGAAGTCTATCTCAGAAGAAATTTTCTAAGTCCACATACTCGAGTACATCTTTAGTATACTCGAGTAAGTGAGTCTGTACTCGAGTAGTTTGGGCTACTTACTCTAGTGGATTCTCTATATACTCAAGTATGAAAGCTTATACTCGAGTAGATTTTCTTTTACTCGAGTAAGTGATACCTTATACTCGAGTAGATGGTTAGTTACTCGAGTAAGCGTTCTGTTTGAACTCGAGTAGATCTGGACTTCTTATCCTAGAAAGATTCTAAGTCCACATACTCGAGTAGTTCTCTGAAATACTCGAGTAAGTAACTCTATACTCGAGTAGATTGATTTTCATACTCGAGTAGGTTAGTGATCACTCGAGTAGTTTTCCTAAGATACTCGAGTAGTCTATCTTCCCCATACTCGAGTATCTCAAATTCTTATACTCGAGTAGCTTTTCAATTCTTATCTAAGAAATTTTTCCAAGTGTTTATACTCGAGTATATTTGCTCATACTCGAGAAGGTTCTCTAAGTCACTCGAGTATTAATCCCTGAAGCACTTGAGTAGTTTCTATCTTTATACTCGAGTATTCCCTCATATCTACTCGAGTATGTAACCTCTTATACTCGAGTATGTCTCTGTCTCTCGAGTGTATCTGTTCGAATTTCCTAAATTTCTCTAAGTCAAGTTTCTTTGTGTATTTTGAAAGAGTCCTTTCTGATTGGTCCACGTGTCATCCTTAATTATGCTTATGACCGTTGGAGACCGCCTATAAATAGGTCTTTTCAGACTTGACTAAATACATGCGTTTACAGAGATTATTTTAAGAAAGAGAAAATCCCGAAAACCCTAATCTTCCCATCCACCGCCATTACCGTTTTCGGAAGAAGCTCTGGATCGTCTTCTCTCAATCGCAGCTATCGATCTCTAATTCTCAAGCGATCCAGACTCAAGAAGAATCATCCGATCTCTCCGTGCTTCATCATCTCTGATTTATTTTCTTGATCATGGTGATTCCAGATCTCAGAATCGTGGATCTCTTTCAAGTCTTCTTCAACTGGTTCTGTTCAAAATGAAAAGCTCTCTTGAAGAAGATTACGTCAAAGATCCAGATCTGTGCTAATTGTTGTTTGTGTTTTTCCTTTCAAACAAATTTCATTGTAGGAGATCTATCTCCGAGTGGTAGGAAGTTTTATCTTCCGAGTGTAAATCCGTTTGGGATCGAGTTTTGTAGGAACATAGTTCCGAGGTGTAGGATTGGTTTGCAATCCGAGATAGTGGAGTAGCCGAGTCTAGTGATTTGCTAGATCGGTGAGGAAAGTGGATGTACCCAATATTGGGGAACCACTATAAATCTCTTATCGTCTGTGTGATTGCTTGATTACTTATCTGTGCTGTGTTAATTTTTTTTATTCCGCATTTGACACGCATTTCACCTATTCACCCCGTCTAGGTGATTTAGGTTGACAACTTAGTTCTCTCAAGGGCACATGACCAAAAACCTGTAGTGGATTCCTACCAGGGTGGTAGAAGAGTGGATGTACCTAGGTTTATTGGGGAACCACTATAAATTCCTTGTGCCGTCTGGTTGCGCCTTTACTTCTTCATTTTCTGTGATGTGATATTTCTTTTTATTTATATACTTATATATCACCTATTTTAATCTGCTATAAAAATTATCAAAAAGTTTTTAATACTCTATTCAACCCCCCCCTCTAGAGTTAGTTAGATCTATCCTTCACTTTCAATTGGTATTAGAGCGAGATTGTTTGGTTTCACAGGCTAACACCTGAACCAAAAGATCTTTGATAGATCTTATTTTACTCTAGTCTGTCTTTTATATCCTGGCACAAAATAAAGAGTATTCAAGCACCAGACCTCTAGTATGCAATCATAACAAGTTTGCACTTTGGAAGGCAAGGATTAGGCTTTACATGAATTCCATTGATGAAGATATCTATAATTCTATCTTGACAGGTCCCCCTACACCATCTGCAACAACAAGCACAAGTAAAGTTCCACCACGTGAGTGGACTGATGCTCAAAAGAAGGCCAAGATTGCTGATGCTAAAGCAATGAATATTTTGGCTCAAACTATGTCTGATGACATATTCTAGAAGGTTCCTGAATGTACTTCAGTAAAGGCCATTTGAGACTCTCTAAATGCTATGGTAGCAGGATCTGCTGATGAAAAGAAAGACAGGACATCACATCTGATCTCTTAGTATGAGAATTTTAAGAAGGAAGAAGCAGAATCAGTTACTGATATGCACAATAAACTCAGCCTCATAATCAATGAGCTGAAAACTCTGGACAGGAACATCTCATTGACAGAGATAAATGACAAGATCCTCATGTGCTTCCCTAGCACATGGAACTATAGGATCTAGTCAATCAAGGAAGCTAGAATCCTAAATGAGATCTCTACTGAAACTCTATTGGGCAAGCTCAAGTCTTATGAGTAGCTCATTAAGACAAGAGAAGCTGAACAAAGAACCTCTTCTTCAGTAAGGAAAGAGCAAATCATTGATCTTAATGCTACTGAAGAAACAGAAGCCATTCTAGATAATAAAGATCTATTGAGTCTCTTGGCGAAGAGATTTTACAAGATGGCAAGGAAGGACTTCAGGAGAAGATCTTCTAGAAATGATGATAATCCAAGGTATGACAAGACTCCTACTAAAGAGATTGTCTATTATGGGTGCAGGAAACCTGGACACATACCACCAAAATTTCCAGAGAACCAGAAGAAAAAGAAGAAGGAGATGCACTCTAAAAAGAATTCACACAAGCCCTCCTCCAAGAAATACAAGAAGAAGGAAAGAGGCTTTATTGCTGAAACATGGAGTGAATCTTAGGATGAATCTTCATCCAACTCCAGTAAGGATGAAGAAGAAGCCAAGGCTAGAGAGGTCTGCTTGATGGCAATCAATGCATCTTGCAGCAACTGAAGCTGTAAATTCAGAAGCTCATAATTCAGAAGATGAGTCTGTATTAGAAGAAGATCAGGTAATCTCTTCTTTTGATTTTACTTCAAATCAATTTATAACTGAATTAAGTTGTTATGTAATGATTTAATTAAATCTAAGAGGAAATCAAACTCCTCAGAGAAAAGCAAATTGAATTTGATAACTTATTTTCTGAAAACATCAAACTCAAAAATGATTTACATAATGCTTCAAAACAAATAATTTATTTGAAAACTAAATTATCTGAGGCTAAGGAATTTGAAGAATCCCTTAATGGGAGAAACATCAAATTATGAGTATCATAAGTACAGTCAATGTCAGGCTTAATGACAAACTGGGCTTGGGAGCTTCATCTAGTCAGCCACCTCTTTTGCAAAAAAACATTCTTTCTACACCTATTAAATTCATTGTTTTAAAAGGAAAAGAAAAAGTAAAAGACAATAATAAAGAAACAGAAGTTTTAAATAAGACTAAACAAAAGAAAAACAAAAATGTTAATAAAAATTATGGTCAACATGTTTCGTCGAACCAAGCTCGACGAAATGAATGTGGTTCATCGAACTCAGATCGACGAACACTGAACGCAGATTTTGATTATATTTATTCATTCAACTATGCTCGACGAACTCAATATTGTTCGTCAAACCGCGATCGATGAACTTGGGGCGCAGAGAATGAATACATTCATTCTTTGAGCAGAGTTTGATGAACTCATCCCTATTCGTCAAACGCAGATCGACGAACTTATTATAATTCGTCGAACCTAATTTCTTATAACAGAAACCGTAAGTCTTTTCAAAACCTTAATAAAAACAAACCTTTATTAATCCTTTTACTCAATGGATTATTCCTCCTAGGAGATTTCATCCACTAGGTTATAAGGACCAGCCTAAATTTTCTTATATTTCTAGTTATCATTATGAAAATAAACAAAGACCCAAGGCAACCTAGGTCAAGAACAACTAATCTGTTTTTATGCACGTGAAGAGCTATCCTACCACAGAGGAACAGTGGTACTTGGATAGTGGTTTCTCAAAATACATGACAGGAAGTAAAGACAACTTGATTGATTTCAAAGCAAAGCTTGGACCAAAGGTGATATTTGGAGACTCTAACTGTGGACAGATAGAAGGATATGGAAATGTCAAAGTTGGAGCAGTTACCTTCAGGAAGGTAGCCTATATAAGTAGTCTCATGCATAACCTAATATCCATAAGCCAATTATGTGATGAAGGTTATCAGGTATCATTCAATCAGACTTCTTGTATCATTACTTCTAATAAAAATAAAATTGTTTTAACTGGTATTAGACAAGGCAATATTTATATATTTAACATTAATTCTGCAAAATCTGAAATTTGTTTATTTAATCAGATTAGTCAAACTAATGATTTATGACATAAGAGATTATGTCATGTAAACCTTATGACTATTGTTAAATTATCTAGGGATAACCTTGTCAGAGAACCACCTTCTGGTTCCTACAAGAAGGAAGGACTTTGTAGGGCTTGTCAATTAGGCAAACAAACTAAAAATAGTTTCAAATCCATTAATAAAAGTGATTCACCTAGAATCTTATACTTGCTACATATAGACCTTTTTGGACCTATAGTTGTACAAAGTTTGGGAGGAAAGTCATACACTCTAGTTATTATTGATGACTTCTCTAGATTCACTTAGGTGTTCTTTCTGAGAAACCAGTCAGAAAAATTAAAGGTTCTTACAGATTTTCTTAAGAGCATTCAGATTGAGTACTCTACTCATATTACATTAATCAGAAGTGATCATGGCACTGAGTTTGAATCTCTTCTTTTGCAAGAATTCTGTGAGAAGGAAGGCATCAGGCATTATTTTTTAGCTCTTATAACTTCTCAACAAAATGGGGTAGCTGAAAGGAAAAATAGGACCCTGATTAAATTTTTCAGGGACATTACTTGTAGATACTCACTTGCCCTAATCCTTTTGGGTAGAGGCAGTAAGCATAGTGATAGTTTTACTTTCAAGACTACCTAAACACCTAGAGGGGGGGGGGGTGAATAGGTTCTAATGCTTGTTCTCACTTTTAGGCAGAATATAATAACTGAATTAAATCACACAGCATAGCAATCACAGAAATTCATACAACACAGATTGCACACAGTTTTATAGTGGTTCCCCAAGGTCTGGGTACATCCACTTTCCCCCTTCACTTATCTAGCAGTGTGCTAGATTCAGCCAAACTTCCTCTTTAACTCAGATCAGCAGATCCTACAGCTCAGAACCTGGAAAGGTTCCTACAACTCAGAACCCAGAATGGTTCCTACAACTCAGGCTCAACAGCCATACCTCAGCCATGACACAAGGCCTACAACTCAGAGAAAAACTTTCTCCTACACTCAGTCAATAGCCCTACCACTCAGAGATCAACTCTCCTACACTCAGCCTTTATAACATAGGCTTATAACTCAGATCTATATTGATAGACCCTACAGAAATTAGAAAAAAGTTTGTATTATCTTGCCCTTGATGAGAGAGAAAAGGACAAGACAGTTCTTGATCAGCTGATGAATGAAATCAACTGAATCTGAGCTTTCTTTAAAGCTTCTTGAATCTGAACTTAGCTGAGTTGATTTCCCAAACAGCTTCTTGAGAAACCAGTGATGGCTTCCTTCTTCTTCTTCAAGTGGCTGGATCCCTCTCTATCCAACACCTTTGATGATACTTCTAAATTCTTGATAGAACTCTTCTTAGACAGATCCTGAAATCGTCTTCTTAGATCTTCTGATGAAGATCTTCTTCCGAGCCTTGCATTTTATTGATTTGATTCTTGAATCAGTTTGTATGTTTGTTGCTCTCAAAATCAAATCATTAATATCGCCTTCTGAATCTATCTATTTATAGACCTTCTTCAAGGTAACCGGCTGATCCGGTTTCTTACTGTCTTCTGACAAGTCTGACAGCTTCGTTAACCTATTGCAACCCACATCTGTCAAATCTTCAAACAGATCCTGTGCCTTTGTCTTGGACAGCAAAGTGTCGAGACTGACTGTCAGAAAGTGTCGAGACCAACTGTCTATATGTGTCGACACAAGTAACTTAGGTGTCGACACAGCCTTTGATGATGTCGACTGGTTTGCCTTTAAGTCGACTCAGCTTCTTCAGAACTTCATCTTGAGAATGAGTCGACACTGAATATTTGTGTCGACTCAAGCACTTCATCATTCTTCAGAAAATGACTTGGTCTAGACATTGCAGTGTGTCGACACAAGTCCTGTGTGTCGACACAGTTGTTGTAGATTCAGAACATAATATGTGTCGACTCTGCCTTCAGGTGTCGACACAGCAATTGTCGACTCTGCCAATATGTGTCGACTCAGTCTTCTGGTGTCGACTCAAGTATTGTCGACTTCTGCCTCTGTGTGTCGACTCTGCCTCAATGTGTCGACACAGTTGAGATCGATTATACTTCTGTGAGTCGACACTGCTACCCAGTATCGACATAGTTGAGATCGACTATACTTCTGTGAGTCGACACTGCTTCCCAGTGTCGACATAGTTGAGATCGACTATACTTCTGTGAGTCGACACTGCTTCCTAGTGTCGACATAAATGTGGTCGACTATCTTTCTCTGTGTCGACACAGCCTTCTTCATGTGTCGACACAATTATTCTGAAGTGTCGACATAGCTTTTTCTGGTGTCGACATATGGACTTAGAATAATTTCCTGTACTTTTAGTACTTTCTTAATCTGCACATGTCAACTCAAAATAACATCAAATACACCTTGATGTATATCATAAAGCTAAGTTAGGCTTCTTCAAATCAGGTACACATTTTCCAATATACCCAACACATAGCAAACTATGTTCTGAATAAAAGTCTAATTCATAAGCTAAAAGGTAAGACTCCCTATGAATTACTTAAAGGGAAGAAACCTAAAGTTAATTATTTTAAAGTTTTTGATTGCATGTGCTATATTCACAATAATGATAAGAAAGACCTTAGAAAATTTGAAGCCAAAGCTGCTAAGGGAATTTTTCTTGGATATTCCCAAGTCAGAAAGGTTTATAGGGTTTTTAATAAATCAACATTAAAAATGGAAGAATATGTTCATGTATCTTTTGATGAAGATAACATATTTTATAAGGAGAAGGATTCTTCTACCAGAGACACTTTGCAGGTACAAAATCTTTGTGAGAAAATGGATGATTTAATCCTGACACAAGAGGATATATCACATCCTTCTCAATAGATTATTGTTGATGACAGTGATGAAGAAACTCAGAAAATTCATGCTGAAGATATTATGGCAAATGAAATTCCATAAGAGGAATTAGCACCACAAGTGGTTGAAGAACCAACTCTACCCACTGATCTTGTCACACTTAGAGATCATCATATATCTCAAGTGATTGGAGACATGTCAACTAGCGTGCAAACAAAAAATCAATTAAATCATGATCAGATACATGCTTGCTTTCTTTCTCAGATTAAACCTCAATTCATAAAAGATGCAGAACAAGATCCCCACTAAATCATTGATATGCAAGAGGAACTCAATCAATTTGAAAGATGTAGAGTTTGGGATTTAGTTCCAAGACCAAAATACTACCCAATCATTGGAACTAAGTGGGTCTTTATGAACAAACTGGATGCACACGGAGCAATTGTGAGGAACAAAGCTAGGCTGGTAGCCCAAGGCTATTCACATGAGGAAGGCATTAATTATCACCAGACCTTTGCTCATGTTGCAAGACTTGAATCCATTAGAATTTTTCTTGCTTATGCTACCTATCACAAATTTCAAAGTCTATTAGATGGATGTCAAAAGTGCATTTCTCAATGGAGAACTAAAAGAGGAAGTATATGTTGAACAATCAGCAGGTTTTATCTCTTCAACTCATCCCTCTTATGTTTTCAAGCTGCATAAAGCACTCTATGGTTTAAAGCAAGCTCCAAGAGCTTGGTATAAGACCTTAACTAGTTTTCTTTTAGAACATAAGTTCATTAAAGGCATTGTACATAAGACTTTATTTATTAGACATCATAAATCTATAATTTTGCTAGTTCAAATATATGTAGATGTAAAAATATTTGGCTGACGAATCGTCAATGGAGAACTAAAAGAGGAAGTATATATTGAACAACCACCAGGTTTTATCTCTTTAACTCATCTCTCTTATGTTTTCAAGCTGCATAAATCTCTCTATGGTTTGAAGCAAGCTCCAAGAGTTGGTATGAGACCTTACCTAGTTTTTTTTAGAACATAAGTTCATTAGAGGCATTGTAGATAAGACTTTATTTATTAGACATCATAAATCTAAAATTTTGCTAGTTCAAATATATGTAGATGTAAAAATATTTAGCTCTAGTGATTCCAAAATTTCCAAAAGGTTTTCTGACCTGATGCATTCAAAGTTTGAAATGAGTAGCATGGGTGAAATATCTTACTTTCTTGGTCTCCAAGTGAAGCAATCCCCTGATGGTATCTTCATATCCCAGTCTAAATATGTTAAGGAGCTAATTAAAAGATTTGGTATGTCAGATGCCACAGCAAAGAAAACACCCATACAATCCAATGTTGTAGTTGATTCTTATGAACAAGGCAAGCCAGTTGATCAAAAAACATATAGGGCTATTGTTGGGTCTTTATTATATCTTACAGCTAGCAAGCCAGACATTATGTTTGCTACTTGTATTTATGCTAGATTTTAAGTCAACCCTAAAGGATCAAACCTTATTTTACTAAAAAGAATTTTGAAATATATAAAGGGTTGTCCAAATCTAGGACTTTGGTATCCAACAGAGTCGGAATTTGACTTAACTGGATTCTCAGATACTGACTATGCTTGATGTAGAGTTGATAGGAAAAGCACATCGGGAACTTGTCAGTTCCTTGGTTATAGGCTTATGTCCTGGTTTTTCAAAAAGCAAACTTCTGTGTCCACATCAACTGCTGAAGCTGAATACATTGCAGCTTGTAGTTACTGCTCAAAGATTTAGTGGATTCAAAATCAGCTCCTTGATTATGGTTTCAGCTTAAATAATTCAACTATCTTTTGTGATAATACTTGTGTTATTTCAATTGCACAAAATCCAGTACCATATAGTAGAACTAAGCATATAAAGATTAGCCATCATTTCATTAGAGATTGTGTAGACAAAAAAAAATTTAATCTTATCTTTATCTCTACTGATTTACAAAGAGCAGACATTTTCACCAAATCATTAGATGAAAAGAAAAATCTGTTCTTCCTAAATCAGCTAGGTATGATTAATGGAGAAGGCTTAATTTGATTTTTATTTGAGGTCAATGAATTGGTCACCTTTCGTCAAACGGAGATCGACGATTTGTGAGCTTTTCTTGAGATTTTCATCGAACGGAGATCGACGAAATCACTTTGTGAAACTCTTCATCGAACGGAGATTGATGAATTTGATTCTAAAAATAGTTCGTGGAATAGAGATTGACGAATTGTTTTCCCTCTCTTCAAACTTAGGTTGACGATTCTTATTTCGTTATGAGATTTTTCGTCGAACTGAGTTCGAAGATTTTCTTTTCGTTGGACGGAGTTTGCCGGTTCATCTTATGAAACCTATAATTAGGTTTTCATCAAACTCCATCCCATGCTTTCCAGTTCTTTTGCACTTGATCTCTTGTTTTTGCAGGCATGATGATTTCATAGGTGACCCTCTCTGGAATGAAGTTTTATGTAGGATTTGACATTGACATCGACTCTTTCAACCATTCTGATCAAATCTTCAAAGACATACTTCAGTTATTTGAGGCTCCTTAGTTGAGAAAGTTCATGACCCTAAGGATCAAGATTCTAGTGCAGGGAATCAAAGAATGGGTATTCACTGCAACATTTCCAGATCAAACCTCCATCTCTGGATCAATTTCTGGACATGAGGTTTCTCTTACCCATGATATTCTAACAAAAGTTTTTGGTTTTATAAATAGGGAAGATGATTTTGAATTATCTAGCAGTGAGTTTGAGGATATGCAAGTTATAATGGGTCACTCCAAAGGAAACCCTAATAAGATGCTTAAAAAGAACTTGAATTTTGAATATAAGTTTTTGGCTGATGTGGTTGGTAAAGTCATCTTTGGTAAGCACTCTGCCCATGACTACATTACCAAGCACCAATTCCTTCTGATGAGTGCTCTGGTTAATCAGAAATCAATGAACTGAGGTAGTTTCTATTTGATTTAATTAAGAAGAAAATAAGTAAGAAGGATGTGAGCTTTGGTAGAGTTCTGGGAATTTTCCTCCAAGAAAAGGTTCCAGAACTATTGGTCTCCCAGACCATTTTCATCGATACTTCCAAGAGTCTTACCTCTGCCCTCTTTGGAAGATGGGAGAGGTTATCCCCAAGCCCTCTAGGGCTTCCTCTTCCAGGATTGCTTCAGAGGACACAAGGGCTGCAATAACCACTCTCCCAACCCCTAAAGAAGATCCTACTCCTCTTTCCTCTCCTGCTCATATACCATCTCCTCCTCTTCAACAATCTTCCACAATCATTGCTGACACACCCTCAACTTTCATCCCTCCTACCTCACCACCTCCTCCACAATCACCATTCCATATTCCTGAGGATTCACCATCTCCACCTCCTCAATCACTTCCACCATCACATCTTGCTGACGTTCCATCCACCTCTAATCATCCAGATCCACTATTGCCATCCCCTAATTTCAATCTACTCTCATCTTCATCTCCACAACACTCTCCACCACTTTCATAAGTTCAGGAAATAATTCCAGATGAACTTTTTGGTGCCATCCCTCCATCTAATATTCCTCCAACATTCCCAACCTTCCAACATTCAGACCTAACTCAAACATTCTCTATATATTCCAACCGTGGTCACAGATCCACCTATACCCCCTCTATTCATGATCCACCATATCTAGATTTCTCTGACATTGCTAATGACCTTCTCAAATTCATTTATCCCACTCTTAAGAAGCTCCTAGATGTGGTTATTGCCCCTCTTATTGCTTCCATTTCCATTCTTTTTACTAAGATAGCTTCCTCCTCCTCTGTCCCTTCTTCTGGGGGCCTGGGTTCAGGTCTCTCTGAAACCAGGCAGAGGGAGATATCCTATGAATAAGCTCCAACAAAAACTCCAGTAGAAACAGCAATAGCAATTCCAGCAGTAGCAGCTAAAATTTTTGATATTGAAATGGTTTGTACAATAGAAGAGGCAGCACCTGAAATAATCATTGTTGGTGATTTCATCATTAATCCCACATTTGACATTCTTTCTTTACTTCATTCTTTTAATACAGTTTATAGCAACACTTTACCAGTTTTTGATTTAGTTGATATAGTTTCTGATTACTCTAAAGCAATAATTTGCTATTCTGCTCTAGTTGATCCTTCAGTATTAGAAGAAATTAGAAATAGTTTCTGTAATATTTCTTCCAGTATTTCTATTTTAGAGCCAAAGGCTCTCTCTCCAACAAATTTTGCTTGGGCTGAATCTCCCATGCCAAACATGGATGAGATTATGTTTGAAGATATAGATTTATTAGATACTAATGTACAGATTAGTGCAGAACATATAGAGCCTCAGCCTTAAGATAAAATAATAGATACAGATGTATAGCCTCAGGCTCCTCCTGTAGTTTCTGCTAAAATGCTAAAGAAAATTGATGCTTTGTATGATAATCCTGCCAGTGAATCTGATGATGATAATGAGTCGAATGATTCAGAGGATATTGGTTCTAAGAAGATGAAAGCCAAGAAGAAGGCTTCAATAAAGGCTGCTCCAAAACAAAATCCCACAACAGACGCCCCTTATTACATTCTGCACAACATTACTCTCACTCCAGATACTCCCTACTGGATGAGACTCTCTAAGAATGAGCAAAAGAGAAGAGAGAAGATGAAAATGTACAATTATACTCCTCAAAGGACTTGGAGAGGACCTCCTCCTCCTCCTATAGCAGGATCAACTGGCAATGTTTCATGTGCAACCCCATATTCGAAGGGTAGGGTCTCCCCAACAGGCGCAGGACTAGCTAGATGTATTTAAGCTTTTTGAGAGGTTTGGCACTCTGGGTGGCCAATTTAGTCTTAACCTACATTATATACTAGTAGGGGGGATGAAAATTTGTCTCCCCCTGCCCCTTTGAGGGGTCTTCCCGGCCAGTACTCGCCTAGTCGCCGAGCCCGCCAGGTCGCCGCTCGCAGGTCGCCTATTCGCCAAGCCGCCTCTTGCGTCTCGCCTAGCTGCTCTCGCCAGACCGCCTCTCGTGTCTCGCCTCGCGCCAGCTCACCAGGCCGCCTCTCGCATCTCGCAGGCCGCCTATTCTCCAGGCCGCCTCTCGCGTCTCGCCTCGCGCCAGCTCGCAGGCCGCCTATTCGCAAGGTCGCCTCTTGCGTCTCCCCTAGACACTCTCGCCAGGCCGCCTCTTGCGTCTCGCCTAGCCGCTCTCGCCAGGCCGCCTCTTGCGTCTCGCCTAATCGCCAAGCCCGCTAGGTCGCAGCTTGCATGCCGCCTATTAACCAGGTTGCCTCTTGCGTCTCACCTAGCCGCTCTCGCCAGGCCGCCTCTCGCATCTCGCAGACCGCTTATTTGCCAGGCCGCCTCTTGCGTCTCTCCTCGTGCCAACTGCAGGCCGCCTATTTGCCAGGCCGCCTCTTGCGTCTCGCCTAGCCACTCTCGCTTGTCTGTCTCTTGCGCCTCGCCTAGCCACTCTCACCAAGCCCCCTCTCGCGTCTCGCTTAGCCGTCTTCTCGCTAGGCTGCCTTCTCACTCGGTAGCTCGCCTTGCTGCCTGCTTGCCTGGCTTGAGGGACTGCCCCTGGTGGACTGTAATTAGCCATTTAGAACAGTGGGATTTGGCTGTTGGCAGGCCAACCCAGGGGCATTTAAGTAATTTTAAGTGAGCGGAAAATTGTTATTTGCAGGCTATTCCCAGAAAACTATAAATAGACCCTTGAGGGTGCCTTGGAGGGCATTACTTCTTAGCCACTTAAATCTATCTACTTTCTTCCTCCAAGTCATCTAGCTCAAGCATTAGCTAGGGAGGGGGAGACCTCAAAGGTCTTCCGGGTGTAAGGTGGGACCTCCACGCTAGAGCCGATGGTCAGTTCCTAGCTTCCTAAGCCTTTGGCCTGTGGCGTTCTCCTGAGTGTAATAGGTGTGAGTTCACCCCTTTCTTAGGACCCCAAACTCCACGAGAGAACAAGTTTTTGGTTTCAATATTTTTGTTGTGGTGAGTGTGGAGAGTGACCAGCACAGAAGATCTCAGGAGAGTGTCATGGCTTGAGATCAGGGAGGTAGTGATGACCCCCGTGAGACCCACAAACTAGGACCCTTTGTGGGAAGGGAATAGTTCATGGCATTTATCCAAGACATCATGGAGATGCTGCGAAGTATTGCCCCTCGGGGTGACCGCTCGACTCCCACCCCTATCGGCCAAACAACTTCCAGGGATCTCGTCGAGAAAGCTTCAAGGGATCTTGATGAGGCAGCTTCAAGGAATCTCGACGAGTCAGTTTCAAGGGATCTCGGCGAGACAGCTTCCAAGGATCTCGGAGAGAAATCCCTAGGGGCTTAGGCGAGATTGCCCCAAGGAGGCAGGCCCCCAGGAAACTCCTATCTCCACCACATCAAGTTATGACGGTCGGCCAAAGAATAAAGAGGCGAAGGAGGAATCGCTCAGGGGGGAGGAATCGAGGCCCCAAGGAATAGGGAGTAAGTGGAGAGATCTCACCCTAACTCTCCCGGAGTTCCATATGTATTTTCCTTATAATGAATTTCCCCTGCCAGGTAAGGTCAATGTAGGTTGTATGTAAATGTTTTTTTTACTATGTACTTTTTGCTCCGAGATGGTTTCGCTGACCAGGCTCCCACTAGCTATCAGGGTAGGTTGACCTCTCGTAGAGGCCAAGTACTTTTTGCTCCTAGATGGTTCCACTAACTAGGCTCCCACTAGCTGGCAGGGCAGGTTGACCTCTCATGGAGGCCAAGTAATTTTTGCTCCGAGATGGTTCCGCTGACAAGGCTCCCGCTAGCTGGTAGGGCAGGTTGACCTCTCATGGAGGCCAAGTACTTTTTGCTCCGAGATGGTTCCGCTGACCAGGCTCCCACTAGCTGACAGGGCAGGTTGACCTCTCGTGTAGGACAAGTACTTTTTGCTCCGAGATGGTTTCGCTGACCAGGCTCCCACTAGCTGGCAGGGCGGGTTGAGCTCTCGTGGAGGCCAAATACTTTTGCTCTAAGATGGTTCCGCTGACCAGGAACCCATTAGCTGGCAGGAGAGGTTGACCTCTCGTGGAGATCAAATACTTTTTGCTCTGAGATGGTTCTACTGACCAGGCTCCCATTAGGTTGAAGGGCAGGTTGACCTCTCGTGGACGTCAAGTACTTTTTTATCTGAGATGGTTCCGCTAACCATGCTCCCACTAGCTGGCAGGGCAGGTTGACCTCTCGTGGAGGTCAAGTACTTTTTGTTTCGAGATGGTTCTGCTGACTAGGCTCCCACTAGGTTGCAGGGCAGGTTAACCTCTCATGAAGGCCAAGTACTTTTTGCTCGAAGATGGTTCCGCTGACCAGGCTCCCACTAAATGGCAGGGCAAGTTGACCTCTCGTGGAGGCTAGTACTTTTTGATCTTAGATGGTTCTGCTGACCAGGCTCCCACTAGCTGGCAGGGCAGGTTGACCTCTTGTGGAGGCCAAGTACTTTTAGCTCTGAGATGGTTCCGCTGACCAGGCTCCCATTAGTTGGCAGGGCAGGTTGACCTCTCGTGGAGGGAAAGTACTTTTTACTCTGAGATGGTTCCGCTGACCAGGCTCCCATTAGCTTGTAGGGCAGGTTGACCTCTCATGGAGGTCAAGTACATTTTTCTCCGAGATGGTTCCGCTGTCCAGGCTCTCACTAGCTGGTAGGGCCGGTTGACCTCTCGTGGAGGCCAAGTCCTTTTTGCTCCAAGACGGTCTCACTGTCTAGGCCCTTACTAGCTGGCAGGGCGGTTGACCTCTCGGGCGAGGCCAAGACTATATTTTTTTACCCGGAGGGGATCTCGTCACCCAGGCTCCCATTAGCTGGCATGACAGGTTAACCCCTCGGGGAGTTTAAGTGAATCCTACTCAGAGGGGCTAAGTATTTTTTTCTTAACCGCAAGAGAAAGTTACATTCAGCAAATATGTGGGATTGGATGTTTCTTTCCGAGCGTGGAACTCACTCAAAAAGAGCGGGGATTGTATACAACCCTGTATTCGTAGGGTAGGGTCCCCCCAGCAGGCGTAGGACTAGCTAGACGTTTTTAAGATTTTTGAAATGTTTGGCACTCTGGGTGGCCAATTTAGGCTTAACCTGCATAATATACTAGTAGGGGGGATGAAAAAATTTTCTCCCCCGTCCCCTTTGAGGGGTTGCCCCGACAAGTAATTGCCTAGTCTCCGAGCCCTCCAGGTCACCACTCGCAAGCCACCTATTCGCCAGGCCGCCTCTTGCATCTTGCCTAGCCGCTCTCGCCAGGCCACCTCTTGTGTCTCGCCTAGCCGCTCTCGTAAGACCGCCTCTCTCTTCTCTCCTCGTGCAAGCTCGCCAGGCCCCCTCTCGCATCTCATTGGCCGCCTATTCGTCGGGCCTCCTATCGCGTCTCGCCTCACGCTAGCTTGCATGCCGCCTATTCACCGGGCCGCCTCTTGCATCTCGCCTAGCCGCTCTCGCCAGGCTTCCTCTTGCATCTCGTCTAGCTGCTCTCATTAGGACACCTCTTGCGTCTCTCCTAGTCGCCGAGCCTGCCAGGTCGCCGCTCGCAATCTGCCTATTCGCCACGCCGCATCTTGCGTCTCACCTAGCCGCTCTCACTAGGCCGCCTCTCGCATCTCGCAGGCCGCCTATTTGTCAGGCCGCCTCTTGCATCTCGCCTCGTGCCAGCTCGCAGGCTGCCTATTCGCCAGACCGCCTCTTGCATCTCGCCTAGTCGCTCTCGCCAGGCCGCCTCTTGTACCTCTCCTAGCTACTCTCCCCATGCCGCCTCTCGCGTCTCGCCTAGCCGTCTTCTTGCCAAGCCGCCTTCTCGCTCGGTAGCTCGCCTTGCTGCCTGCTCGCCCGGCTTGAGGGACTGCCCCAGGTGGACTGCAATTAGCAGCTTAGAACAGCGGGATTTAGCTGTTGGTTGGCCAACCCGAGGGAATTTCAGTAATTTTAGAGGAGTGGAGGTTTCTTATTTGCAGGACATTTCCATAAAACTATAAATAGACCCTTGAGTGTGCCTTGGAGGGCATTGTTCTTAGCCACTTAAATCCCTCTACTTTCTTCCTCCAAGGAACCTAGCTCAAGCATTGGTTAGGGAGGGGGAGATCTCAAAGGTCTTTCGGGTGTGAGGTGGGACCTCCAGGCTAGAGCCGAGGGTCTGTTCCTAGCTTCCTGAGCCTTTAGCCTGTGACGTTCTACTGAGTGTAGTAGGTGCGAGGTCACCCCTTTCTTGGGACCCCGAACTCCACGAGAGACCAAGTTTTTGGTTTCAACATTTCTCAAGCTCAAAGGTCCGTTTCTCACTCTCATCAATCAAGATCTACTCTTAGCAGCAAAGAAAGACCTTCTAGGTCAGAAACTCAATCCAGCAGCCAACACAGAAAACTATATCAGCAACACCATGATAATCAAAGTAGCCAACAGACATCTCAAGATATTTAGAAAGAAGAATAAAGTCTAGAGAGACCTCCCTCTCCAACTTATGTTCTAGAATTAGATCCAAACTATAGAATGACCAGGTTTAATGAGCTGATAGCTCTATCTCAGATAAGGAAGGACAAGGAAGAAGGAAAGGATCCGTCTCAATTTTCTACAATGTCATCTTACAGGAAGAAAGAACTGGACAAATATCAGGTACAAAATCTTTTCAATGTTGATACCTACATGAATTTGCATCCAGAAGTTGTAGTGCCCAGAGCTACAACTGTAAAAATTCTTGGTGCTCAAGATATGAAGATGACTCAACAGCAAACAGCTGATCCAAAAAATAAAGATGGTTTTCACAAAACCTACTTCAGACCCTTCTACTGATGCTTCAAAGAAAGACTCTTAATTCTCTGCGTTTTCTTTCTGAACTTTATTTTTGCTGTGTATATTTTTTTCACAAGGCACAATTGTTTATATCTGCTGAAGTGTTATAATTCTATCAGATATTTTTTCCTTGCTTTGTGATTTTTCTTTTTCTGCTTTGTATAGTGACCTCACCCAAATAGGGGGAGATTATTGGAACCCTACTTGTGATTTGGGCTAGGTTCACTATTAGGATATTTAGATGATCCAACATGTATAGTCTAGGGTCATACGTTTTCCAGGTTAAAGTCAGCAGCACTAACTTTGAATTTCAGTACTTTACTTCAGAAGACTTTAGAAATATAAGACTTTTATAGAAAAGAAGTTAAATTTATGCAGGAAAGTCGTTCGATGATAGCTGAACTTTACTCGACGATCATCGATCTCAGATCGACGAACTCAGAGTTCCTTCTCTGAGTTGAGCTCGACGAAAGTCCAGCTGAGATCGACAAACTGATATCCCATATCAAAAGTTCAGCTTGACGAAGGACTATCTCAGTTCGATGAACTTGGAGTTCAGATTGGCAAGTATATTTTCAGCTCGACGAAGGAGAATTCTTAGCTCGGCAAACTTGGAGCTCAAGTCGACGAATTCATTTCTGAGTTTGACTAACTCCTTCCAGGTTCTATTTGATTTATCCTCTCTGCAATTTATCAGATCGACTATCAGTTTGATTTCAAATTTTATTCTAAGACAGTAATGCTCTAATAATTAATAATCAATATTCTCAAGAATATAGCTGTTACCTGACAGCATTAATTAGTGTTTTCATAGAGTTATTACTCTACCATATTTACAGGGAAAGTTAGGGAAGTACATTCAAGAAGAAATTAGCCATTCTCGATCCCAGAATTTATGCAGAGGATTCCAGGAAACAATTTAAAAATTCAAACGGTATTGAATCTGAAATCATATATAAAGTGATTCTTTTTCAGAAGATTACAAGTATTAGAGAAATAATAATTAGAGAGAAAGTGAACCAGTGAAAAAGTATTAGCAGACAGTGAAGAACAAAATAGCTCTCATACACACAGTGCTCTTCATCTGCTTTTGGCTTTCAAGAGACAAACAATCAAAATCATTCTAAAAGCTTGAAGAGCAACATCTTTTTGAAGGCCTACACCCTGAAGCAAAGCTTCCACTCCTGATCAGATTCATACAACTCAGGGGGAGCTTTGACATCAACAAGTCCACTAGTCTTCTCAGAGCTTTGAGATAGAGAAGACAATATATTTTTATTTTCTCTTTCATTATGTACATGGTTTTAACTCCCTTCAAAAGTTAGCCCATTTTTGGTTCACTAGGCACCTGATCAAAAGACTTGAGATTGGTTTTTGGGCACCTGATCAAAAGGTCAAAGGGTTGTTAGATCTCCCTTAGAAAAATAAATCTTGTGGTGACATGGCACCTGAGAAAAAACCTGTTGTGGCAGGGCAACTGAGCAAAAACATGTAGTGGATTCCTACCACTGTGGTAGAAGAGTGGATGTACCCAGGTTTATTGGGGAACCACTATAAATTCCTTAGATCGTCTGGTTGTGCCTTTACTTCTTCATTTTTTGTGTTGTGATATTTCTTTTTTATTTATATACTTATATATCACCTATTTTAATCCACTATAAAAATTATCAAAAAGTTTTTAATACTCTATTCACCCCCCCTTTAAAGTTAGTTAGATCCATCCCTCACTTTCATTGAGCCCGACACCAGGCCCAGTCTATGACGTCGACAACCATCCAATATCAGTCCTGGTAAAAATCATACTCCTCGTCACACTAGGGGAGCCCCCTATGCAATAGACCTGCCACATCCAATTTACAATTATGGATGCCAACCCCCCATTAAACGAGATTTTGGGGGGCTGTTGTAGGCAATTTTCGAGGCAGTCTCGTCAATACCCCATTTCACCATAAAGTTCCTCGCTCTAGGCAAGATCGGAGTAGTTCGTGGGGATCAGGTGATGTCTTGGGCGTACTGTGCAGGATCCGAGCAACCATCGCAACTTGTTTCCCTCAACATAAATACTTTGACCTCCATGATGAATCTCTAACTTAGCACACAGCCCCGGTAGAAGGGTTGGTGGATATAGCCCTCTCTCAGCATGAACCATCCTAGATAGTGCATGTTAGGTCCCTACTAACTCCAGAGAAGAGGGAGGAATATGCGGCCTTTCTTCGAAGGAACATGGATATCTTCGCTTGGAGCCTAGAAGATATGTCGGGAGTAGATCCAGAAGTGATCCTTCATTCTTTGAATATCAACCCCTCATACCGGCTAGTTGTTCAGAATATGAGAAATTTCGCTCCGGAATAGTTACAGGTGATCGGGGAGGAGGTAGCAAAGCTCCTAGAAGAAAAGTTCATCCGGGAAGCCAGGTATCCGACCTGTTTGACAAACGTGGTCATGGTATATAAGCTCTCCGTGAAGTGGAGGATGTGCTTCGATTATAGTAATTTGAACCAGGTATGTCCGAAGGACAGCTTCCTGCTGGCCAGGATTGACCAGTGCGTAGATACGAGTGTCAGGCATGAGCTCTTGAGCTTTATGGATGTGTATTTCAGGTACAACCAAATATGTATGAATACGAGGATGAGGAGCACACAGCTTTCCAAACTAAGAAGGGTATCTACTGTTATAGGGTAATGCCTTTTGGTCTCAAGAATGTAGGCGCAACATATCAATAGCTGATGAACAAGGCGTTCAGATATCTCATTGGAAAAATAATAGAGGTGTATATGAACGACATGCTGGTCAAGAGCGTCCGTCGCCACAGTCATCTAAAAGATTTGGAGTAATGCTTCCAAGTGCTACGATGGTACAAAATGAGACATAAACCTAACAAGTGTGCATTTGGCGTCACAGCAGGAAAGTTTCTGGGTTTTATAGTAACCCACCGCGTGATAGAGGTGAATCCAGAGAAAATTGAAGCTCTAGAGAACATGGCGCCCCCGCGCTTAATCAAGGAGGTTCTACGACTCAATTGCAGGATTGCAACGCTCTTCCACTTCCTGGCCCGAGCAATGGACAAGTACTTTCCCTTCAACAAGATCCTCCGGGGAGCGCTCAGCATCGGGTTCTAGTGGACGGATGAATGGCAGGCCGCGTTCGAGCACCTCAAGCAAAATTTGTTGCCCCCCACCCGCTACTGTCGAAGCCGGTTCCCGGCGAGGATTTGTTTTTGTACCTGGCAGTTATGCCCACTGCCCTGAGTTTGGTCCTGGTGAAGGATAGTGGTAGAGTGCAACACCTAGTTTATTACCTAAGCAAAGTCCTAACTGACGCCGAAACCAGATACCCGGTGGCAGATAAAATGGCTCTGGCCCTTGTCTTTTTAGCAAGGAAGCTCCGACCTTATTTCAAAGTGTATATAATAAAAGTACTAACATGATTGACCCTCTGTACTATCATCCAGAAGTCAAAAGTATTGGGGAGACTCGTTAAGTGGGCGGGCGAGTTGGGCGAGTTCAATATTCACTTCTTGTTGTGACCTGACATTAAATCACAAGTGCTAGCTAATTTTTTCATTGAGTGCACCATTACGGAGCCCACGCTCAAGGAAGGGACAAACATCGATCACCAAACCCTTAATATTGACGGGGCTTCAGGCACGGAGGGGACTGGTACTGGTGTTCATTTGATAAACCCAAAATAAATCACCTTGGAGTATGGACTCCGGCTAAAGTTCCCGGCCACCAACAACATTGTGGAGTACGAGGCACTGATTGCTAACCTCCTGCTTGCTAATGATTGTCGGGTCGGGGACTTGTCGATATTTACTAACTCATAGCTGGTGGCATCCCAAGTGAAAGGGGACTTCAAAGCAAGGAATGATTAGTTGTCCATATACCTAGCGCTCGTCAAGAACCTCCTGCAAAATATCCCATCCTACCAGATCTACCACATCCCCTAGGAGCCGAATGTCAGGGACGATGCACTTTTAAAGCTTGTTACTTCACTGACAGGCTTCCAGTACTGAAGGCGGATGGTAGAGGACATCATGTTTCCAAGCATCGAGGGGTCGTGTAAGATAGCGTCAATCAGTTGCGAGGGACCATCATGGATAGCCCCCCTACAAACATATCTCGAGAAAGGGAAGCTTCTGGAAGACCTTGCGGAGGCACGATGACACCGAATATGGACGATAGTATTCACCATGATTATTGAAGAACTGTACAAGCAAGCAATTTCAGGATCCTACTTGAAATACCTTCCTGAGTTAGAGGAGGAATATATCTTAAGAGAGGTGCACGGGGGAGTCTGAGATGAGCACCAAGGAGGAAAAGCTGTGGCACGAAAGATACTCTGTCAAGGGTTCTATTGGCCCATAATGAAGAGGGATTCCAATGAGTTCGTCCGGAAGTGCGCTAGATTCCATCATCATGCTAACGCACCGCATGAGCCTCCATCCGCCCTCACAACAATCCAGAGCCCCTGGATGTTTTCCAAGTTGGGGATAGACATCCTAGGCCCGCTCTTTATGGCAACGAGGAAAAGTAATTACATCATCATGGCCATTGACTACTTCACCAAGTGGGTGGAGGCAGAGACACTTGCTAAAATAATTGAGGAAAATACAAAGAAGTTTGTTTGGAAGAACATCATTATTGAAGCCAGAAAAATCCCTATCCAGAATTCGAATCAAAGAGAGATGCGACAGCCAACGCATCACGGCATACCAAAGGCAAGTAGCCCACTACTATGATCGGAGAGTAAAGCCAAGACAAATCAACATCAGATATCTGGTACTATGAAGTGTTGAGGCAGTAGCCATGGGGCCGCAAAGAGATAATTTGTCTCCAACATGGGAAGGACTGTTCATTGTTATAATAATTATTAAGCTCGGGGTATATGGACTTCGGACAATGGAGGGAAAGTCCCTGCCTCGCACATGGAACACTCAAAATCTGCGACATTTTTATCAACAACGCCACTATATTTTCTTTAAGCAAACAACTACTAACTTTATAAAGTCGCGAGACAGTTCTCGTGCGTAAATAGTTTATGTTTTCTATAACTATTAAGTGTTATGATTGCTCTCAACATTGCTCTTATAGGGACATATCCAGGGTCTAACCCTCGATGCAGAAATAAGGATGATCCATTGCGAACCTCCCACTGCCACAAATCATAGTCCTATCGCTCTATTATTCAGTGGATCAAAACAAATGCTCAGGTTCGCCCTTCACTGTATCTCCGGGACCACGTCCCTGTGCCCTCCCACTACTGATGATCAAATTCTGCCCTTCTCTCCACAGTAGGTCACACGTTTTTAGGGCCTTCCCCCCTCGCACTCGCTAATAGTTAGAAGGGCTTCCCTTCACCGTCTCTCCAGGACCACGTCCTTGCGGCCTCCCACTGCCGATGATCGAAGGTATGACCATCGCTCTACAGTATGTTGCGGTGTCACCAGGGCCTGCCCCACTTGTTCTTGCCTGCGGTTCGAAGGTCTTCCATTCACCATCTCTTCGGTATCACATCCCTACGCCCTCCCACTTCCAATGATCAAAGTTCTACCCTTCTCTCGGTCACGACGTTGCCAAGGCCTGCCCCCTCACACTCGTTAGTGGTTCGAAGGTCTGTCCTTCACGGTCTCTCCAGTACCACTTCCCTGCAGCATCTCACTGCCGATAATTGAAGGTCTGTCATTCTCTCCATAGTAGGTCGCAACGTCGCCAGGGCCTGCCCCCCTTTGCTAGCCAATGATTAGAAGGTCTGGCTTCACCATCTCTCTGGGACCATGTCCTTGCGGCCTGCCACTGCCGACGATCGAAGGTCTACCATTCTCTTCGCAGTAGGTCGTGGCGTCAACATGGTATGCTGTCACAAACCGCATTTTCTCTGTATTAAATAATACGCCAGAGTAAGAGAAAATACGTGTCGTGATGCCACGTCATGCATGAGACAACTGCAGGGGCTCAGGCAGAAACCTACCCTTAATACTTTTCATGAAATCCATGAGTAATAGTTGAAAACATGATTTAAATTAAGTTTTAATGACTGTGTCCTTCAGTTCTGTGGACCAACTCATCCACTCTATTTGTGTAAAAAAAAATATGCAGCGGAAATTGCTTAGTTTTATTTACTCATTGTCTTATATGATCATGATAACCATTGATAACACATGTTATGCAGACCTCTAGGTTTGGTATAGGTACGAAAGAACTTTTATAAACCTTTAAAATAGAGTGTAATTCATTTTGAAAGATACTATATAATTATGGTATAAATCTTTTTAATTTTATACTTAAAATACCTAACATGCAACCATAACATAAAATTTCCAAGAGAGCAAGTAAGATACACAAAACCAGCGAGAAAGGAAACTAGCAGCTAGCAAAGTGTCCAAAATAACAAACAAACTGTGGGCGTCAACAACCTGACACAAACCCACAAAAACACAGGAGTATGTCTGAACTAAGTAAAAACAAAACTATAACCAACAACCTACCTCACGACGGTGAGGTGAAAAGTCACACATACCACTGTTATGTTGAAAACACCAGCCCTAGCTCCACAAATAGCTACTGTCCTGAACCTGAGACATTCAAAAGAAGAACGCCTCAGCAAGAAAGTACAAGTGGCGGAAAAAATCAAATGTTGAAAGGTAAACGACGGTCAACAGGGATACTGACCTAAGACCGAATATACTGAAAGAATGGTGCAATATGCATACCAAGTAAACAGTGAGAAACTTACGTGAGCATCCATGTATGCCAGGTTACACCAAACATGGTGGAGAGCAATATTCTAAAGGTACAACTATAATCTGACAACCTAAACATATAGCAAAGGTCCTAATAGTTTAAACAAAAATTCAATTATTAACACCGGTAAGCATCCGACAAATGTGGGGGAGTTACCTCCGCGAACACACCCACAAAACAAACTCCACAAGGGCCCCAAGTAAAACACCGATAAGAATCCGGCAACAGTGGGGGTAGACACCTCCGCCAACACACCCACCAACTCCATGAGCACCCAAGGGAAAAACAAGTGGTATCATAACTCGACACACCAAAACTGGAAAATATCTGGTAACTGCGGTGGGATATACCTCCGCCAGCACACCAGCAGTAACCCAACAACACCTTAGAAAATCCTGTAAGGTACAAAAGCTCAAAATACAAGACGCTGCGGCAGTGGTTTATTCCACTAACACCAACAGCCCTAAAAAAACTACTTATATCTCGAGAATGGCACAACCGACTAGACCCGACAACCCTAACTTTAGCATACGGATCTTACCAAGGCAATCATGCCTTTTCAGATAATCAACTAGGCTCGTCGAACAGCTCATCAAATAGACTTGACGAAATGGAAGCTCACTCAATAAATGAAGAACCTTTAAAATGGATTAACGACTAAGTTATCAGACTATATGGACTTAGCAAAATTTCACGGTTGATTTGGTAAATAAGGACATCAATTTGTCTGGTAGAAAACAAGTGAGGATCAATGCATGCCAAATCTTGATTTTAAGTGGAATTAAAACGGTGCAAAAAAATGATCATACAACATTAGGAATGAGAGGGAAGGAAGAATACCACAAATTGCCTCGATTTTGTTCGGAATCGTCCTACGAAATACCCCACATCGTAGATCGGTCTGAAAGAAGACACGACGAAGCAAAATCTACATGAAATCGGCCAAAACGGCGGTTAGGGCTGAAAAACCTCGAGTGGAAAGGTCCCCGAAATGGGAAATACGTACCACGCTCGCATAGCTCTCGGCGAGAGCTTTCCGGATCTATGCTCCATTGATGATTTCGTCCACCGAGGCTCCCGAAATCGCGGCCGGAATTTCACGAACCGAAGGAGTCGTCACTCTCGCCACTCTGGTTCGAGTCGGTCCGTTGGAGAAGAAGAATAGGGTTTTTTTTTCTAACCTTAAGCCTTTATATAGTTATTAAGTATTAGAAGGATAATAATATGATTAATAAGAACAAACTTATGTGCAGGTGTGCGAAAAGCGAAAATAGAGGCTTAAGATTGCTTCGTATCGAAAAGTGACCAACATGAAACTTGTAGATCTCGATTTCCACAGTGAAAGTATTTTTCGAGAAACAATCCTGATTTTTCGAGAAACCATCGTGATTTCTCGAGAAACCATCGTGATTTCTCGAGAAACCATCGTGATTTCTCGAGAAACCATCGTGATTTCTCGAGAAACCATCCCGATTTCTCGAGAAACCATCCCGATTTCACGAGAAACCATCCCGATTTCACGAGAAACCATCCCGATTTCACGAGAAACCATCCCCATTTCACGAGAAACCATCCCGATTTCACGAGAAACCATCATGATTTCTCGAGAAACCATCATGATTTCTCGAGAAACCATCCTGATTTCTCGAGAAACCATCCTTGATTCTCGAGAAAACACCTGGTCTCTCGAGAAACCAGATTTCGACTTTTGTTTCTGGGTAAAATGATGATACGGGGCTAAGTGCACCCTGATTCGAACTAAATTGGCACCGTAGGCGAATGTTGGCACTGTGAATCTCACGACGAAGACAAAACTAAAATTCGATGTACCGTTCTCGAGATATTAATTTCTAAGGTTTACGACAAACGTAAAAAAATTATACAAAACTACAAACGTGCGCCGAGACTCCAAAAATTCTCTGATCGCGACGAAACTTGACGAGCAAGTACAAAATTATTTAACTTAATTTTCCATCATAAAAAGAAACTTCAGTTTTCGATGAAAACCCCCAAAAATCTTGTCAATCGGACCTAACGGATGCGGAAACGCTCTAACGGTGTCGCGCCGTCAACTTGATGTTAAAAGTATCGCTCTGGCGTCATAAATACGTCATTACTGAATTAAATAATTATCGTAAAATCGGGGGCGTTACAGTGACCCCTCCTAAAAAGAAGTTTCGTCCCGAAACTTAACACAACTCCAAAACTAAACCAAAGAAATTGTTAAATACCAAAAGATTGGAGATGTACTCGCAAATTAGGGGAAGAGATGCCGGTGAGATTCCCTCATTGATGACTCCAATTCCCACATCGCGCCCTCGATGTCTTGATTCTGCCAAAAAACTTTGACAATAGGAATTATCTTTCTTCGCAAAACCCAATCCAAAGTCTCCAGAATACGAACAGGTTCCTCGACATACGAAAGATTAAGCTATAACTAGGGCACCAAGTTGAGGACATGACGATCACTAAGAACACACTTCCGCAACTGGCTCACGTGAAATACATATTGGAGGCCAGGGAAGGTAGCAGATAACACCAGTCTATAAGCAAACACTCTGATGCGCTCAATAATCTAGAAAGGTCCCACATACTGAGGATCCAACTTATGGTTCCTTCCAAATCATTTAACACCAGACATCGAAGAGACCTTCAGAAAAACCATGTCTCCAATTACAAACTCCAGATCAACCCTTCGCTGATTTGCATACTTCTCATAACGCTCCTGAGCTACACGAAGCTTCTCCCAAATATGGGTTACAACAACACTCATCTCTTCTAGGGCTTCCGGACCTAACAACTGTCCCTCACCTACCTCGGCCAAAAACAAGGGAGTCCTACAACGCCTCCCATATAAAGCCTCAAACGGGGCCATTTGCAAACTTTCTTGATAACTATTATTGTGTGTGAATTCCATCAGTATGAGATACTCGTCCCAAGCTCGACCATGGTCCAAGATCTAACACCTTATCATATCTTCCACAATCTGATTAACTCGCACTGTTTGACCATTAGTCTGTATGTGATATGCGGTTGAAAACCTGAGTTCAGTACCCAACGTTCCTCGCAGGCTCTGCCAGAATCAGGACATAAACCTGGAGTCTTGATCTAACATGATACTTGCGGGCACTCCGTGCAATTGGATGACCTCTTTCAAATATAACTTAGGTATCTTCTTCATAGAATATCCAATCTTGAATGGTACAAAGTGTGCACACTTCGTCGGTATATCAACTATAACCTAAACTGAATCATGCCCTCGAGGAGATCTTTGTAGGCTGATAATAAAGTTCATCGATATGCTCTCCCACTTCCAACTCGATATTTTCAACGGTGTCAGCTTGCCACCAGGCCTACGATGATCCGTCTTAACACGCTTGCAGGTGAAACAATCAGATACGAACTTCGCTTTGTCATTCTTCGTACCATACCACCACACAATCTATTTCAGATCTCTATACATCTTCGTAGAACCAGGGTGGTAGGCAATGCTAGAACCATGCGATTCACTACAAATCTTTGTCTGAATATCACCCACCGTAGGGATACAAAATCTACCTCGGTACTTTAATGTACCGTCTGCACCTATGGAGAAGTCTGGCAATTCTCTCTTCTCAGTCCTCCCTCGGAGATGCTGAAGATCTAGGTCTTCCTCCTGATGCAACCTTGTGAGGGTATTCCACGACGGCTCTACTACCTCCAAGTAGTAAGGCCCAGCATTACTGCCGACTGAAATGTCCATCAGTAAGAACTCATCCACCAAGGACTGTACGGTGAGGTTGAAGATCTGCAAGGTATTTCTGCTCAAGGCATCGACTACCACATTAGCTTTACTTGGATGATAAAGGATCTCTACCTCATAGTCTGCAACGTACTCCAACCACCTATGCTGGTGCAAATTCAGCTCCTTCTGAGTGAAAACATATTTCAAGCTCTTATGGTCTGTATAAATCTTGCACAACGCGTCATACAATAGATGTCTCCAAAGCTTCAGGGCGTAGATCACAGCCGCAAACTCTAGATCATGCATAGGATAATTCTTCTCATGGTTCATCAATTGTCTCGATCCATACGCAATTACTTTACCTTCTTGCATTAAGACACATCCAACCCTGATGTGTGATGCATCCACATACGCAGCGTACTCCACCCCCTCAGTAGGCAAGGTCAACACTGGGGCAGTGCATAATCTCCTCTTCAATTCATGGAAGGCTCCCTCACACTCATCGCTCTATACAAAAGCTGTGTTCTTCTGTGTGAGTTTAGTCATTGGGGCAGACAATACTGAGAATCCTTCGAAAAATCTTCTATAATAACCTGCTAACCCTAGGAAGCTTCTGATCTCCTTAGGTGTAATAGGTCTCTTCCAATCCATAACAGCAGAGATATTTTCTAGGTCAACTGAAATCCCATCTTTACTCACCACATGACCCGGAAAGGATACCTGAGGTAGCCAGAACTCACACTTGCTCAGCTTCACATATAACTTATGCTCCCTCAGGATAGACAGGACCAAACGTAAGTGATGGGCATGCTCCTCTGCACTCCGTGAATACACAAGCACGTCGTCAATAAATATGACTACGAAATGTTCCAAGAAATCCTTAAATACTTTGTTCATCATATCCATAAAGGCAGAGGGTGCATTCGTCAGTCCAAAGGACATGACCAAAAACTCAAAAAGTTCGTGTCGAGATCGAAAAGCTGTCCGCAGAACATCAGACTCACAGATCCTTAACTGGTGGTAGCCTGAGCAAAGGTAAATCTTCGAAAACACTGTGATACCACGCAACTAATGAAATAAATCATCTATCCTCGATAATGGATACCTATTCTTGATGGTTACCTTGTTTAACTCTCTGCAATTGATGTACAGCCTCATCGAGCCATCCTTCTTTTTCTCAAACAGGACTGGAGCACCCAAGGCGAAGAGCTCAGCCTAATAAATCCACTCTGTAGCAACTCATTGAGCTGAGTACGTAACTCTTCCAGCTCGCGTGGGGCCATATAGTATGGTGCCTTAGCAATGGGGTGAGTGACATGCTCAAGATCAATAACGAACTCAACATCTCTCTCAGGTAGGAGAGCAGGAAGACTAACTGGAAAAACATCCTGAAACTCCCACACCAAAGCAATATCCTCGACACGCGGCAAACTACTAACAGTTTCTAAAATAGAAATGAGGTAAGCAAAACAACCAGAATCAAAGAGTTTCCGAGCACATACCGCAGAAATAATCGAGGAATCCTGGAGCGGGAAGCCATGCACACTCATGGGGTGACCATTGTCCTTCTTGAATTCCAGGCACTTAACCTTACACTAGATCACAACATCATAACGGGACAACCAATCCGTGCCAAAAATCACGTCAAAGTCCTCCAAGTCAAGCACCTTTAGATCAGCGAATGTGATGAAGTCTCCTAAGAGAATAAGGCAACTCTGGATGCCCTGGTGTGACACCACCGAATCACTAAAGGGAAACTTAACACGGAAGGAATCACCAACAAGATTGAGAGGCAACCGATGATGCTCTACGAAAGTCCTTGCCACGAACGAGTGGGTAGCACCACAATAGAATAAAACGCGCGCCATACGGTTCTTTACCTTAAACTCTCGTAAACAAAAGCAGATACGTAACTATTTGAACAAAGCAGTAGGACAAAAGCTAAAAGCTAAGAGTTAGTTTAGAACCTAACCTGATATCACTTGAGTGGAGGTCTCTGCTTCCTCCATGGTCATCACGCTAAGCTTTCCCTATCCTTTTTACAGATGCGGCGGCGGTGGCAGGGCCCGTAGTGGAGCAGGCTGTAACGAATGCAGAGTTTGTGGGCATGCAAATTTTATATGCCCCTTCTGCCCACATTGGTGGTAGGCTCTATCCTTTAGCCAGCACCGACTCGCATCATGCCCCCTTTTTCTACAGATAGGGCATTGTTGGGTATTGTATCCACAATTACTTGGATTTGAAGAAGCCTCCTGTCAAGCTAAGAAGAATTCACAATGTATTTGATGATATGTCTTCAAGTTGTGCTTGCAGTTTTCCACGCTAAGTACACATCAATGTTAGGGTGCAGTGGGTCAATATACACTGGTCTGCGCAACGTAATCCCTCGTTGAGCAGATCAGTGTGTTGGCTTACGTGTACTCTCTCTATTGGAGTATACTTACTTTCAAGTACAGGACTGAGATAGATCAAGAGCAGAAGAGGAGCAATGATGGGTCAAAGACCAACTCATGGGAATAAAGACGAAGAATTGTCTAAGTCAAATTTGACGAGAATCACTAAGTGATTCTCGCCGATTCGACGGGAATCACTAGTGGTTCTCGCAAAATCGTCGAGAATCACTCGCCGATTCCCGCCGATTGCATCCGGCTGACTCAACGCCTTCAAGAATTCTGCTAAGTCAGAATCGGCGAGAATCACCCGGCTAACTCAACGCCTTCAAGAATTCTGCTAAGTCAAAATCATCGAGAATCAATAAGTGATTCTCGCCGAATCGTCGAGAATGACTCTGTATTCTCGCCGATTCGGCGAGAATGGTTTTGATTCTCGTCGATTCACTCCGGATGGCAAGCTCTTCAGCTAAAATTCTTCTAAGGAGAATTCGACGGGAATCATAAGTGATTCTCGCTGATTCGTTGAGAATCACCCATGATTCCCGCCGAATTTTCCTTAGACGAATTTTGTCGGCTCGCTGGACCGAACCGAGTTATCAGGCGCTATTTGAACCGGGCTTAAGGTTTCTTCTGGTGGGGCCCACAACGGTCATGAAGGCTAGTTCTACAGTATATATAGTCGCCTATTTTGAACTTACACTGTAGCGAAGAATATGAGAAAAAGACACGGCCGCCGAGCGTGACCTAGCCGATCGCGGACTTCCTCCCGTCGCCGTCGCCGCTCGCAGATAGTCGCCGCCGCTGATCTTAGAGGCCCTCTTTGATCGTCCGGCGACAGAACCGAGGCTAAGTTCAGCGTCTCACGTGTCTATCTTGAGATCCTTTGTCTCTTGATTTGTTGAGAGGGAATATATTTCCTCTCCGAATCGATTGAGACGATCGATCCAAGTAAGATCATTGGTAGACCTTGATAGCATCGTCAAGAAGTTTGGATCTACAAAGAATCGTCGTCGCATTCACTTGCCGCCGCCGATCTCAGGAAGATCCTCTCCAAGAGAGTGCTCCGATCGTGGACTCTTCGTCTTCATCAAGAAAGCTTCATTGAATGAAGGGGGACATCGGGTTATCCAAACTTAGTTTGTATTTCTTGTACATTCTATTTTAACTTTGTTGTAAAGGAACTTTGTTTCCTCGTTGTAAGGGTTGGGTGCAACCCGTGGTGGAGGAGTAGTGACTCCTTCGGGTGGAAGGGTTTCTTACATAGTGTGAGGATTAGATTTCAATCCTTTTGGTTAAGTGACCGAGTCATCCCATGTTGGGAGATAGGTCGAAGGGGAAGAGTGGACGTACCCAAATCGGGGAACCACTATAATTTCTGGTGTGTTTTTCTATGCTGTGTTTATTGTTTGTGCAGGTTATTTTTTAATTCCGCAAAAGACTGCAAATAACCTATTCCCCCCCCCCCCCCGTAGGTGAAGCTAGTTGACACTAGATAACTTTCAGGCATACCAGATCTCCTTTGGGCGCGCCATGAATTGAGAACACCCGCTGCTGCTTCTGAGCTCCGATCCTCTTAAAACACTTTTGATAAGGGTGGTCAGGATGACCATAGAAGCTACATGCTTCTCCACCTTTCTTCTTGGAAGCGGGGCCAGATGACCTAGAAGTGCATGTCAACTGTTGAACATCGCTTCGAAGTCCTTCGAGGGAACATTTCACTCTCCCTGCCTTTGATGTTACCATATCAGGAGCAAATCTGCTCAACTGACTAAATTCTACCTCATATTCACTCACAGTGAGTTATCTCTTCTTCAGATGCGGGAAATTGTTCATCAGGCTGTCCTGCTCTACCGATGGTAGAAAATTATTAAGCAACATTCCTTTGAAGGAATCCCACGAACACCCGTCTGTCAGAGTCTCCTTCTCTCGAATCCACCAGCTCTTAGCCAAACCCTTCAACTGGTAGGCACCAACTATTACTTGCTGGCTTGCAGAGATTCTCGAGTACGAGAACATTTCCTCTATAGCGATAATCCAATCGTCCAGTGCCATGAAGTCGGCTCTCCCATCGTAGGTGGGAGGTCCCAATCGCTGGAAGTGCGATATAAAGTTCATCTCTGGTGGCAGTAGAGCTGGGGGAACCAAGGAATAGGAGGAATAGGTTCACCTTGACCCAGAGAAGGGTCTTGCACGACCAGATGTTTCCCAGAGATGGTAGAAAGCAACGACTAAATCTGAGATTGCATTGCAATCGACTGCCTTGATAGAGCCTCATTGTTCTGTCGCAGACTCTCTATCACCGCATCGCTTTGTATTGGGTCCTTGATCCCAAGTCCTAGATTTATAAGAAGTCATACTGGTCAATGACATCCACACATAATGTATTTGATGTATGCTTTATTTATTACATGCAGGTTGTCCTTAATTGGATAGTAGAACATGAAGAGAAAGCTGAAAGTCAGACAATTTGACTAAGGCAAAATAGCTGAGACAGTTCAGCAGAACCGCTGAGATAGTTGAGCAGAACCGCTGAGACAGCTGAGAAGACAGTCTAAACAGAACCGCTGAGACTGCTGAGAAGCTCAACAAAAATTCTTGAGAGAAATGTTGGTCTCAACTAAACCGTTGAGACAGAAGATATTCTTAGCTGAGAAGAAGAAACCGGTGAGAACAGAAGTTAGCTGTGAAGAAGAAACTGCTAAGACAATTGAGAAGGAACCGTTGAGACCAAGTCAACAGAATTTCTATAAGTCCAGAAACGTCGAACTGGATTCAGAGTTCATCGAGCTAAGCTAAACTTTTGTCGAGCTAAAGTTAAAGGTTGAGATTCTATGTTCGTGGAGCTCAACTCAGCATTTGGCAAACTGGATTTTGAATTCGTCGAGCCCAGTTCAGAATTCGTCGAACACAGCTCAACTTTTGTTGAGCTCAATTTAAAGCTTAAAGATTCTAAATTCGTTGATCCCAGTTCAAAAATCGTCGAACACAGCTCATCTTTTGTCGATCTCAAGTTAAAGCTTAAATATTCTGAATTCGTCGAGCCCAATTCAGAATTCGTCGAACGAAGCTCATCTTTTGTCGAGCTCAAGTTGAAGCTTAAAGATTATAAATTCGTCGAGCTCAGGTTGGCTTTCATCAAACTGATTTCAAAATTCGTCGAACTCAATTTGCCATTCGTTGAGCGCAGTCAGGGCACTTCATGCCGCTGTGGGAAAGCTAGGGTGTAAGACCCCCATTTTTTTTTCTTTTTCGACACCGGGGTCTTAGGCCCAGAACCGCCGCCTTGCGGTGATACCTTCGCACTCGGGAAGGTTGTCACTACAAGACGCCGATTCTGCCGGCCAAATCGATCTCTACTGTAGCATAAGTATAAAAGCAAGTCCACAGAAATCACATATATAGAAAAATAAACTCCACGAAGGGAGTGTCCACAGATAGTACATATAATGAAAATCTCGGGCTTGTGCCCGGTACATCAAGTCCTCACTACAATTCACTCATCGCGGAAGCAAACTAATACAACTACTATAGTTCGGGACTCACTGTCCCTGCTGTCTGGACTCCAGTGCTAGACTGTCCGATCTCTAAGCGTGCCGACCTCCGGGGCTGCTCCTCCCTGCTGGGCTCCGTGGTCCCCTAAATGATGTGGTTCGAAAACCGTTAGTAAAGACTAAGTCCTATCGTCCCCCACCCCTTCTCCCATGGCTCCTAGGCACCGAGCGGGGAGAAGGAAAGGGAAGGACATGAAGGTAGAGAATAGTCAAATTCCAGATGGCAGCGGAACTAAACTAACAGTGTACACATGATAATAATTATACAAAATTAAATAAGCAACCTTAACTTATGTGGGTACACATAAGCTAAGGGATCTTTTGCAGGGCTCCTATCGTATAAAAAGTCCCATACCGATTTATACGATAGGGTGTCGGTTCTATTAGCAGGCTTATAATATTGAAAGAGAACCTTGACTTATAAGCACGCTCACACGAACTTATAAGCCAAGGGGTCGTTTTGCAAGGCCTAATGTATAGAGCATCCCATACCGCTTATACATTAGGTGTCCAGTTTTATGCAATGGTTATGCTATGAAATACAATTATGCTATGATGTGAACATGCAAGTGCAACTCACCCACTCGACTCTGTGTACACAGACCTTTAGTTCCCCCTTTCGGAGCCGTTACCTCCCAGGATACCTCCGTAGTGGCAGACGGAAGCGGTGGGTTGGGCCTCGCCCACCTCTAAACCAGTAAAGCACTACCGGTCAGACCTATCGTACGCCTCAACGCTTGGTGCACTAAGCGGACGCCTGCGTACTCTTGCCAGCTGGCGCACCGGACTTCTGTTGGCGAAGTGCTCACCACACTTGCCGAGCCAACGATATTGATGTCAGTGCATCGAACTCCCCAATATCGAAGACCCACCACCTTAAACCTTTTGTCCACATGCAGTAGTTATGAGTCAAAGAACCAACCGAGCCGAAGCTCACCGGACAATCCCGTCCACCATAATCTACAACCGAGCCAAAGCTCCCCGGACTATCCCGTCCGTCACAATCTACCACCGAGCCAAAGCTCCCCGGACTATCCCGTCCGCCATAACCATCAACTGAGCCAAAGCTCACCGGACAATCCCGTCCGTCATAATCTACTACCGAGCCAAAGCTCCCCGGACTATCCCGTCTGTCATAATCAACAACCGAGTTGAAGCTCGCCAGACTACCATACCCAATAACTACTGGGCTCATTGCCCAAGTAACCCACACTAACTCCTGGGATACTGGGGTGTGAGAGTGTGAAATCCTAAGTTTACTATCTACTCCTATGCCTACGACTTAGGTTTTACCCATTTCATTTCCAGATTATAGTAACTAGACCTAAGGTGATTTGACCTTCCACTTTATGGGGGAGACGATCTTTCGTCGATCCCAAACATCACCCAACATTTAGTCAAACTCATTCCTATCTCGTCCAACCCTGAGTGATGAACTCATTCCACCAATTTTTGACTCATGTACCTAACTTGCACTCCAGATCATTTCTGAAGAGTTACTATATGCAGACCACCAAGGTTTAATGTTAAGTAAAATGAGAAGTATGTCAAATAATCATCCGATACTCCTATAATAATTTATGGAGGTCCATTATGACCTTTATTGCCTAAGTCCAGAGTTTTACAATTTTCCTATTTATCTAGGAATTTATTAAATATTTATAGTGGCCAAAGTCTCCAAGATTGAACTGAAGGTACCAAATTTGACAAGATAGAATCTCCCCAGATTTATGCTATACTCAATATAAACAATTAACCTAATATCCAAGATCTCTTGCTTTTTCAGCAAGGTTTTGGCCACTGCTTCTATTTTTAAATTATCCCACAATATTTCATTAAAATAGGGTAATATTACTCCTAAAATTTCAAGTAAACTTCCAACATGATAACAAAGGCATATAAATGCTCTGGGATAAATATCATAAGTAAATTAAGGAGTGATAAACTTCAAACAAACTATATAAACAATTTTCCAAAATTACTAAATGCAGACCACCAAGTCAAACTTCATGTAAAATGGGAAGTATATCAAATAATCATCCAACACCCCTATAATAATTAATGGAGGTCCATTATGACCTTTAAATCCTAAGTCCAGAGTTCCAAAATTTTCCTTACTTATTTGATAATTTATTTAATTATTTTAATGTCTAAAATATCCAATAATGAACATGAAGTACTATTTTCATTCAAGGCATCATTCTACAAATTTTATATGTTACTCAAAATAATGATATAACTTATCTTCCAAAATATATAATTCTTTTCAGTAAGGTTTTATCCTTAAATCAATAATTCATTTAAATCCTTGGAAATTCATTTAAGAAATATAAAATACTATATTGCTTCCAAAATTTCAGAGAAATTTCAAATATGAATCTAATGGCATATAAATGGTTTGGACCAAATTTCATAATTTATTTATCAGTAAATGGGCTTAAATAAATTTGTGAATAATTCCATCAAATGACAGGCTTGTGAACTAACTACCTCATATACTTGTCCAAGAATTTTTTATAAAATTTATATAAACTCATTATGCTTCAAACATGCTCTGCCAAAATTTCATGACCTCTCAAGGGTCAGAGGTAGCATAATAATTTATTTACTTAATTTAAGCATTTCTTGTGTTACAAATGAAGTGCCATAAATAATACTCCAAAATTCCTAAATAAATTACCAAGGCTTCTTAATATCCTTATGACCATCCTACCAAAATTTTATATCATTTTAAAGGGTTTAGCTAACCAATTCCTAACCCACCACATTTGTGCCCTGAGCTAGGGTTAGGGGTTTGAGGGTCCTAAACCTTCCAAAATACCCTAATATTTTCACCAAAGGGTTAAAGTGACTATAATACCATCCCTACAAAGTTTCATAGCCATAAAAGGTGATATGGCCACATGCCCTTCACAAGGTACAAAAGCCCTTCCTTAGGGTTTGACCTAGGATCTTGGGCCAAACCAACTCCAATGCCCCCAATTTTTCTTTGGGAGGTGTATATTGTCATGCAAAACCAGTGTACCAAATTTTAACCTCTGTTGAGGTGAATTGGACACTATAAGCCAAAAGTACATTTTGGACCAAAATACCCTTCTTAGGGCAAGGCTAGGGTTTGCTTGAATCCCATTCAAATCAACTACAAACTTAATGAAATTTTAACCAGAGGTCTATATTGACCTCATATCCATTCTACCAAAATTTGGTTGAATTTGGATTTCATTTGACCCATGATTTAAATTACCTTAGCATAATTAAATTATTTACAAAACTATAAGAAAATTATTCCCAAAAATTCCCATTTTTGGGCAGGGTCTAGGTATATAGTAGGGTGACTCCCTGCCAAAATTTCAGTTCATTTGGACCAAGGATGAAGTGTGGGCATCTACTTTAATGACTGCCTATTCATTTGTATAGACCCCACCAAAATGAGTGCCCTGGTCAGACCAGTAACCCAAATTGGTTCAAACCAATTTTTTATAAAAGTAGACTCATAGGGCTACATTTTTGATGTTAACCACTTTTTCTTAAAATAGCTCTAAGTATTTTTAATAATTAAAACAAATAAATAGAATTACTGTGACAGATAATGAAATGATACAAGTATTTAAGCTATGGTTTAATATCATCATTGCACGAATCTTGGCGCAGCCCTGGACGGCATCCCCTATCATCGTCCCCACGCGCCAATGGCCAGGATTAATCCTGCCTGGGCCAACTTCCAGCGGCTGCCGCCGTCGCTCCGGCCACCTCCCCGGCCTGCCACCACCGCCGCCGACACCTTCGTGGTGGTCGGGGCTATCTCCAGGCGGCGGCACGGCCGCCGGGGAGCACTGCTCCGGCGATCCCAACAAGTGGAAAAATCATGGAAAACCATGAAATTGAAATTTCGATTGTGCTCAACTGAGCTCCAACCTTGGTTCTAATGATCCCTACGATCTACCCATGCAAGAAGGAGTGGAGGAGGACCTTTTTGGCAGCCTGAAGTCGGGAGGATCGCCGGAATGCCATGGTGGTGGAGGTGGTGGTCGGGTTTCTTCAAAAACTCAGTGAAACAGCTTGGCTTCTTCAGGAAAGTGGTGGGAAATGCTCCTTGGACCTCACTGAAGCTTTTAAAGAGGGAGAGGAGGGAGTTAGGTGGCTGAATTGCCATGTGCCATTTTTGGCCATGGTCAATCTTGGCGGCTAGGTTGGTAGGGGGGGTGGAGCTTGCTCTAATCAGTCCACAATGGCTGCTGCACTCCCCCTTGTCCTTCTGAAATGAATGGGGAGGTGGGGGGGGAGGAGGAGCACAAAGTCCTCCTTCCTTCTTCTTCCTTCTCTTTCTCTCTCCTCCATGGGTGACTTTCTCTCTCCTAGTCACACCATGCCTGAATTTTTGGCTCCTACATGTCCCATGTCAGCCCACAAATCCATTTGGCCACTTAAGTCAAGGTTAGCCCCAATGTAATGGGCTTGAGCTTGAGTTAGCCCATTTGGGCTAACTTGACCCAAAGTTGGACTAGGGCCCACCTAGGTTAATTTGATCCTTGAGATTTCCTTAATAGGTCCTTGGTGACCCATTAGCCTCTCCTAGGGTCAAGGTGGGGTTGGATTGGCCCTTGGAGGTCACTTGGCCCTTAACTAGGGCATTTTGACCATTTTAGGTCAAGGGTTGACTTTGGTAAAACTAGCCCTTTTGATTGGTCCCAATGGGTCCTTGGTGACCTATTGGCCTCTCACTAGTCTTATGAGGGTATAGGTGGGGTCCATTTGGGCTAAGGGACTGCAATTGACCCTTATGTAGGTCAATTTGACCCAATTAGGGCTATAGTTGACTTTGGTCAACTTAGGTCCTTGATTGCTCTTCATGGGTCCTTAGTGACCCATAGATCTCTTTCTAGGGTTATAAGGGTATGGGTGGGGTCTTGGAGTCTTGGTGAAGCCCCATGATCACTTTTAACCAAGGTTTAGAGATCTGCTAAGTGCAGACCATAGTGCCCCTATCCACACCACCAGGTCCACTTGACTCTTCCTTGGGATTCCTAGGGTTTTGTTATGACAAAACCACTCTTAGGGGTCTAGTTAGAAATAGGATGTTACATAGGGCAGCGCTGAAAAGTACTGTTTGTCTTCCTCTGAGGGAGATGGCACTCACCATCCATGATTGGGCCCCACATCAAAATTATGTCGTTGATTCAAAATCAATATTTATAAAAGGAAGAGAAGACCAGCAGATTAGGGTTAATGAGAATGGAAGCAAAACACGAAAAAGAGGCGGTTGGACTTCATCTTCTCCGACAAGCTTGAAAGCAAAGTCCAGTAGGCAAGCCAGAAGGCTAAGAGAGAAAGTTAGCTGAAGCTTCCTCCATTTCAGCAAGATTGTTCCTTGGATAAAAAGTTAGCTGATTCACACAATCAGCAGAAAGAGATAGCTGTGTGAAGGACCGTAAGCCTTCAGCAACAGGTAGCTGTAGAAGAAGACTCATTCCTTCTACAGCAAGTGGGCTGGACTGATATCTGCTTAGTCCAGGAAGTTAGACTCAAAGATTTTTCTCTAAGTCAGTTATTCAAGTTTATTGATTTACTATCTGTAGGATTCAGTTTATCTTAATCTGAATGTAGGGAACTTTTATTCCTGAGTGGTAGGTGTTAAATTTGTCACTGAGGTAGGAGAGAGCTGCTCTCCGAGGTAGGATCCAAGTGTGGATCTGAGTTGTAGGTATTAAGTGTCTGAGGTAGGAGAGAGCTGCTCTCTGAGGTAGGATCTAAGTGTAAATCTGAGTTGTAGGGCTTAAGTGCCTGAGGTAGGAGATAACTGCTCTCTGAGGTAGGATCAAAGTGTGGATCTAAGGTACGGTTATCCTCCTAGCCTGAGTGTAGGGCCTAGTGCCTGAGGTAGGTGACTGGAGAGTCACTGAGCTGTATGTGACAAGTGTGTCACTGAGTTATAGGCCTTAGAGGAGGCTGAGTTGTAGGTGCCTAGAAGGGCACTAAGGTAGGTACCTGGATAGGTACTAAGCTGTAAGATTTTTGCAGTACTCTGAGAGTAAGTCCTTATACCTGAAGTTGTAGGGAACTTTGTGCCTGAGCTATAAGCCATAAAAATAAGGCTGAGGTAGGTGGTCAGTGGACCGCTGAGCTGTAGGAGCACTACATGGCTCTGAGGTAGGAACCTTTATGGTTTGAGTTTGGATTTTGAAAATAATTTGTGTGTAAGGCTGAGGGCCTGAGGTGTATGCTTTGAGGAGCATATTGGTGGAGTTTGTGCCTAGTCCAACAAATCAATTGGAGAGGTGGGAGGGAAAGTGGATGTACCCAATTGGGGAACCACTATAAATACTTGTGTGCTTGTTGTGTTGCTTGTTTGATTCTTGTATTGCAGGTAATTAGGACAAACTCTAGATCACCAATATATAAGCTACAAAAAAATTCTTAAGAAATTTAAAAGACCTATTCACCCCCCCCCCCCCACGTGACTTGCTAACCTTGACGTAATAACTTTCAAGTGGTATCAAAGATAGGTTGCTCAAAAAGGATCTAACAATCTGAGCATACCTCCAAGGTTAGCTATAAGATATAAGTATAGGGTCTGGTGTAAACTACAAGGAGCTGGGGGCCATAAAACTTCCAATCTGTAGAAAGGAAGGCTTTGACCTTTGGAAGGAAAGGGTTAGGTTATTCATGGAGGCTGCTGACCCTAGGATCTAACATCACAATCAAACAAGGGCCCTTCATCCCCATGAAGACCTCAGTTCTGCATGCTAACATCCAGAGACCTAAATCTTATGATAAAATGAACAAAGATGAGCTCTTACTTGCCTCCATGGATAAGAGAGCTCAAAACATCATTGCTAGTGTAATAGATGATTCAACATTAAAAAATCTGGTGCACTGCAAGACCTCCAAGGAGATGTGGGACACCCTAGTTGTGTTAATGGAGGGTTCAGAGGAAGTGAGGGATGATAAAAAATCCCTGCTCAACCAGGAGTATGAGGCCTTCAGACATGGAAAGTCTGATTGCATTGTTGAGTGCTTTGAGAGATTCTTAGAATAGTTAATGAATTGAGAACATATGGAAGGGTCTTCAGCACCTATGAGCTGAATGACAAATTTCTCAGGTCCCTCCCAAAGCATTGGGACACAAAGATGTGTGTCATTAGGGAAATGGCCAAGCTAGCTGACACTCCTCCTCCAACCCTATTTGGAAAGTTGTCTTCATTTGAAATGCAGCTTGCTCGAAGAAAGGAAGAAGAGAAGAGCAGTATGTCACAGGACAAGGAGAAGTCGGTGGCCTTCAAAGCTGATGCCCCATCTGGGAGCAGAAGGAAGATCTCTCCACCAAGGAGAATTACTGAGTCAGATTCTGAGAGCTCAAAGACCAGCACCTCAGACAATAATATGTCAGATGAGGACTTTACTGCCTTCTCCAGGTAGTTTCATAAATTCATGAAGGAGTTTAGGAAGAACAACATGCCTTCCTCTTCCTCACAACATAGAAGGAGATCCTCTAAGGAGGACAGGTATGCTGCTAACTCTAGCAAACAAACATTTTCTAAAGTTATTTGTTTCTGCTGTAGCAAAATTGGGCACATAGTTGCTGACTGCCCATTGAAGAGTAAAGAAGAAGAAGAGAAGAAGCACAACAAGGGGAAGAAGAAAGAGAAGTCCCTTGTGGCCAAGAAGGAAAAGACCTGGACTGACTCCTCCTTTGGGTCAGATAATGAAGAAGAAGAGGCCTACATTGGGCTAATGGATGTTGCTGAAGAAGAACCTGAAGAATATCCTGCTGCCGGGATAGGAATCAGAGCCCATCTGTCACATTCAGAAAGTGACTCAGAGGTGGATGAAGATGAATAAGAAGATGCACATTGGCATGGACTAATGTCAATGATAGATGAGGAAAGCAACCAGGATCAGCCTGGATAGGCTCAAGTAAATTTTGATTATCTGCCTTTTACTTCAGGTCATGAGGTTAGCTCAGATTCTAAAGCTCAATCATAAAGAGATGAAGGGGATTCAGAGTCTGAGGATGATGTCAATTCTATAATTGACAAGTATGGAGAACTTCATGAAGCATTTAAGAAGTGCAAGCTCCTTGCAAAGAGACAGGCAAAAGAGCTTCTCAGTCTTAGGAGCAAGTGTGAGGGCCAAGAAAAGGATCTTAATGATATGTCTGCTCAATCAGCCAATCTCAAGGGGGTCATTGATATGCAGTCTTTGATAAGAGTCTCTAATGAGAAACTTATCCAGAAAATTAAAGATGATCTCCTAAGTGAGAAATTATTGGTGGCCAAGTTTTCCAATCCAAGCACTGTGCTTCCCTTAATTGACACCCTCTTTACCCAAGAGGGTAAGAAAGGGTTAGGATTTAAGGGACCTGCTAGACCTCCCAATCCAAAAGGAAAGGGGAAGGCACCAGTTGTGCCTCTAGCCTCATTGCCTCTAATTTATTTTCAGAAAGTCTTGTTTCCTTCTAACAGGTATGACCATGAAAGCTGTTATGGTCACTGGGAGAATGGAAATCCACTAGTATGGACCAATGTGCCCATAGCCAAGGTGGAAGATACAACCATGTGAGGGCCCTTAACGCTGCTCATGAGGAAATTCAAATGGCCCATCCTAGACCATTTATTTTAGTACCTCAGCCCCAAAACTCAAGAATATTGCTGCTGCAGGAAATCTGAGTCATCCAGCAAGAGTAATGACTCATGTTGAGTCTTCTAGCAAGGATGGAATGGCATTTTCTGATGCAATCAGATGCATGTTAGCTGAAACGAGACATGCAGCTGGTGGGTCTCACAAAATACCAAAATAGTGAGCTAAAAGACTTACTTTCACACAAATTATTGCTGGAAGAAATCAGAGACATACAACAGAACATCTTCCCAATGTTCAAGGAGCAGTCCAGGCAAATGCTGGCCCTAAACAAAAAAGAAGATATAATGTCCATCAGTGCTGGTGCTGTGGCAAAGTGGGTCACTATGCTGTAGATTGCTGGCACAATCCTTCTGTGTCCAGAGGTAGCCAACTTGTCTGAAATACTAAAGGAAGGCAAGCTTATTTTTAGACTAATTTGAACCTAAGGTCCAATAGAAATTGGGGTCCTAAGGTAAGATAAATTGTGTTTTTCAGGAGAGTTCAAGTAGCAATTCACCTAAATGGTACTTGGACAGTGGATATTCCAGGCATATGACTGGTGTAACATCCCATTTTCAAATTAGACCCCCCTTAGGAGTGACTTGATCATGCCTAGGTCATAATAAGTCCTAGGGTTAACCTAGGAGGTCAAGTGACCCAACTAGCTAGTTAAGACTCACTTGGGTTGCAAATAGTAAAATCTTAAAACCCTGATTTTTGGTGGCCTAGTGGGTTCAATCTGACTCCAAGGCATTCCTAGACCTAATATGAGATCAATGGATCACCAAGGACTCATTGGGTGCAAACCTAGTGGCTAAATTGACCCAAGTCAACTTAAGCCCTAGTTAGGCCAAAGTAACCCTGCCTTGGGTCAACTCACCCTCGTTATGCCAAGTCTACCCTACCTAACCATACCTAGGCCTTAGGGGAGGTCAATGGGTCCCTAGGGGTCTATTGATGTTGACTCTGAAGGTCAAATTGACCAAGTCAACCCTAAACCCTAGCCTAGCCAACATGTTTACTAGGAGAGAGAAAGTGAAAATAAGGGGTATTTTCATGGTAGAATGGTGAGCCCCCCTCTCATATGACATTTAAGGATTTAATATTCATTTTATGGGCTGCCTTTAGACTTATAGGGGAAGAGAAATCGTGAGGGTGACTAGGAGAGAGAAAGAAGTGAGAAATAGGCTAAATATAAGAGAGAGAAAAGGTGGTGGAAGTGAAGGGGTGGTTTTAGAGAGTGAGGAGGCATGGGGCTCGGCCAAAGAGGGGCCCACAGCCACCTAAAGGTTGACACCTCTTCCCCCCACCCTTTTCCTGGCCATCAAGAGGAGTTTTCACTCTCTCTCATCTAACCACCCCCACCATGAAGAGTGCCTGGATCTTGAAGAAAACCGCCCCTCTCCCCCTCTCCTCTTTATATACTCATTTAGGAGAGAGGGGCGACCAATTTCGAAACCACAGCAGGAGGGAGAGAGGCTTTCTGGAGCCACCAAGGAGAGAAACGCTGCCACCGCCGCCACCATGGCATCCCGCCGTTCAACCCGCATTCATGCCCGAACTCAGGTCCTCCCTCACTCCCTTTTTCTCATGCTTAGATTTTAGACATGTTAGGAGTAAGCCCGGCTCAAACGAGCCGGTCGGGTGGAGTGCAAACCTAGAAAAAAACACCATTTAATGGAGTTTTTTGGTGGACTCAGGTAGGGTGGCGCCGCCACCTCCGGCGGCCCTAACCGCCGGCAAGGCCAGCCCCCACCACCGGGGACATATAGGAGTGAATCCCCGGTGGTGGCGCCGCCCCTAGTTGAGGGAATAGCCCCGTGAACACCACCCTCCACAGTTCTGGTTTTGGCGTTTTGGAGAAGATGAAGTACAGCTCCCGTCGGATCTGCTTTAAGATCCGTGCAACCCTAAAATATGATTTAATGATTTATTATATTCAATTTCTGTATTTAATTTAAACAGATTCACTGTAGATGAAATTAAGGCCACTTATAGACACCTCCTGAAAAGGGTTATAACAGGAAAGTTGTAGGTCTTTTAAATACCTACAATTTGATATGCTGTGGATAAAATTTAGTGGAGAACCTAGAACTGTAGGGTCATTTTAATATGGGTATGTCCTAAAACTAGGGCATATTCATTCTAAAAATTATTTAGGCCCTTTAGGGGCATGTTCATCAAAAATGATCAATATAAATGTTGTAGGCCTTTTTATTATCTACAGTTTGATATGTTATGGAAAATTATCGAACAAGGCTACTGACCTGTAGGGCCATTGTTCTAGGGTAGGCCCTATATGTAGGACAGATTTTTAAATAATTTCCCGCACCTAACCCTTGGTCCAAATGCTTTGAATTTTGGACAGGGACTTAATATCACCTAGACCTAGCTCCTGTAAAAAAATTGGAGACCATTTAAGAAAGTGTAACCTAGGGTTTTGCCCTAAACCCTAATTTTGACCTAGTGAAGGGAAATTTAGGGAAAATGTACTTTTGAAACTTGAGTGATAATCTCACCTCAACAGAGGTTGAGATTCTGACCACTGGTTTAAAATGGTCTTAAGAAATCCCTTGGGGAAGATGGGAAGGATTAGGGTGAGTTTACCCTAGGGCCCAGGTTCAAACCCTAAATGAGGACTTTGGGGCTTGTGAAGGACATAGGGGAAAATGCCCTTGTATGGCCTTGAGATTTGGTGGAGAGGTTGTTAATTGGTCTTTAACCCTCTGGTTGAAATATTAGAGAATTTAGAGGTAGGTAGGACCTCAAAACCTAAACCCTAGTTTTAGGGTAGAAGGCTTTTAGGTCAAAACAGTAACTTAAATCATAAATAAGGGGAAACTATTAGAGTGTTTCAGAATTAGGACCATTGTAAATTTTACTAGAATTTTGGATTAACTAATTTCTAGATAAAATATTTAGCACTCATAATAGGTTTAATTATAAAATTTTTAAAAAATAAAAAAAAAATATGTAAATGTATATTAGAAATAAAAATAAAATGCTCCTAATTTTAAAAATAAGTAATACAAG